>CM018690.1:4957790-5434384 GCA_009363875.1 Mikania micrantha | reverse complement strand
ACACGATTTCATGAGTTAGCCACTCTGGCACCGGATGTGGTGCCAACACTTGAGAGAGAATTGAGCGGTATGTTGGTGGATTACGCCCAGTATCGAGGTCATGTGATTTCTGCTCACCCTACCACCATGGAATTAGCTGTTACACTGTCAGCATCCCTGACAGATATGATGGTTGCCTCTGGAGCATTCAAGAAGGAGGCTGACTCAGCCAAAGGCTGGAAATTCCAGAAAGTCGGATAAACGTCCGGCTAAGAAACAAAAGTGGTTAGAAACTTTGCTGCACTACTCAAACTCCGATGCGCAATCAACCACCACCATTGGAGATCAGAAAGCCATACACTGGCACTGCACCTTTGTGCAACTCATGCCAGTACCATCATTCTACCAAATGTTCCGTGCAGACACTGCACCAACTGTGGAAGATTTGGTCACACAGCGAAACTACTGCAGGAGTCAGAGGACTCAGAACAGAAACAAACAATGCAGCCACTGCTGCTGCTGCAGATCCTAGGTCTTGCTACAACTGTGGCGAACCAGGACATTTCTCTCGGGATTGCCTAAGAGAAATCAGCAACAGGCTCAAGCACCAAGAGGAAGAGCCTTTCAGATAGGAGCTGCTGCCGCTCGACAGGACCCGAATGTTATTACGGGTACATTTCTCTTATCTGACTTCTATGCATCCATATTATTTGACACTGGTGCGGATCAGAGTTTTATCTCGTCCGATTTTGCATGCCATCTGATTATGTTAAGGAATTGTTAGACTCCCCTTATACTATTGAGATAGCAAATGGCAAACAGATTACAGTAGACACTATATTTAGGAATTGCCCATTGACACTTGGCGATCATACATTTTCCATCGACTTGATACCGATGGAGTTGGGCAGTTTCGACATCATCATCGGAATGGATTGGCTATCTCTTAATAGAGTTGAGTTCATCTGTTCCGATAAGCTACTACGCATTCCTGTGGAGAACAATGAGGTCTTGGAGATTCGTGGAGACCAAGCGAAACGCAGTGTCAAGATAATATCGTGCATGAAGGCTCGCAAGTGTTTACGAAAACAATGCGTTGCATTTCTAGCTCACGTGATTCAGAAAGACAAAAAGGCGATCAAGATTCAAGATGTACCAATCGTGAGAGATTTTGCAGAAGTCTTTCCGGATGATTACCGGGACTGCCACCCGAGAGATCGGTGCAGTTCCGAATCGATTTGATTCCGGGAGCAACTCCTGTAGCTAAGTCTCCTTATAGACTTGCTCCATCAGAGATGCAGGAGCTGTCTAACCAGTTACAAGAGCTACTTGATAAAGGATTCATCCGACCGAGCTTTTCCCCGTGGGGAGCTCCGGTTCTTTTTGTTAAAAGAAGGATGGAACTTTCAGGATGTGCATAGATTATCGAGAACTTAACAAACTCACCATCAAGAATCGGTACCCGTTACCGAGGATTGATGATTTGTTTGATCAGTTACAGGGAGCACAGTACTTTTCAAAGATAGACCTGAGATCAGGCTATCATCAGCTCCGGATTCAAGAAGAAGACATACCAAAGACGGCCTTTCGTATCCGATATGGTCATTACGAATTCATGGTGATGCCATTTGGATTGACGAACGCACCGGCTGTGTTCATGGATTTGATGAACCGGGTGTGCAAGCCGTATTTAGATCAGTTTGTGATCGTCTTCATTGACGATATACTGATTTATTCAAAGAACCAGAAGGAACATGAGCAACACCTCAAGACAGTTTTGGAGCTTCTGAAAGAAGAACAACTCTACGCCAAATTCTCTAAGTGTGAATTTTGGTTAAGAGAAGTTCAGTTCTTGGGTCACGTGATTAACAGTGATGGCATTCACGTGGATCCTGCCAAGATAGAAGCAATCAAGAACTGGGATGTGCCTACGACACCAACGGAGATCCGATCATTCTTGGGATTGGCAGGTTATTACAGGAGATTCATCTCGAATTTCTCTAAGATAGCCTTGCCTCTCACCAAGCTCACACAGAAGTCTGAACCTTTTGTGTGGACACATAAACAAGAAGAGGCATTCCAGACATTGAAACAAAGATTGTGCAATGCTCCAATCTTAACACTCCCAGAAGGCAGTGATGACTTTGTTGTATATTGTGATGCTTCCCATCAGGGACTCGGATGTGTTTTGATGCAACGAGACAAAGTCATTGCTTATGCCTCACGACAGCTGAAGATACACGAGAAGAATTACACGACACACGATCTTGAACTGGGAGCTGTTGTTTTTGCACTAAAGATTTGGAGACATTACCTTTATGGTACTAAATGCACTATCTTCACAGATCACAAGAGTTTACAACACATATTTGATCAGAAGGAGCTTAACATGAGACAGAGACGTTGGGTTGAGCTCCTGAACGATTACGATTGTGTGATCAAATACCATCCGGGCAAAGCAAATGTTGTTGCAGATGCTTTGAGCCGGAAGGAAAGAGTCAAACCCTTACGCGTTCGCGCAATGGGAATGACTGTGCAAACCAGTTTGAGAGATCACATTCTACAAGCACAACAAGAAGCAGTGGCAAGAGACAATCTGAAACGCGAGCTCGACTGTGGAGCCGAGAAACATTTCAAGACGAAACAAGATGGAGTTATCTATTATCTGGATCGTGTTTGGATTCCAGCAGTAGATGAACTTCGAACACTCATTTTTGACGAGGCACACAAGACACGTTACTCAGTTCATCCTGGTGCCGATAAGATGTACCAAGATCTTAGGTCGTTTTATTGGTGGCCAGGCATGAAGAAAGACATTGCCACTTATGTTGGCAAATGTCTCACATGTGCCAAAGTCAAAGCAGAACATCAGAAACCCTCGGGTTTGCTGGAACAACCGGAGATACCACAATGGAAGTGGGAACAAATAGCTATGGATTTCATTACCAAGCTACCCCGCACTTCCAGCGGATACGATTCGATTTGGGTCATCATTGATCGATTGACCAAATCCGCACACTTCTTGCCGATCAGAGAGACATACAAGATGGAGAATTAGCAAGACTATACATCGATGAAATAGTAGTAAGGCACGGTGTGCCATTGTCTATTATGTCTGACCGGGACAGTCGATTTACTTCGCGGTTCTGGCAATCATTGCAACAATCCTTAGGGACAAGTGTTAACTTGAGCACTGCTTATCATCCACAAACGGACGGACAAAGCGAGCGCACCATTCAAACCCTAGAGGATATGTTGAGAACATGCATCCTAGATTTCGGTGGAAGTTGGGATACACACTTACCACTTATCGAATTCTCCTACAACAATAGCTACCACAGCAGCATCGGATGTGCTCCTTTTGAAGCACTTTATGGTAGAAAATGTCGGTCTCCAATTTGTTGGACCGAAGTGGGAGACAACAGAATCACTGGGCCTGAACTTATTCAGGAAACTACTGATAAGATTGCCCAGATACAACAACGATTACAAGCAACACGTAGCCGCCAAAAGAGTTACGCAGACAAACGGCGCAAGCCTTTGGAATTCGATGTGGGTGACCGAGTCATGTTGAAAGTGTCCCCATGGAAAGGTGTAGTTCGTTTTGGGGCTAAAGGCAAGCTAGCACCTAGGTATGTCGGACCGTTTGAGATTACTCAACGTATAGGTCCTGTGGCATACAAACTCAGACTCCCTGATGAGCTCAGTGGAGTGCACGATGTGTTTCATGTATCAAATCTCAAAAGGTGCTTAGCAGACGAGTCATTGATCATACCATTGGAGGAAATACAAGTTGATGAGCAACTACACTTCATTGAAGAACCCGTAGAGATTATGGAACGTGAAGTTAAGAAACTGAAACGTAGCCGTATCCCTATTGTAAAGGTTCGATGGAACTCCAAGCGTGGACCAGAATTTACATGGGAGCGCGAGGACAACATGAAAGCCAAGTATCCCCACCTGTTCGAGAAATAAAGACCGATCTTTATGCTTAAATTTCGGGACGAAATTTCTTTAACAAGGGGAGACTGTGACAACTAGTACCCGACCGCCCGGCAAGTCCGTACGGTATGTGTACTTGCATACAGTAATTATGTGTACATACGTATTTGTGAACAGTTTTTGTATTAACAGGATTCTAAATACAAGAACAGTTGTACGTATTTTTGTGTAAACTTAAATACATTAAGTACAACATACATTTGAAACATTAGTTGTGTTTATTAAGTGAAAACTTAATTACAGTTAACACAACAAATCATGAGAAACAACGGTGTTCAAACATATTCAGAAAACAAATCGGTTGCGATCTGATATCCATAGATGACAGGAATCAGATGGCCGACATTTCAATGAGAAAACAATGTGATATCAGGATGTATAGTTGAGTCCGACAGTGAGGAAACACAATTTAAACGTAAACTGCAGTGTCGTTTCAGAATAACGAACTGACAGTGTGTTTGCGTGGGTGACGATTCACACAAACATATCTGTGAGTTTAACGTTCTGAAATGATGACTGGAAAGTAGAAAACAAAAGTCGGAAAGCAAAACCATCGTCGTGTTCGTTCGAATGACGATTCGAACGAATACGCGCGATGGTGACGCGATTCGACGAAACGAAAACGAATTACGACGCGAAACGATTTTAAATTTAATTAAATAAAATAATTAACATTTTTACAATTTTGAAACTCATCAAATTAATTAATTATAATTTTTAATTATTTATTTTAAATTACGCGTAAAAATCCGGATACGCGACGAATTAACGAACCGAGCAACCAAAACGGACCCGAACACCACACGGAGTATAAAAACTCCAAATGTGGAGAAAACTTTCATTTTTCATAATCCCACTCTCTCTCTTCTCCAATTTCCGGCCAAAATCACCACCACCACAACACCACCTTCAATCAAGCATAACTTTCTCGTTTCTAGCCCGATTTGGGTGATTCTTGCGCCCACGCGTAACCCTTGACGAGCTCTACAAGGAAGTACAACGGATCTGAGCAAATAGCCAGCCAAACTCGAGGTATTTCGTGTGAAAGATCTGTAAAAGTAGGGTTTTCTACCCTTGTTTTCGTTCAACTGTACACACCCATGAGCAGCCGGCTAACACCCATTCCACGACCATCGACACCCCCTACAACCCTCTAGTAACACCATTAAAGTAGGGACAACAGATGGGTAGCCATGACTCGAGGAGAGTGATGGAAACCGAAACAGATTCGTTGGAGTTCTCACGAACCCAGTTAGGGTGGCGAATCTTTGCAGAGCCAGTCATAGCCGAACCCTCCTGCCTACGAACCTTGGCTTCTCGATCCTTGCCGAACCCTACTGCTTCTCGAACCCAGGCGAACCATGTGCTGCTCACAACGAACCTTCCTTTCACGAACCATCATGTTCAAGTCACGAACCCTCTACAGGTCCCGAACCCTAGATGCTATTCTCACGAACCATCCAGATGAACGAACCTTGAGCAGCATCCTCACGAAGCTTTCACAGTCCCGAACCCTTGGAGCCTCCCGAACCTTCTGTGTCCAAGCATACTAACCGGACCTTCCATGCTGAGGAGTCATAAGCCGAACCCTACTGGAAACCTGAACTTCCGGTTGAAGCATGGGACGAACCCTTCTGTAGGTTTGCTGGATTAGTTTTGGTTGCATTTAATGTGATTGGGCCCTGCAAACTAAACAGCCGCATGCACCACTACGATTTCTTTTGAATATCTTGGCCCAATATAGCCCAATCGTATTTGTTCAGGCCCATCAGCCACTTGATTCAAACGATTATTCGGCCAACATAATTCCATTAACTAGGAGCCCAGTACAATGGCCCAACAGGCCCAACAGCCAACTTTCAGCCTGTTATACTCTAGTCGACCCAATTCTAATCTGTTTCGCCCCATGATAACATAACCAGCTCAATAGCATATTCATTCTCGGCCCACCTTTTTGTGTTAACCGATCCAATAGAAAGTAGGGCAGCCTACTTCATTCAACCGGTCCAATAGCAAAATGCCCAAGGCCCAAACATGTTCTTTTGACTCAATGAGATCCTCGGCCCACTAGGGTTATTTTGGCCCAGCCCAATTCGGCCCAAAATTCTTGTGACTTAGGTCCACATGGTTTAAAGGTTAACGAATTTATGGAATTAAACAATTAAAGATAAAAGGCTTGGGGTATGATCTAATTGTTTCAAGGATAATAAGGATTGGTTTTAATGCATTATCAAGATGAAAACTTGACATTTTCATGGATGTTGCATGGTTAATTGATAACCATGTAACAAATTAAGTATATATTATATATATTAAAAGCAATGATGGAACTTCTAAATTCAACGTTAAGTAAATACTAGAGTGGGTTACAAAGAGTCATGGATTGTAAGTGAATAACATAATTATTAAGTGACTACTAGACAAGGGCCGAATGAAGACCGAGACCTAAAATGGATTAACCGACTATAGTGCTAACACATACACGCACACAAAGTAAAATGATTTATACTTATGAGTCAAATATATCGTGAAATCAATACAGGAACGTGAAAACTACATCAAGAACAATCAAGAGCGCGTGTATTCATTCTTTTAAGCTAAGTCAACCCTACAACAACCAGGTGAGTTCATATGCCCCTTTTACTTTTAATCTTAACTGATTTTAACTCTCGGGGCTGAGAAACATGTTTGCTTTTATTTATTTAAAAGTTTGCTTAACATGTTATTATACTTTGATTTGATAATATTAAATTGTTATTATCGTTTATCATTGTATGCATGCTTGTATGATTACGAGATAACAGGGAAACTCAGATGATTATGATAATGTAATTTCTTAATCATCAACACATTAGAATAACTTAGTTATAAGATAATAGCTTATAACACTTAGTTATTTTCACATGAGCAAATACCTAGACAGTTTACACATAAGCATAACGAGAACAATCCCTCATTGAGACTTTGGGATCACACGGATTACAGTAAATGATGATCATGATAACGTAACTTCATGGGATTCTTATCATTTACAGTAAATGATGATCATGATAACGTAACTTCATGGGATTCTTATCATTTACACATAGTTAACATAATGTAATAAGACTAGTTCTTATTCGACTTTGTTAAACACACGAGAACATTCCCACACGGATACTTTGGGAACACATGGATTCAGTAAATGACGATTCTTATCATTTACAGTGAATGACGATCATGATAACGTAACTTCATGGGATTCTTGTCATTTACACCCGATTATCATAATGTAATAAGACAAGTTCTTATTCGACTTTGTTAATCACATGAGACAATCCCACACGGAAACTTTGGGATCACACGGCGGGATAGGAGAGAATGGAATGCATTTTAATCTGATTACGTGAGGATTCAAAATGGATTCCATTCGGATTCTATACGCTGCATTTGGAGACACATGATGAACAGTTAACTAACACTTTTAATATTTAGAAGTGAAACAACAGTTAACCCCACAACTATAGAATAATCTAAGGAATGGATTTAATAAATCTAACATCCTTAACACATATATTGGTTATCAATACTTAGGTTTGATAATTACCACGTTATCATTTTATTATTCTATACATGAGAACACAGGTGATCAAGGAAGAGATAACATGTGAATTGAGAATGGAAATCAATAGTTGTATTACAAGTAGTGTGGAGTTCTAGTGGTGTTGTGGTGGGATGTTGGCTAGGGCTTAGTTCCCTTACATATGCCCTATATATAAGCAACACTACTAGGATGATATAGTACTTGTGACTATAACTATTGAGGAGCCATTGGATGAACAAGTGAATCAGACAATCATACTAGTAACCTATTATCATTGTGAATGTGCATGTGAATGAATCAAGGTTTTACATTAACTTACTTATGAACTCACCAACCTAGTGTTGACTTTGTTTTAAATACATGTTTCTCAGGTGACGAACAGGTGTAGACATATACATGCAAAGATTAAGCTAGTGGACTTTTAGAAGACCTAGCTTTATTTTGTGTTGCATGCTTTTGGGGAAACAAGGATATGAATCATCTTTTGTATATCTTGTACATATACAAGATATAGTAACATTGATTCTTTTTGGTAGATTTACTTGATTAAATTATGAACGATACTGTGTAATTTAATCTTGTAATTCTATATCATGGATGTGTTAGCATTTCTCATTTTGATTATCATGTGCTATGTAACAATCTGATCATTTGATTATCAACACAATGATATCGCGCCCCGGGAACCTTCCGCCCGACGGGAAAACCCGATCCGTTCCCGCCGGCCCGGGGTGTGACATCAAAGGTTGGGATCTTTTATGAAATATGGTTAAATCACATGTACCTTTTATGTATTTAACTCTTATAATAATTTACTATAACTATATAATCATAAGTAACTAAATAATCATAAGTAAATTTCAATTGTATCTTAATTTAAAGTATAATGTTATAATTTTTAAGTATTTATTATTTATAATTTTCAAATCTGAATTATTTTCTTATTTCACTAACGATTAATTTGATATTCAATACACAAATTTTCATAAAACTATTGGTTTGTAAATGCTAAATTTATTCAATTCGTATTAAACCACTTTTTATGTGTTCATTAGTCGTTCAAAATAACTTCAAGAATTATGAAGATAGTATCTTACTTATCAAATATCAATTATGTAGCTACTAAACTTTCGAATTGTTGTTTTAATATTTAAAGTATTTGTTAATACATAGTTTAATAATCTTATTTAAAAATATCGTTTTATAATTTTTAAAATTATTAGTTCTAGCTATTCAATATTTTATATTTATTCCGTATAATACACGGGGTAACAATCTATTAAGATATATTTGAGTTCAAAAAAATATATAAATTAAGGACTAATAAAATAACGGGATAACTCTACACATATATAACCAACTTTTCTAATTGTCTCAATTAGGTCAGTAGAATATTTTTTGTCCTAATTAAGTCATTCAACCTAGTATGGGTGCTATAATCCTATATATATAACCTGAATAGCAGGTTATTTCTAATTTTCTGTATATTTAACTTATTTAATATGCTAAGTAGTGCTATAATCATTTTATAAAGCAAATAATAAATTAAAAATTATTTAAAATCATTCACATTTACGCATGATATTTGAACTAAATTAAGTTTTTCAAACAATATGTGTCAATATTTAATGTTTCAAGCTTAATTTTTTCTAATATCATGAGTAAATATGGATGATTTTAAATAAGTTATAATTTGTTAATTGTTTTATAAAATGATTATATCACCACTTAACATATTAAATAAGTTAAATATGTGGAAAATTTGCAATAACCTGCTATTCGTGTTATTTATATATGATTTAAATACATATACTAAGTTTAATGGCCTAATTGGGAAAAAAAAGTTTCAATGATTTAATTGAAACAGTTCGAAAAGTTGGTTATATTTGTGTAGAGTTATCCCTAAAATACTTAAACCGTTATGTTTAATAAAACCCAATTTGGCAAAAAGAATATATATTTGTAATAGTTTTTAGACTTCATAAAAATAACCAATTTCAGGAAGAAAAAAAAGGTTTTTGTCTTAAAATATACGACACTCCTTGTATTAGTGTATTACGGTTCTATCCATTAATAATAGAAGTAAATAAGAGTGAGAAATAATAAGTTTTTCAAAACAGAACATTGGCAATTTTTTTCTAATAAAATTATTTTAATATATAATTTTTCCGCTAACATTTAAAAAAAAAAACTGCAAAAATATGGAACTGGCAACGGATGTTTTAGTTATTAGTTTTGCAAAACGGAGCCAAGCAGTTTGATTATTTTGGTTGTTAGTAAAGATGTTTACATTATTAACACGTTTAAGCTTCGGTTAACCGCCCGTGCATCTTAAAATAATTTCAGTTAATAAATCTAAGTTTTCAGGACTTCCCATGAGAAAACAAGATTCAATCTTCTTTTACTTATAATAATAAATAACTCAAATGTCACTTGTTAAGTTCTTAAAACACCCATGTCACTTGCCAAAATTTTAAATCATTTTTGGCATGTGTCATATTCTTATTATGATATCTAATTCTCTTTCCTATTAAATGCACATATATTTTCTTCATTAAATATTAAATAATTAAATTAAATGCTAATTACTAATGATTTTAGTTATACATATTTATATTAATAAAAAAATAGATTTTGAAAATAAAAATTATATAAAACAATTTTTTTAAAAGTAAACAAAAACTAGAAGTTTAAACAACAAGATTAATATATTTAAAATTATGTTTTTTTAAACGATTTCAAAAAAACAAAAAGTTAAAAAATGGTATTATTGTTTTGTTATTTAAAATATGTATATATGCATAAATTCAATCAATATATTTTATATCAAAAATTGTTTTTTAAATCCTATATTTTTATTAGTTACTATATAATATTTTTCTTACATAATCCGTGTAATACACGGGTTATTAACCTAATTATTATTTTAATAAAAGAATAACTATATAGGACACATGTCATCTCCACATAAACCCTAGAAAAATTTTTCTCGCCTCTCTCTCCTACTAAATACTAATTAACTTTTGTATTAAATATTAATAATTAATAATTTTAAATAACTAAATTATACAATTAAATATAAAAATATATAGATCTTCTTATCATAAAAAACTAATTAAAACTTAATAAATCATAAGAAAATTTCATTTATATAATATCTTAAAATATAATTTTATAATTCTTAATCCTTATTTGTAATATGCTATTTTTAAACATTCAATAGTTATTATTTTATAAACAATTAATAATATCAAACATAAATATTTTATAAAAGATTATTGCTTACAACATTTAGATTTATTAAAAGGGTTATTGGATTTTAATACTCCCAACTTTCACCTATTGGCCGGAAATACTCCCTACTGAGGAAATGTTTACTGACACCCCCAACTTTCAACATATTTTCTTGTGGCACTCCCCTGTTAACGAAATTCAAACGGTGTTAATTTTTTGATGACGTGGCACTGAGTTTTCCACCTCACCTGCTGATTTGGCTTTTTTTCCCCCTTTTATAGTTTTTTCTTTTACACACATGGCATCTTATAAACTAAGTCTTGAACCCTATGAACCCTAATTCGAATCGCTCCCAAATTCGCTCGATCTGTTGATTGTGAGGGATCAAAAGCATAGGGCTTTTGATTCTCACGCTCCTACGGTTCTAATGATGTAATGTTTACCTGGTTTGATGTTCGTTTGATAGAGGTTCAAGATACGCAGAGAGTCGGTCGTTCCTTGGTCTTGAATCCTTCTGTTTCGTGCTGAAGTGAGTGTTTTCTTTGCCCAGACGAGTTCGCAATGGTGAAAGGGTTCTAAGGATGTGTTGTGATTGAGTTTTTATAGTGAATTCTAAGGATTTGAATTTCCAGTCGATTTGTGTACTTTTGGAAGCTATTAACACGTTTAATGGAATTGATTTCGAATAATTGGTGATTAAGGATCTTAATGCGTTTGAATACCTTCCTAAACGACCGAGGATGAACTGTAATTCGGCTATAATCGCGTGGATTGCGATTCGGGTCAGAGGCGGGTCGAAACCGGGTCAAGGGGTACTGAATAGAGGAATCGGGTAAGGAAGAAACAGACTTTGGGTTAATTGCCATTCAGCCCCTCCATGTTTAGATATTTCTCAAATTTTATTTTTTTAAAGCTAAAAAAATTAGTTTTACAATTTGGCAACATTGACCCCTCAACTTAAATGGTTTCTTTATCAGCAGGTGAGGTGGAAAACTCAGTGCCACGTCATCAAAAAGTTAACACCGTTTGAATTCCGTTAACCGGGGAGTGCCACAAGAAAGTATGTTGAAAGTTGGGGGTGTCAGTAAACATTTCCTCAGTAGGGAGTATTAAAATCCAATAACCCTTATTAAAACTATGTAATACATGTGTTTCTAACCTAGTTTGTAATATAACATTATTATTCTTTTTCTTCAAATGACGCATAAGAATGTAGCCAAAAAGATACAAAAAAACAGTGAATTGTAAGAAAACGATAATATTACAATTTATGAGAAGAATACATAAAAACGCATTTTTTTCCAAAATCATACAAAAAGATCCAATAAAAAACAAAAATCTAGTGAAAATTAAAATTCAGTATAAAAAAATTATACCTCCAAAAACTCCAGTACAAAATAAATAAAATACAATACAAAAATATGTGTTTTTATGTTTTTAAGTAAAATTATGTTCCTATTTAATCATACCCTATTGGTAAGATGGAGCCAATGATATCTTGTTCTAGTGGTAAGATGGAGGTATGAGAAAGTAATAGGAGACCCAGGTCATGGGTTCGATTCTTGATCCCACCCGGTTTTACCGGCCTTTCACCGTCGTGCCTTTGGGCGGGTGCTTGGGTCGGGTTTTCCCCGGGAATTGGTGGCTGGTGGGCTAGGGGCTCCGTCCGTCTGGACTAGTGACCAGCTTGGGCATCCTTTAGCCATTGGGGGCCGCGTACGAAGTACCCGGCAGTTAATTAGTTGGCCGTTCAAAAAAAAAAACCATACCCTATAATTAATTCTTATATTTTTGAAGTGTACCGACAAATGTCACATGTTTGTGTTTAGTTTCAGACATTTTGGAAACATATGATAAGTGATGAACGGGCACACGAAGTGACGGTGTAGATCAGAAGGTAGAACCTTGCGCATTAAAGGAAGCAACAGCCAACAGCCCCATCCATTTTATATCAAATAAAAACCCATGGCAACATCAAAGGCCCCTAATGAGACCCCCTCAACCAATGGTTACTAAAGAACTAGTAGTTTGATTGTAACTAATATTTTGTTTATAATGAAAATAAGAGGATAACAAGAATCTCCATTATGAGAATGATTTGTTGCGTGATATGAATTTCCACTAGACCATGTGGTATGCGGAGTGGGGTGGGGTGGGGTGGGGGGTGTGGGGGTGGGCGTGGAAAGCAGGTGGAACACCGCCCCCTAGGGCGTGGCCACAGCCACGCCTCTTCCTTCCTTCTTGACTGTTGCCACCTTTCCAAATTTCGACTGTTGCCAACCCATTTGACCGTTGCCAACCTAATTTAAAAATAAAAAAATTTAGCTATATAAATCACATCCAACACACAAAAATACTCCCACTCAAAATTACAAATTACTTCTATTTTTTAACAAAAAAGACTTTTTCATGGATTCCAACCAAACACCAAACCAATACTACAACCCGAGCACCCCACCTAACCGAAACCAGAACACCCCACCTCCGAATTGGATCTTCAACCGTTCTCCAATGAATCCTTTTTTTGATTAAAATTGTTTTGTCCGCATTTTGAATCGAGTCCACAACAAGGGTTTTACACCTTCGCTGAATATGGTTCGAGTCAACAAACACACGGGTTTGCTCAACTATCTCAGGATGAAGTTGTACCCGAGATTCAACCCTCTACTGATGCCGGTCCAAGCACGCAACCAACACAAATGCGTAAACACAAAAAAAACAAGTTGGGGATACCGAACCCGTTGTGCTAGCTCCAACCCGTCCCGAAAAATGGACACCAGAGGAGGAGTTTGCACTTTCAAAAGCTTGGGTCGATGTGTCGGAAGACCCAATTGTTGGTAATTACTTTCTTTTTAATATTTTAAATATTTCTAATTTATTTGTTTAAAATTGTTAATATTTTTTTAATTATATATTGTTTATAGGTCGTAACAAAAAGGACCGGAGCTCTGGAGTAAAGTACGAAGTCATTTTTTCCAAGCCATGTGTCGTGAGGAGTATCGTACAAACGATATGATCTTTAGCAAATGACGGGACATTAACCGAAAGGTTAAAAGGTTTAAGGGGATTTATTCCCAAAAATGGCAAACTCGCCGGAGCGGCCAAAGCGACGCAATGATCGAGAGTGAAGCGGTCGATCAATTTAGGCAAGAGTTTAACACCGCCTTCACGCTTAAATGAAGTTGGGAGATTATGAGGAAATGCCCTAACTGGTTTAGAATCCCGACTGTTCAACACTCGACCTCAAAGCGATCAAAAGCATCGTCTACCGATAGCCCCGGCTCGTCGGATGCTCGAGTTCAAATAAATCTAAACGAGCTCGATGAAGAAGAAGAAGAAGACGACGAGATAGAGGATTTGACCCGTCCGATTGGGAGAGATCGTGCAAAGGCCGACCGAGCAAGGGCGAGACGGGACTCTTCATCTCAACCGATCCCGGATTATACCCAAGGAATGGAAAACTTTTCTCAACGAATCGGTGACTTTAACGAATTAAAACTGGAACGTCAAAGGTTGGTAGAGTTACAACTTCTATTCAACAACACCGACCACTTAACCGGGATCGACTGTGAAATTGCAGAGCGGGAGAAGGAAAAAATTCGAAATAAATATAGAGATAATTAGCTTTTTTTATTAATTTATAATGTTTATTTATAATTTTATGTAATTTTTTAATTTATGATTAATTATATCTAGTTATTTAATTTAAAAAAAATGACATCATCTTGGGACCAATGGGCATTTCCATCATTTTTGGTGGAGTGGGTGGTTGTAGTGGTGCCTACATGGCGCATACGTAAAGTGGTTGGACAAGGGCATGCCCCATGGTCTTATGATGAGTTACGATTTCCAAGAAAGCACTCGGTTACTTGTTTTGCTATATGATAATATATGCTATTTTGCTTTGTAATAATACTTGCCAAGAATATTGACAATACTAGATTTATTTAATTTGTCTAACATATATTATAATTTTTTAATGTTGCTGTATGTTAGCATATATGAGTACATATACTTGCCAAGGATAACAACACTAAAGACTTACTTAATCGGACTAACATATATTATAATTTGTTTTGTGTTATACATAATATCATATATCAGCACATATATGTAATCATGTAAGTGCTAACAATCTTGTAAATTATTAGGGATTTTTTAGCTCTAAACATATTGAAAAAAAGACTTATTTACCATCATATTCTAATTAAATAAATTTATATGTGTCAACAAATAATTAGTTGCTATTATTTTTTACAAATAATTGTATTTATATAGGGTATGGATTTGAAAACCACTTCTTAGTGTGAAAACTATGAAAACCCATGTAAAACATACGTAACAAAACATAAAAAAACCAAGTAAAACATACGTAACAAACTTAAAAAAATTCGTCAGATCTGACACAACGTTACGTATGTTTGACAACGTAAAAATTTTTTTATAAAATATTTAAAAATATTTCTTAGGCGCTTTTTTGATGTTTTTTTTTATAAAAATGTGCTCAATAATGTTTCAAACCTGTAAAAAAACCTAAAAAAATACGTTTTTTACATGATTTTTGCCTTGTTTTCAAGGTTTTCAGACTAAAATGGAGTTTTCATTTTATTAATTCCCTATATATATATAGTGAGATGATCAAAAATTAACTCTTTTTTATTGCATTAACCGAATAACTACATTTTATTAATTTGGGCCCACATTAAAGTAAATCTAAAGGTGTATTTTTTTATTTTTTTTTAATTAATGTAATTAATATAGGGCCTACTTACATTAACAAAAACTGAAAAAACATAAAACTTTAGATTTACTTTAATGTGGGCTCCAAAGTAATAAGATGTAGTTATTCGGTTAATGCAATAAACATGAGTTAACAAAGGACGAAGGAACCACACCCTATATATATACACACACAGGAATATTAAATAATTATAACTCACTCTTATTGCATTAACCTGAAATAATCTATCAAGATCAAAACAAATCTTAGATTTTTTTTGAAAATCATTGTAACACATTTAGAATACGTTCTTCTTTTATTATATTGAGTAAATTCATCTTTGTTTGAGAGTTAACATCGTTGTATGTTTTTGGCTTACAACAATGTTAACTCTCAAACGGTTAAAAATTTACGCAAACTTATAAAAGAAGAAATTGTTCTAAATGTGTACAATAATGCAAAAAAAATCAAGAGTTAGCTTGATTTTGACAGGTTTTAGGTTAAGACAATAAATTGGGTTATAATTACTTCCATCACACACACACACACATATGGTAAGGATCCGTTGTTAACCTACCTTAATTGCGAAAACCCGATTAACTCCGACATGAGCCCAAATCTTTGAGTTCCTTTTCAAGACCTTTATTATACATGTACGATACTATGTTATTTTATGTGTATGTGCAAATTAATCATCGTTTTGGATTTAAAGCAAGTGTGAGTTTGCGTTACACTGTAAATATTATAATCCTTCTGTGACTACTTACACTAACGTAAGAGCCCCAATGGTAATGAATATGCACAAACCCACAAAATAACACAGTCTTGTACATATATAATAAATATCATGAATAAAAAACCATGTATTTGGGTTGATCTTATCAGAGTTAATTGGGTTTACGCAATTAAGATGAGTTCTTATAAGATCCCAATCATATATCTATACTACTATATAATACATATACGAAGGACACAATAGTATTTTACCAAAAACTCTTAAAATTAAGAGTTTTACAACTATTAGAACATAAAGTACAACAAACAAAGCTTTAAGAGCCATAAACTAAATGGTTTCTGTCACACCCCGAGCCGACGGGCAGGATCGACTTTTCCGTCGGGCGGAAGGTTCTTGGGGCACGATATCGTTTGATAATCTTAGTGATCAGATTGTTTACACGACACATGATATATAATTGAGAAATGCTAATACGACCTTGATATAGCATTACAAAGTTAAATTACATTGTCATGTTCATAATTTAACAGGTGGAAAACCCCTAGCATACTCTTTGGTGGTGACAGGTGGAAAACCCCTAGCATACTCTTCACTGCTCCTGATCCTGTTGATGATCTCAGGAATGATTGCAACTTGCTGCTCAGTGATCAGGGTTGCCAGTGCAGCAGTCGCTGGTTCCCCCTCGGGTGGAGGAGGATGAGGTGGTGATGGTGGTCCTTGTGACATTACGATCCTAACCGAAAAGTTAGCGGTTAGTATTTATGATCAAATGATGTAACATATGCATGTAAGTCATGAGTCATGTGTTCTCTACATGAGGGTCCCTAGGTTATAGTCTAGGCCAAATCGTTTGAAACAAGATGACCCATACTTCTCTATAACCATGGCTTTGATACCAATTTGTCACACCCCGAGCCGGCGGGCTGGATCGACTTTCCCGTCGGGCGGAAGGTTTACGGGGCACGATATCGTTTGATAATCATAGTGATCAGATTGTTTACACGGCACATGATATATTATTGAGAAATGCTAATACGACCTTGATATATCATTACAAAGTTAAATTACATTGTCATGTTCATAATTTAACTAAGTAAGTTCGCTCGAAGGAATCATTGAGTTTTCTATCTTGTATTTCACAAGATTTACAAAAGTGATTCACCAAAATATGTCATCAAAAGTTATGCACACAAAATGTAACTAGGTCCACTATAAAAGTCCACTAGCTAATGCATCCTGAATCTGGTGACTAAACATGTTCGTCACCTGAGAAAAACATGCATTTAAACAAAGTCAACACGAGGTTGGTGAGTTCATAAGTTTAGTAATTGAAAACCATTGATTTGTTAACATTCACAATCATAGTGTCATACAAGAGTCTTGTTAATGTTTGATTCATCCGTCTCTCACAATGGCCTCTCCATAGTTATATGTACAAGTAATGTTTCATCCTACTAAGCATGCTTATATATAGGGCATATGAAAGGGTCGAGCCTACAACCCGCCCAGACACCATCCCACCACATGCTCAACAGAATTCGACACCACTTGTAATACAACTATGGATATCCATTTCTTTCTCACATGTGTTCAACCCATTTGATGTTCTGCCCATATGTATTTATGTTTCATCCCTTTCACCCAATGTCCTCTCCATAGTTATACTTACAAATAGTGTTATACTCGATCAAGCATGCTTATATATAGGGCATACGAAAGGGTCGAGCCTACAACCAGCCCAGACGCCATCCCACCACATGCTTGACAAGTTCAACACCACTTGCAATACAACTATGGATATCCATCACATTACCCTGCTTTCAAACCGACATATTAGGCATCCATTTAGTACATTTCTCCACAGTTATGGTGGCATGTACTTTTACGTTGTAAAGATTAATCATATCCACAGTTATAAATGGTGGTATTACTTCTATGTTGTGAAGAGTATTGATATCCACAGTTATGAATGGTGGATTACCACAGTTATGAATGGTGGTATACTCTTTGACTTACTATTACCCACCGCTGATTAGGAAGCGAGAGTAAGTCCGACACGCAGTCATGTTCCCCTTGGTGATCAGGATTTAATTGACCACATGGCTGCCACCACAAAGGAAAACCACAATGTCCTCAATTAAATCCGGATTCATTAATCTGCCACCAGTCTGTGACTCGAGAGAGGTCAGTCTCTCAGTCTACCGATCCACAGAATATAAGTGGTGCAATAATTAGCAGACACTATATACTCTTATCACTCGTGCCAGCAGTGATAGAGTAGGAATAGGCTGGCTAAAAATCAAAAGTGTTGTTGTGTTCCGCATCCCATAGTCATCATCTCTGTGTCATTTGTTCCCGATGTTATGTGTTCTCTGAGTCTTTAACAATGTTTTATAAGAACTTGTCTTATTATACAATGATAGTAGTCATCTGAATGATGTTGTTATCATGAAATTACGTTATCATGATTATCATTCTGGTTATCCCAAAGCCTTCACCCGATTGTAACTACAGTGTTGTAAGAACTAGTCTTACTACACTTAGCTAGTTCTGGTGGTGAATGATGTCATGAAGTCATGTGGACATGATCATCATTCCTGTTCTCATTAGCGTTTGCTTTATGTTACCACTTTGTTATCTTGTTGTAAATAACGAAGTGTCATACTATCAAATCCTAATACATTATTGTTATTTCAGTGATAGGATGATATCAGTAAATTATGTTATCTTGACATCATCCTTGATATGTTGTATTGTTATAATCAAAATAAAATGTACACAATGCTATGATCTCTAGTCTTTAACATTGATGCATAAGATCTCATCTTATCATACAATGTTAGCATATGTGAAGGGTGATGTCTTGTAACCATGTTATCATGATTATCAACATCGATATCCAAAGTGATTGTCCTCATGTGGTCTCAATGTTATGTATACTCAATGTTTTTAACAGGGTGAAATAAGAGCTCGTCTTATTATCCAGTGTTAATAAATGTGGTGAATGATATTATCATAATGAAGTTACGTTATCATGATTATCATTCCTGTTAGTGTTATAAGCTCGTTGTTGTGAGATCCAGCTTTGATGCATTGTGTCATTCATTTTGATGAGTTAGTATCATGAGGTTATGTTATCATGATATTGTTCTTGTTATGCTTTACATGTTATTTCACACACAAGCACACCTAAAGATATGATCAGGTCATAATATGATAATTAAGATAAAATCAGTATTATCTATCTCACCTGATGTTTGAAATAAAATACTAAAGCTTTTAAATATTTAAAAGAGTTAGCATGTTTCTCAGCCCCGAAGTTAAAATCAGAAGATTAGAAAAGGGGCATATGAACTCACCTTGTGGTTGTTGTGGTTGACTTAGCCTAAACAAGAATGCACGCGCTCTTTGTTGGATTTGTTGTATTCACGATCCCGTATTGATTTCACGTTGTTTACAAGTTGTAAGTATGAGTTGTATGTGCTTGAGTGTGTGTAGGTGTTAGCCCTAGAGTTGGCTAACACACGTAAGTCTTGGTCATCGTTCGGACCTTGTTTCAATTATCATGGATTGTTATTACTATATGTCTTTATGTTGTGTGTTTAGCCTTAATTCACTCTTAGAAATTTATAAACCTTGTCATCATGTGTTAATCATTGCATTGATAAAATCTTGGTAAATTAACGTAAGTCATAGTTATGGCTTAAGTTTATTGTTTCAAGCTTGCCATGTCATCTTTGTTGAACTTGTTTTAACCTAAACAATTCCACCACCCTTGTAGTTTTCATTTGTATTTTCCGTGTATACCATCCTTAAACAAATTAGTTTTAGGTTTACAATGTGTTAATTCACATTCTTGTATGCATGGGCCAATTGATTCACATGGGCCTAGCCATCTTATTGGGCCGAACAACCCAAGTGGGCCAGACTATTGGGCTGCAAAAATTGTATGAGTTACTCCCCATGGGCCGAACCAATGGGCCTTTTACAATGTGATACTGGGCCTGAAACAAGTGTGGGCCACGTGAAAGAGGTTTTGGGCCAGTTGACTTCACTTGGCCGAATGAACTGTGTTTGGGCCACAACAACAGGCCTTGGGCCGAATGAAGGCTGATGGTCGAATGAAGGTGTAGTTCGGTGAAAGGGTGCATGGCCGAATGGGATACTTGGCGAATGGGTAGGGCGAAAGGTCTATGGCCGATTGGAGCACCATGGTCGAATGAGAGTGTGTGGGCCGAGAGAATGAGGGTGGTCGAATGGATGTTTGGCGAATGATGATGGTCGAATGGCTGCTCCTGCTAATTTGGCCGAATGTCTGGAAACAGATTGAGGTGGCTCCAGTCGGCTATGCTCATTCGGTCGGGGTTTTCCTTCGGCCTTTGGCCATTCGGCCCGCTATAGGTTGGCCCCATTCGGTCGCTCGTTTACACAGGTGCAGCCCCACCCCAAATATCGAGTGCCACGACCAGATGCCAAAGTAGAACCCATTCCCACTTCCCTTGATGTGTTTTCGTGCAAGGTTCATGTGTTTGAAGGTGAGTTAAGCCGGTTAGGGTTTGAGTTGGAACAAGAGGGAGAAAACCCTAATTTTCGGGCTATTTGCAGCTTCATACCTCAAATTTCAGTGAGTTTTGCCTCAGATCTGTTGTACTTCTTGGTAGAGGACGATGAGAGCTTCGATTGGGTGCAAGAATCACTCAATTTCGTTGAGAAATGAGTGAGTTATGAGGTTTTGAAGATTAGGGTTTCTTGAGAGAGAGAGAATCCGGAAAATGGGTTTTAGAGAGAGAAAGAAGGGTGTTAAATGTGGTAGATGAACTCATTGAGGGTATTTATACCCCGAGTGAGTTCGGGTTCGTTTCGTTTGCTCGGTTCGCGTTTTCGTTGCGTTTCCGGGTCTTTATACGCGTGCTTACGGATTTTAAATAACAAGGATTTATTTCAATTATTTTAAAGGTTGTGATTCATAATAAATGTTTAATATTTAATTTTCTTAAATTATTATCGTTCGTATCGTCTTTCGATTTCGTTTCGTCAGATCGCGTCACCTTCGCGCGTATTCGTTCGAATCGTCACCTGAACGAACACGACGATGGTTTTACTTTCTGACTTTTGTTTTCTACTTTTCAGTCATCATTTCAGAACTTTAAACTCACAGATATGTTTGTGTGAATTGTCACTCACGCAAACACAATGTCAGTTCGTTATTCTAAAAGAACACTGCAATTGTGTTTGAATTGTGTTTCCTCACTGACGGACTCAACTAAACTTCCTATTTTCACATTGCTTTCATACTGAGTTATCAGACATCTGATTCCTGTCATCTATGGATATCAGATCGCAACCGACATGTTCTTGTTGTTTACTTGTACACTGTTGTTTCTCTGGATTCGTTGTATTAATTGTACTTGGGTTTTCACCTAAATACATACAATTTTTGTTTATCGTGAGTTGTTGTACTTACGGCATTTAAGTTTTCACTTAAACACGTACAACTGTTTCTTGTTTTCTAAGTTATGTTATTACAAACACTGTTCGTGCATTGTATTTACACACAGTAAATAGTGAAAGTACACATACCGTACGGACTTGCCGGACGATCAGGTACTGGATGTCACAGTTTCTTTTACCTTTTAGTTTGTCCCACATTGATACATTTAAAAAATAAAGTGTCATATAACAGCTATAAAAAAACCTCTCAAATCAAATAAATCATTCTTC
This sequence comes from Mikania micrantha, assembly GCA_009363875.1. Lineage (NCBI taxonomy): Eukaryota > Viridiplantae > Streptophyta > Magnoliopsida > Asterales > Asteraceae > Mikania > Mikania micrantha. The sequence goes on along the minus strand of CM018690.1, from coordinate 5,412,409 downwards.
ACACTTTTGTCTTATCATATTTGGCATTTTAAATTATGAATTTTGTCATAATAAACTTTTTAGTTAAAAGAGTTGATTTGACAAAAATTAGGTGGTTTAAGCATTTTACTAGCCAAAATCAGTAGCCAAATTGTTTTGTTTTCCGCCGTATCGAGCGAGCATCTCGCTAGTGTGTGTGTGTATATATAGTGTGGGGATGCTTTTAAAATTCAGTCTCAATCTTTAATTTCCCATGTGCATACGACCTGTGTTCTCTCCTTTTATGGTCCAACTCTATTTATAAGTTTTATGACAGATTTTTAAATTGTTATTATTATTTTTTTTCCTAAAATTTCACACATCATATCTTAATTATAATAAATAAAAATATTTAGTAACATATGTCAACATCATGAACCTGATTTTTTGTTCTGCCGCTCCTTTTTTACTCCATTATATGTTTATCTATTTTTGTAAGAATATCATTTTTTTTATTTCTCTAATTACAATTTCTTTTTAATCATTAAAAAGAGACACATCCTTGTTAATTAGTAAATGGCTTTGTAGAATATAATAAATCGATTTAAGTTTTCTTATTTTAAATTGTAAGAATCACTTCTTATGGGTTGTTTCTTCTGAATGTTTTTTTATTATATATATATATATATATATATATATATATACTAGTAGGACACCCGCGCGATGCGGCGGTGGCGACACATTATCAAATCGTTGATTATAACACCCTACTTTTTAAAATTTTCTAATCTTTTATCAGCATCCTGTAATCATAGTGCTTATTTGTAACATCTCAAATTTTCAAAGGCTTCCTCAAAAGTTGTACTATTATAAAGTTAAATACCCTTGAATTGTATGAAGTGTGCCAAAAATAGTCAACAAATCTTTGCAATTGCCAAAAAACCTCAACAATATCCATTTATTGATCCTGAACTGATACACCCACATATCATCTGCACCGGTTAAAATCCCAAGAAACCACTATTATTATACCCCATGCTATAACAACTGCTCCAATATCTAGCAACCTTCACATCCACAATAAGAAAAATATTAAAATCGTTGTTCCGGCTAGTTAAGCAGTCAAAAGAACCACCTGCATCATAAGCACCAGATTGATCCCCCCCCCCATTTTGTAACTCTCACTTTGCCTCTATTTTTGCACACCCAAATGTATTATGTTTTCTAAAAAGGATTAGCATATGCAATTGTACAAAAGAGTTAACTTGATTGAACATAAAAATATAAATAACAAAAGAATTCAACAATACTTACATGTTCAGGTGAATACTTCAGCATAATGATTTATTTGGCAGTCGTATACAACTGCACAAACCAACTTCTAAGAAATGAATGTCAGTTAAGAACTCAATACTTAATTGAATTAAAAAAACAAACGTTGTAGAAATAAACATGCTATGAAAGCTGTAGAATGTATGCAATTCTTTGTGTATGCAGTTCTATGTTTAATGTGAAATTACATCAATATTCAGAACGTATATGATTTGTTTTATTCTATACACAGGGTGTCAAAGTGGCAACCTTCTAGTGCAGTGCCTACCATGGCAAACCATGATTTGTTGAAATTGAGTTCATATGGTTCTTCACCATCTCTTAATTTATCTTCAAGAATCACAAACCAATACCTGTAATCATCAAGCCCAAAATACCTCTCTTGCACAACTTTCAGTGGGAGACCAATCGTTGAAAACTCCAACAACTGCACAGTAGCCCCCACTTGATATTATCTTCTGTTTTAAATGTGGAACTTTTTTGTAAAAAATATGAAATTTTATCACGGTATGAAGTCAAATCTGGTGCTCATTCCATGAAATGCACTCGATGTTGCACATTACGGTGCATTCCTAACAACTCAAATCTATACAAAGAACAAACAAGCAACGATCAACACAGAAAATGTTTTTACAGTAATTATTGAACAATCAGAATAAAATAATCAGATGACTTGGCTAGGGATACATAGATAATTACACATTTATTTCACTAATAAGCTTTCACATGGAAAGTTCAAAGGATAGAGTGATGTTAAACATCAAACAGGTATTCAAGAAACATATTACTTGACCCGAAATTATTTGATAACTATAATCAGTTATATAAATTCACCACAATCTTATTACTTAAAAACACATAGAAAAATAGTGGGTAGAGATGAAGAAACGCATTGCAAAACTAACCCATAAGTCATATCATTGAAATCAATGTGGTGCTTCAAGATCTCATCTTTTAGGTCTTTGAGGGACTTGTACCTGCATTCATAAAAATGCACAAAAGGATATTAATAATTCAAACTATTACTTATTAGCACTCCTTGCTACGTGATGATTATGTGATTGGGATGCACATTATGGCCAAAATTTTAGATTACTAAAATCCAATTTGAGGAACCAGACCCTAAACACATGTACAAAATTATGTAAACCCAAAGAGCACTCCTTTTGACATAAAACCAGACCCCAAAATAATGATTATAATCCCCAAATTCTTTTTATCAACATAGATAATTGCATCCAAAATAAATCTTTAACATCCAATATTATTAACCACTTGATGATTCATAACCTTAAATAAATTCCTAAAGAGATAGTTATGCAAAACAAAGAAATTAGTACACCAAACACAAACATCAAAACAATTTTATGAAAGAATTTGAGGCCATACTAACAAAGTAGAGGAAATAGGCTGAATCAGTGAGATCAAACAACTGCAAAAATTAATCCTCACAGCTCACATAGATGTCAAAACCGACCTAATATAATTTTAATTTTTTTCATTTAAGCATTTCATTGAACACATGGTTCATCACGTCCGTTGATGTAACCATAATTGCAAGAATTTGCGTACCTTGATGGAGTAAGAGAATAATTGAGAAGGTATGTGAGCTGTGTGATGATGATAAGAGGTATATTATCAACCGCCATGGTTTGTGATGTTTCTCTCCGGCGAACTTCACCGATCAAATTGAGGAGTGTCTCAGCTAGATTGGGACGGGTTTCACCTCTGCTTGTGAGTTGAATTTGAAGATGAGAGCTTTCTTTCATAGTTGAACGACCCACCATCGTAGCGCCATAGCAAGTTTGCCGGATCCGGCTGCCTCCTCCCTTGCTCTCTCATTTGCACATTTGAAGGAGAACAAAAGATGAGATTTGAAATTTGAAATTTAGAATGTGATTGAGGTGACTGAGACTCTGAGGTAATTCAAGGCTTAGTCAGTTGTGAATTATCTACTTGGGAAGTATGTAAGCTGAGAATGGTAAATGATGTTTGGAGGAGAAGGAAAGTAGATATCAGAGTTTCAATTGGAAAGAAGAAAGAAGTGAATACGGGTGTGATTTGAAGCATAAATTGTTTGTACCATAAGCTCCTTAATTTGTATTTTTCTTAATTTTAAGACTTTGAATGAATACTCATTATATAATAGTAAAAGATATGAAAAAGGAAGTTGAAGAATATTAAAATTTAAATCTTTGTTAGCACAAAAATTAAAATAGAAAACTTTTGATTTTTTCTTATTTTGGTTATAATAGTTTGGGTATTTTAACAATAGAATAAATATTTACTCTAATATTTTAGCTAAAAGTTTTAATAGTAAACTTATAATATTTTTTTTTTCTTTTTTACCTAGAAAATCTTAAATAGTAAAATTTTGTTTTCTTTGTTTTGACCATAAAAGGTTAGACATGTTTTCGAAAACAAATTTAATAGTAAACTTTTGTGTTCCTCATTTTTGTTACAAAATTTTCTAACATTAAACTTTTGGTTTTTTTTCATTATAGTCACACAAGTTTAAATATTCTAATTTTATACAAAAAAAATTCCTTATTTGTCTTGGTATTCCAATTTTAGGTTTTACTTTTTTAATACTATGTTATTGTTGCATCAACATTTGAACTCTTGTTTTACAACACTCACTTTTATGATGGGATGCACTTTCAACTTTAAAAATGAAATAAACAATCATTTTATGATGGAGTATGATTTTTGTATCAGAGTACATCCTTGTGTTTACGATAAAGTGATACTCCTTTTATGACAGCAATACACTTTAGGATTTTATGAAAGCGTAGAGGACTAGTCGATGTAGCTTTTTTAATTTTGTTTTTATATTTAGTATCTTGCGGCCATTGTTGACAGGTTCGAAGACATGCCTAACTTAGATTTTTTTTTTGGTTTATACCGTTGTTTTGTGCATTTTATAAGTGTAAATATTGTTGTCACATGAGTCTAAAATTGGGTATGCCTTAACTTTTTAATTAGAATGACAAATATATACACATTCTGAAATTTGTGATTGTATCAGTATTTGCGACGTAATGCGCATGTAAATAAAAACTAATTTCTCTAAATACCTAAAGACAAGAGTGATCTCCATATTTTAAATATTTATGCTTCTTTTTGAATAACTAATAATAAAAGAGGTGTAGCTAAATCTATCTGCCTATTCTAATAAAGTAGTATTTTTAAAAGACACGTGTCGCATTCTTATTAAATCTGAAAATAGTTTTCCCGCTTCTCTCTCCTAACAAATAATATTAACTTTTAATAATTAGATTATATAATTAAATATCAAAAAATATAATTTTTCTCATTAAATCTGAAAATAGTTTTCCCGCTTCTCTCTCCTAACAAGCCCTCGCAAAGTCTTACTGTTAATGTACAAACAATGTAGTGAGTTTAAATAGATCTGTTTGTGTGTGATGAACCCCACGTGGCACAATACTGACTAGAGGTCGGGACATGGGAAATCTCGACCTATCTTGCCATGTTATTACGAGACATGGCGTAGGCAAGGACAAGCAAGTATAGTTCGGTAGTGACGCACTGACACTTGGAGCCTAGGCTCTGGACTAAGATTTTAATAAACAACATGACACATGATTTCTGATTAATATCTATGTATATCAAAACATGTGAACTCACCAACCTATGTGTTGACACTTTTTCTTAAATATGTATTCTCAGGTAATTAGCTGCACATGGAACAGGAGTGCACATCAAGGATGAGCATAGGATTACCTGCATTCATTACCGTGTCTTTTGAAAACAAACAATTTATTTTATGTATTAAAATAACGTAGTGTCTGACAATTTACTTATCCGCTGCATAACTTATATATTTCCGCTGCTTTGTATTATAGACTATTTGGTTGTGTTTATGACAAACTTCGTACTTTGAAAACGCATATAGAAGTCGTTCTATATGACCATGAGCTGTGATTCTGGCCACGTCACACCCATGTGGATTGACTCCACATGTGGGAATTTGGGGGTGTGACACACTGGTATCAGAGCCTTGGTTATAGAGAACTAGGTTTGCATGTAGTAAACTTAGACTATAGCCATTGCTCAACATTAGACACTACACTTAGACATTGCCCAATAATATGTTATTATTGTTATCTGTTACTTATTGAACTAAGATTACAGGATGGACAACGACAACAACAAGGAGGGGAAGAACCCAGGAAAACGTCCGACAGACTATGAGCTGACTGAAGAAGGAAAGCAGAGGATACGTGACATCGTGGCCTGAGTAGACTCACAGGAGTTTAAGAGAGCTCGACCATCGAGCAACACTAGACCGTAGGATTGGTATCCCGCTACTATCGCCACCTGGGTCAGGGAGGAGAGAGTCCCTCTGTTGCCTTTTCTAGGTGATGCATCTAGCGGACCTGCATTACCACCACTGAGCGTGCCCATGGACCGGGCATTTGCCGCGTTAGTCTCGAGGTTTACTATGGATTCTTGACTACTGCATGTGCTGACTGATGAGGTAAGGACTCTCCGGGAGGATAACCAGCGCCTCCAGAGGCGCGTGGACCACTTAGAGGATGAGCTTGCTTATACTGACCGAGTGCATAATGGCTTGGTCAGTATGACCAAGGACTAGATCCGACGACAGGACAAGAAAACAGCTGTAGTCGCGGATATCTGTGACAGGATCTGACAGCTCGAGGAGCAGCAGGGAGCCATGGCTGCGATAGTGCACGAGCATGGCGGCCGACTAGTAGCGGTAGAAGTCGTGTCTGGAGAGAACACGGCGATGATCCAGGCCGGCAATGAGACACCATGCTAAATGCATGGGTGGAGCAGTTTATCGTGGAGCCACCACCCGAGGAGGAGCCTTAGTTCGAGGCGGAGGACCTCGAGAAGGGGGATTTTGACAAGGATCCAGAGGAGGATCCTGAGGAGGAGGAGGATGATGACGGTCCCGCAGAAAGTGGAGATTCGCACTCCACGATTATCTAGATAGACCATTTTATTTCAGTTTACTTTACTTTCTTATACGCCTAGATGAGCGGGATGTGCTCATATAAATCATGCTAGTTATGTTTTGTTTTAAAAGCTATTGTACTCAAAAGTTGTTAGTTAATGAAATGACCTTTTGATTTCTATCATTGTGCACTTTACTTATGTTGTATTCTAACTCAACACCTAACATAACTGATGATTGACACTTTATCCCTTCCGTATATAAACTATCTATGGCGGGAAGAGGAACACATACTCGACCACACAAACGACCGATTGGTTCGGCGACCATCAAGATGATGGTTGACCGAAGGGTTAGCAAAGCTATCGCCGACTATGAAGCGAGCAGGCTACATAGCGAAACGAGTGGAACGAACAACGATACTAACATTTGCTCAACCCGACTAACATAGCATAGCTAACACTATCACTAACACACGTCATTGATTATTGACAAACAGGATCTCACGGAAGCACCAACAATGGATGTTCCAAAGGAACAGTGGGACTGCTCCGGTGGATAGAAAATGTGGAGTCGGTATTCTGTATGTCCGACTATTCAGAGGAGAACCGGGTAAAGTATGCCACCGGGACGCTGGAGGGACCCGCCCTCACCTGGTGGAACTCGCATGTCCAGACATTGGGACTAGAGGCTGCAAACTCCATAAGCTGGGAGGAGTTTACCAGAATGGTCCACGAGGAGTACTGTCCTCGGAATGAGATCAAGAAGCTCGAAGAAGAATTCTGGGTGCATAAGATGGTGGGATCGGAGATCGAACAGTACTGCACACGGTTCCATGAACAGTTAGTTAGTGGACTGCCTGAACAAATCCAGAGTATGGTCACAGCCTCCGACCCGACTCAGATTCAGCCTACCATCAGACTGGCCCACAAACTGACCGACCAAGCCGTGGCCTAGGGAAAACTACCCAAGCGAGATGAACATTTGAAACCTCAGGAGAGCCACAAACGTAAGTGGGAACCCAGCCACCACCAGTCACACTTATCACACCAGCAACAGTCCAGACCACCACCTACTAGAGCTTTCACTGCTACCCAACTCGACAGCAAGGGGAAGGGTGTATATGAGGGGAAATACCCCCTGTGCAACCGGTGTTCATATCACCACTATGGGCAATGTGAAAGGTATCGTTGCCTAAAGTGCGGACGACATGGCCAAGGGTCATGCCTTCGTAATTGGCTCAGGGGAAGCCAAGGATGACCCAAACATCGTAACCGGTACGTTTCTTTTAAATAATGTATATGCAAGTATATAATTTGATACCAGTGTCGATAGGAGCTTTATATCTAGTGAATTTAGCAAACTGCTTGATATTACCCCAACACCACTAGATTATAAGAATATTGCAGAATTAGCCGACGGTGAACTGATTGAGACACAACACATCTTTCGAGGATGCGTCATGGTTTTTGTGGACCACAAACTCGAAATTGATCTGATTTCGGCAACTCTTGGAAGCTTTGATGTGGTCATTGGAATGGACTGGCTGTCTGCAAACCAGGCTGAGATTGTGTGCAACGAGAAGATCGTACGAGTTACGTTGCCAAGTGGAGAACGGATCTCGATTCAGGGAGAACGAAAGGGGATACCTTTAAACATCATGTCCTGCATGAAGGTGAAAAAGTACATACAAAAAGGGTACACTTCTATACTAGCCTTTATCACCGAAAAACCAAAGAAGGAGAAGAAGATCGAGGACATCGCTATAGTCCGGGACTTTCCTGAAGTATTTCCCGGGGATCTACCTGGGCTACCACCGAAACGACAAATTGAGTTCCAGATAGACCTCACTCCAGGAGTAGCATCGATTGCTAAAGCTCCATACCGACTAACGCTGACAGAAATGCAAGAATTTTCTAACCAGTTACAGGAGCTATTAGACAAGGGATTCATCAGGCCAAGCTTCTCACCTTGGGGAGTACCAGTATTATTTGTGAAGAAGAAAGACGGATCGTTCCGTATGTGTATCGACTACAGGGAGATGAACAAGGTGACGATCAAGAAACGATACCCATTACCGCGAATAGACGACCTGTTTGACCAGTTGCAAGGGTCAAGCTACTATTCGAAGATCGATTTGAGATCGGGTTACCACCAGCTGAGAATACTGGAAGATGACATTCCGAAGACTGCCTTTAGAACCCGTTACGGACACTACGAATTTTTGGTCATGCCCTTCGGATTGACCAATGCACCAGCTGTATTCATGGACCTCATGAATCGAGTGTGCAAGCCCTATCTTGATAAATTCTTGATAGTGTTTATTGACGACATCTTGATCTACTCTAAGAATCAGGAGGAACATGCTGAACATCTAAGGCTTGTCTTGGAATTATTGAAGAACGAGCAATTATACGCGAAATTTTCCAAATGCAATTTTTGGATTCGCGAAGTCCAATTCTTTGGACACGTAGTTAACGAGAAGGGAATACACGTAGACCCAGCCAAGATCGAAGCCATCATGAACTGGGAAGCACCAAATACTCCAACCGAGGTGCGACAATTCCTAGGTTTGGCAGGGTACTACCGACGATTCATCGAGGGATTTTAGAAAATCACTCAGTCACTGACTTCCCTGACACACAAAGACAAGAAGTTCGCTTGAGGAGAGAAACAGGAGTCTGCTTTCGACCTATTGAAGCAGAAATTATGCACTGCACAAATCCTATCCCTACTGGAAGGATGTGATGACTTCGTGGTGTACTGTGACGCCTCGAAACAAGGACTCGGTTGCGTGCTGATGCAACACGAGAAATTTATAGCCTACACATCACGACAACTGAAGGTGGGACACCCCGTAATTTCCAGGTCAGCTTGTTATTTATTTAAATGCTTTATGTACACGTGGCACTAGAATTAGTTTAATTTAGCGTGACACGTGGCACGACAGTACAAACACTGGAACACAACTAGATAATTCAAGGAATTGTCGACAAACAGCACACACGTGTCAAAACACACGAACGTTGGTGAACATCACAACACTTGAGCATAGAAACACTTCACAAGTCAGTTATGGCTAGTAATTGGCCATTAGAGTCCAAACGACGCTCAAACAATGTTTTACAGTCGAGAAATAGGCAAGAACGGACTCAGAACAACAAAACAAGCTTATTGGGCTTGACAATTGGGCCAGGCGGTACGCCTGACCCGAGATCTTGACATGGGGCGATGCGCGTGGATGAGGAAGATGGCGCCTCATCCTGCTGCCTCGCGCGTAACGACAGAACCACATCACCCCACGCCAGGCGATACGCCTGGGGCGTCAGAGTCGCCAAAATCAACTTTTTAAACTCCCCAAGCTCATCATCACCCTACACACTCATTTTCTCCGGTTTTACACGACATAGGTCGACTGATTTCATCTTCTACCCTCAGCTACCACCATTTTTACTCTGTTAGAAACCATTAACAAGCTTGTGGAAGCTTGGTTTGAAGATTGGAAGCTCGAAGAACCACATTTGGAGCTTGATGCCATCACCACCCTTTCAATCCAGCATCATTCGTTGTTCCAGGAGCCTCTCGATCTGATTTGGTCACAGCTCTAGAAGGTAGCTCTATGCTTAAAACTCACTCTCACATCGTTTACACACACATGCAATGGGTAAAACCCACATGCAAGCACTCATGGTCCACATGCACGAGATTAAGATCTGGGTTTGATGATTTAAATGCATTTCTTGACGATCTAAGATGATTAGATGATGTTTTTTGAAGATCTAAGATGATGGGTATAGGTCTTGTTGCTTAAAATGATAATAGATGGTGTTATATGTCCATGCATGTATGATCCATGATGGTAGGAATAATCTTGAGTATGGTGATATGCTTATTGATGATGTTAGAAGAATTACTCATGGTTGGATTTGTTTAAAATGGTTAAAATGTTGATTTTTGATGAAACTTTCTATTATTAGTAACTTTTTAATTGTAAAATGGTGTAATAGATGAAATGGTGAACACATATGTATGTGGAATTGCTATTAGGTTGATAATATGATGATTGGATTAGTTAGAATGTGGTTTTGATGATGTTTAGAGTCATATTTGGCATTGTTACTATTTTTAGTAACTTTTTGGGTCAAAATGTTGATAGATGATGGATTTGGTTATGTTGACATGATTAAATGATGCTAGATGATTTATTAAGATGATTTATGATGAGAAAATTGGTTTAGAAATGTTAGAATGTTTATTTCTATGCAAAACTACTAAGTTACTATTTATAGTAACTTTATTTTTACAAAAACCAACTTAGGAACATGTTGTATGATTTGAGCATGCTAAATGGCTTATTATGTTGTAACATGATGTTTAAATGCTAAGTTAGATGGTTTCCGATATCACGTATGCTATAAATGGAAACTTTCCATTTTAGGAAACTTTTGTGTACTAACATGATGAAAACGACTTGTGTGATTTTGTATGATGATGTGCTATGTGTTAACATGATCACGTAGGACTAACGAGCATGCTAGAACGCTAAAACCGTTATGCTTTGTGAACTTTCCATAAATGGAAACTTACTATAAATAGTAAGTTGTCCATAGACGCGACATGCGCGTCTTGCACACGACGAGCACTTACACATTTGCTACACGATTCACAACCGTAACACGGTTCACTAACAGGTCGTTGACTTGACACGGTCAACTTTGGTCAACTCTAGTCAAACACGGTCAAACACGGTCAATGTGGACCAACACAGTCAAACATGGTCAATGTGGACCAACACGAGCAAACACGGTCATTGTGGACCAACACGGACAAACATGAACAACCAAGGGTTGTTGGACACTAACACGAACACTAGCACGGTCACTTACACGAACTCACATATGGTATACGATATAGGTTGCCGGTGACCGACGCGCTACTTTCTCAAGGAGCTTACGCGTACTTACATTCATTTCACTAAGGTGAGTTTACGGCCCCTCTTTACTCTTTTTCAAACGCTTTTAAATAGGGGGAGAATACTAGTTACATCGAGTCAAACATTTACACTATGACAAACATTTTATTGTGTATGCGGGTTTATTAGACAAACATTAAGTGTTGAACTCGTAACAAGCCCTCACAAAGTCTTACCGTTAATGTACGAACAACGTGGTAGGTTTGAATGGATCCATTAGGGAATGACTAACCCCACGGGGCACTATGTTGACTGGATGTCATAACCCGTGCAAACTCTGACCTAACTTGCTATGTATACGAGGCATAGCGGAGGCAAATACAAACAAGTCTTGTTCGGTAGTGACGCACTGACACTTGGAGCCTAGGGCTTGGTACTAACATTGATAAACATCATGACACACTTTCTTACTATATATGTATATCAAAACCTGTGAACTCACCAACCTTTGTGTTGACACTTTTTCTAACTTGTATTCTCAGGTAACTAGCAGGCTATGGAAGCCAGGAATGCACGTAGGGGATCGAGCATAGGACTCACATGCATTTATCTATGTTTTCATTCAAATACTGTTTATTTTGAATATGTATTTTTATCAAACATAGTAGTGTCTGACAATTTCTGATTCCGCTGCATTTGTTTAACATTTTATTTTCCGCTGCATTATGAAACTACTTGTATTTCCGCTGCAAATTGTTATGTTGAATTTTTATGTCAAACTCTGTATTTTGTAAACGCATATAGAGGTATTCTATATGACCTTGAGCTGTGATTCTGGCCACGTCACACCCACGTGGACTGACACCACATGTGGGAATTTGGGGGTGTGACAGAAGGTGCATGAGAATAACTACACAACTTATGATCTAGAGTTGGGAGCCGTAGTGTTTGCCCTGAAGATATGGCGACACTACCTATATGGTAAGAAATGTACCATCTTTACAGATCATGAGAGCCTACAACACATCTTCGATCGAAATGAGCTGAACATGAGACAACGAAGATGGGTTGTGTCACACCCCCAAATTCCCACGTGTGGTGTGAGTCCACATGGGTGTGACATGGCCAGAATCGCAGCTCATGGTCATATAGAACAACTCTATATGTGTTTTCATAATACGTTGTTTGACATAAATACAACCAAACAGTTTAAATAGATAAGCAGCGAAAATACAATGTTTGTGCAGCGGAAAATAACAAGTTTAAAATATGCAGCGGAAATAACTGTCGGTAACTACATTGTTTAAAAATACATAACAAAATAAACATTGTTTGAATAAATGAATGAAATGCATGCAAGTCATGTGCTCGTTCTCTAAGTGCATTCTTGTCCGTAAGCCAGTCGGCTAGTTACCTGAGAATACATGTTTAAGAAAAAGTGTCAACACAATGGTTGGTGAGTTCACAGGTTTTGATATACATAGATAGTAAGAAAACATGTGTCATACTGTTTATTAAAATGTTAGTCCCGAGCCCTAGGATCCAAGTGTCAGTGCGTCACTACCGAACTAGACTTGTTAGTCCTTGCCTCCGCTATGTGTCGTAATAACAAAGCATGATAGGTCGAGATTTCGCGTGTCCCGACCTCCAGTCAGTATTGTGCCACGCGGGGTTCGTCACAGCCAAATAGATCTCTTCAAACTCACCTCGTTGTTTGTACATTAATGGTAAGACTTTGTGAGGGCTTGTTACGATTACAACACTTAATGTTTGTCTAATAAACCAGTATACACAAATAATGTTTGTACAATAATAGTGTTTGACTCGATTCAACAAGTATTCTCCCCCTATTTGAAAAGCTTGTAAAAGAGTAAAGAAGGGCCGTAAACTGACCTTAGTAGTGATCGGAAATAAATGCGTGAGCTCCTGCTGGAAAAGCGTGACGGTCACTCGCTACCTATATCGTATACCATACGTGAGTTCGTGTAAGTGAAAGTTTTTCGTGTTCGTGCTCGTGTTTGTGCTCAACAACCCTCGATTGTTATGTTTGTCCGTGTCGGTCCACATTGACCGTGTTTGCTCATGTTGGCCCACATTGACCGTGTTTAACCGTGTTTGATCGTGTCAAATCAACGACCCGTTGGTGAACCGTGTGTCGGTTATGTTTCGTGTAACATTCGTGCTCATGCTCGTCGTGTGCAAAACGCACAATTCGCGTTCATGGGCAACTTACTATTTATAGTAAGTTTCCATTTATAGCAAGTTCTATAACACATATCGTTTTTAAACTTCTAGCATGCTCGTTAAGTCCCACGTGATCATGTTAACACATAGCACGTCATCATAAGTGATCAAGTAATCACATAAGTCATTTTCGCACATTAAAGTTTCCAAAAAAGGAAAGTTTCTAATTTTAGCATGGATATTATCGGAAACCATCTAACTTATCATGCAATAATCATATCAAGTCACAATAAGTCATTTAGCATGCTCAAAACATACATAGTATTTCTAAATGGATTTATTTCAAAATAAAGTTACTAAAAATAGTAACTATGATTATTTCATCCAAATGATCATCCTAAGCATATCTAAGACATTTTTATATCAAATAACATCATATAATACCATTTAACATCATTTAAACATACCAATCTAGATCAAATCATCACCTATCAATATTTCGACTAGAAAAGTTTCTAAAATTAGTAACTAGGCTCAAAATGACCCGATACAATCCCAAATCACATTCCTTAGCATTTTATCATCATAAAATCATTCTAAGAACAAATCCATATACATGCATGCTCATACTTTCATCATCATCATCACCAAGTTGTAACTAAAAAGTTACTAAAAATAGAAATTATTGCAAATGTTCATGTTTTACTCATCATGACATTACCAAACCAATTAATACATTATCAACAACATCAATAATCATTAAAAACTCATTTAGCAACCATATATCATACATGCATGTAGGCATATTAACCATTCATGACCAAATCATACTTTTTACATGTACCTATCATCATGGATCGTCATGAAACATCATTTATTCATCATAGATCATCAAATATCATGTAAATATCGTCAAACCCAGATTCATTTATCAAGAAAATCGTGCATGCAAAGCTAGAGAGCTTGCATGTGTGTTTTGAAGCTTGCATGTGTGTGTAATTGTGTTTTTAGGCTTCAAGGGATGTAAAGCTACCTTCTAAAGCTTCAAGAACAGCAAGAATGATGGTTCAATAAGTTCCTAAGCCTTCTGGATAGCTGGGTTCGACAGAAAGAGAGAGATGGTGGCGGTTTCAAGCTTCCTTGTGAGTGAAAGACTTCAAATCTCCAAGTCTTGAGCTTCCAAGATGTTCTTCAATTGCCTCCAATGGTGGAAAGGGGCTGCAACTGGGGTTATAGAAGGAAGATGGTCGAGTGGTGTAGTGTAGAACCGGAGGAAATGATGTTAAGGGATAGCATAGGCATGATTGTCTTGGATTTATAAAGATTTTGTCGACTGGGTGGTGTCGCGTACCGCTGAGAGGGTTCAAATGTTGCTCAGCGTACCGCGACGTGTTTCGGGACTCAATTTCCCCCGCATTCCTTTGCGTATCGCCAAGGCCCACTCCAGAGTCGATGGCGTACCGCAATGGGTCCCCAAAGAGCCCAATAGGCCCAATTTCAATGGTTTGATTCGTTCTTCGCCGTTTTCACGCTTACGGACTATCGTTCGATCTCGTTTGAACTTCCAAGTTCAATGTTTGAGCGTTTTGTGAGGTTTCTAGTGTTTTGTTACACGATGTGCTTTGACGTTCACTAACGTTCATGTTTCCTTAGACACGTGCGTGCGTGTTGCGACAATTCACCGAATTATCGTGTTGTGTCAGTGATCGTACCGTTATGCCATGTGTCACACTAAATTAAGCTAATTCTAGTGCCACGTATGCAATTATAAATTAAATAAACAGTTAATAAAATAAGATGCTGACCTGGATTTTACGGGGTGTCGCATCATCCCTTGTTAGAAAGAATTTCGTCCCGAAATTCAGCTCATGTTGGCAGTGTTTGCCTGTTCCGCGAACAGATGTGGGTATATCTGTTTCATTTGATCTTCACGCTCCCACGTGAATTCTGGTCCGCGTCGCGAATTCCATCGCACTTTCACTATCGGTATCTTGCTGAGTTTAAGCTTCTTGATTTCCCGGTCCATAATCTCAACCGGTTCCTCAACGAAGTTTAACTGTTCGTCGATCTGTATCTCCTCAGGAGGAATGGCAAGTGTTTCATCAGATAGACACTTCTTGAGGTTCGATACGTGAAATACATTGTGTACACTACTCAGCTCGTTTGGCAGCTTTAGCTCATAGGCCACGTGGCCTATCCGTTTGGTGATCTCGAAAGGTCTGATGTAGTGAGGATTCAACTTACCTCGTTTGCCAAACCGAACAACTCCCTTCCAGGGCAAGACCTTGAGCAACACTCTGTCTCACACATGGAATTCCAACGGTTTGCGGCGTTTGTCAGCGTAGCTTTTCTGTCTGTCTCAAGCTGCTGCCATTCGGTTGCGTATCTGTACAATTTTCTCAGTCGTTTCGTGTACAAGCTCGGGGCCAGTCAGTTCGCTTTCTCCAAATTCCGCCGGCAAATGGGTGATCGACACTTACGTCCGTAAAGTGCCTCGAATGGTGCAGCTTGTATGCTTGTGTGGTAGCTGTTGTTATACGAGAACTCAACTAATGGCAGAAGAGTCTCCCAGCTGCTGCCAAAATCAATGACACATGCACGGACCATGTCTTCTAAAGTTTGTATTGTCCGTTCACTTTTCCCGTCAGTCTGCGGGTGGTAAGCGGTAGTCATGTCCAATCTCGTGCCTAGTGCCTTATGTAAGGACTTCCAGAAGTGCGACGTGAGTCGACTGTCACGGTTAGAGATGATCGAGATTGGCACTCCATGCCGAGTGACCACTTCCTTAAGATAAATCCGAGTCAGTTTATCTAACTTGTCAGTCTTCTTGATGGGTAGAAAGTGTGCAGACTTCATTAGTCGATTTACGATAACCCATATAATATCGCAACCACTTGCCGTCTTAGGTAGTTTGGTGACGAAGTCCATGGAAATTTGCTCCCATTTCCACATTGGTATCTCAGGTTGCTGAAGTAGACCCGATGGCTTTTGGTATTCAACTTTGACTTTTGAGCACGTCAGACACTTACCTACGTAAGTCGCTATTTCGGCTTTCATGTTCGGCCACCAGTAGGTCATCTTCAGATCATGGTACATTTTGTCAGAGCCCGGATGTACCGAATACCGACTCTTGTGTGCTTCATCTATCACCACATTTCTCAATCCTCTGTGGTGTGGAATCCATATCCGATCCATGAAATAGTATGCTCCGTCGGTCTTCACCTCCAGATGTTTGTCCATGCCACACAAGGATCCCTGGGTGAGGTTCTCGACTTTCAGAGCTTCCTGTTGAGCGTTCCGGATCTGTTGTGGCAGTTCGGAATGAATTGTAAGTTGTAGTGCACGTACACGTCTGGCTGTCTCCTTTCGGCTTAACGCGTCGGCCACTACTGTGACACCTCGTAATTTCCAGGTCAGCAATTCTATTATTTTAATAATAATGTTTATTATTATTTCATACGTGGCACTAGAATAAATGCATTTAGTGTGACACGTGGCACAACAGTCTGAACACACCGATAATTCGAGGAATTATCGCACAACAATCGCACGTGTCTTGAATGACGAACGTTGGTGAACGGATCAATCTGTAACACAAAACACTGCACTTAGGTTCGGCGAACCTAATTTAGTTAGAACAAAGCCAATGTGTTGAGAAACGATGATCGTATTCGAGAAATACGAAAGATTCGGTTCAAAACAATGAAATTGGACCTATTGGGCTCAGCCGAGACCCATCGCGGTACGCGATGGACATACAATTGGGCTTTCGCGGTACGCGAAGCTCAAGCGGGAGAATTTGAATTCTCCGAAAAACGTCGCGGTACGCGACGACTGATCATCTTCAACCATCGCGGTACGCGGCGTGTTTCGGGAACAGAATGATTATTTTAAACTCCGCGGTACGCGGAGACGCTTTTTGTGCAGTCTCCGCGGTACGCGACAACCCCTACACGCATAAAATCTTTATAAACCCAATGTTAATCATTTCTGTTACTTCCCTTCCGATTTCTCTCGTTTGAAACCCTCATTGCGACCATTACCACTCTGTTGCACCACCAAAGACACAAAGGGAGCCATTGGAAGACCTTGAGGGCTTAGGGAAGCACTTGGAAGTCCACCCACCAACTCTATTCTTCACATTTCGACTAGGAGGCTTCACCAGCAGGTTCTGGAACTTCTAACCATCAATCTCAGACCACATCCCACGGATTTGAAGACTACTAAGGTAGTTCTATGTCCAATCTTGCTTAAAACACTCATTAGGCACACATGCAAGCCATTTAGGCTACATGCATCACCACCACCACCAATATCACGAAATTTTGATGTTATATGTATGCTATTTGATGATTTACTTACTGATTTGATGATATTGTAATGATTTATGATGATATATATTGAATATGGTGATGATTTGTTGATTTTAGTATGAAATAGGAACTTTTAATAACATGCATGGATGATCTAAGTAGATTCACATGATGTTTGGTATTGAAATGTTGTTAGTAATGATATGGATGATGATCTACATGATTTAGGATGTTTGATTTTGTCAAAAATGGTCATTTGATGATTATTACTAAAAATAGTAACTTTTGTGTTACATAGTGGTGATTTTTGATGAAATAATCACATGCATGTAATAAGATCTATATGTTATGCTTAAAATGATGTTGAGAAACTATTGTGATGGATATTTGATGCATATGAATGTCTAGAATAGTCAAAAGGATGATTTTTGTAAACGTTACTATAAATAGTAACTTTTTGTCACAAGATTGCAAATGGGTAAAATGTATGGTAATGTCTTGAGTCTAACTTCTTCATTTAGTGAATACATGATGATATTGGAAGGGAAATGTCATTGGAAACTTGATTTGGTGTTATTTTCGTAAGTTACTAAATATAGTAACTTTATTTTATAAAGTTTACGATTTGTCACATGTTAGTTGTAACGAGCATGATTAATAGATTATTTAGGACTAACATGATGATAATAGATGATGTTGATTGTTAAACTTGTGGAAACATGCTTAATTTAGAAACTTTCCAAATATGGAAACTTTTACGCGCAAACTATGTTAAAACGATTATGTGTAACCATGTGCTATGTGATAACATGCTCATTTAGGATAAATATGCATGTTAGAATAATCGTAATATAATTATATGCATAACCTGCCAAATATGGAAACTTTCCTAAAATAGGAACTTACCATAAATAGTAAGTTTCCTCATAGGAATGAATTTGGTATCCGTACACTTCACACGACACTAAAACCGCACGATACACGAACACTTGATCCAAACCGTCACCAACGGGTCGTTAGGTCAAACACGATCGACACGGTCAAACACGGTCAACTCGACCTACATAACCACTTAGTGTTGTTGAACACTAACACGGTCCGGTGAGACCCACACTTGTGAACACAAACTCATAGTACCTATGTGATATAGGTGACTACTAGCCGGCGAGCTACACTTACTCTCTTTGAGCTAACGCATATCTAAACTCAGGTGAGTTTACGGCCCCACTTTTACTCTTAACTGATTTGCTAAACTATTGGGGTGAGAATATACTGCAACTGTTTTAGATATAGGACTGGCATGTTGTGAAACCATTTCTTTTTGAGTGTAACTATTATCGCATAAAGCCCTCACTTATCCTTACCGTTAATTGTTACGAACGAGTCGTTATTACGTAGTACTACTGGGTTTGACTAGCCCCACTCGGCAACAACTTTGACTGGAGGTCATAACGAGTGTAATAATCGATGTGAATTGCGAGTTCAGCGATGACTCGCGGAGGCAAATGGAAACAGTCTAGTTTCGGTAAGATGACATGACACACTCACGGATCGTAGATCCAACAACTAAACTTAAACATGTCCAGTATATATCTGTCTACAATTTCTGTCTGTCTAAACCTGTGAACTCACCAACTTTTTAGTTGACACTTTTCGCATGTATTCTCAGGTAACTAATGGAGCACACGCTAGGACGCTCACAAGGACACACTAAGGAGTCAAGCTTACATTTAGACTCATGTCCTAGGCTTGTGTGCATTTGCTACGTTTTTAAAACAATTTAATCATTTGTAGTGTTTCTTTCAAACAATTACTTTCCGCTGCGATTATATGTAATTCTGATACTTACATTTTCCGCTGCATACTTATATAAACTTGTTTGGTTTTACAAACTGTGTGAATGTGTAACTCATATAGAGTCGTTCTATATGACCATGAGCTATGATTCTGGCCACGTCACACCCACGTGGACTGACACCACGAGTGGGAATTTGGGGGTGTGACAGACTGGTATCAGAGCCTTGGTTATAGGGAACTAGGTTTGCATATAGTAAACTTAGACTATAGCCACTGCTCTACATTAGACACAACACTAGAACTTGCACACTGATGTTGTTATTATTACTATCGAACTGTTGTTTACTAACATGAGAACTTACAGGATGGCTGACAACAACGGGAACGCTAACAGGAACCCGGGCAAACGCCCAGCCGTTGACGATTTGACCGAGGATAGTCGACGTAGGATCGACAGCATAGTAGCTCAGGTGGATGCAGAGATGGAGAGGAGGACCCAGATGTTAGCACGGGAGCGCTACTGGGGATGGTTGCCCAGCCTCTTACTACAGTGGATCGTGGCTGAGCGGGTGCCTACCCCGCGATACAGAGGTGATACCTCTGAGGGACCACGGCTACCGGCACTTGGGATGCCGATGGAGAGAGCCTTCGCGGCTCATGTTGCTGTAACCCGGCGGGAGCTTCGGAGAAACGCCGAGCTGTCCGACGAGGTTCGTGTTCTTCGCGAGAAGAACGATCGCCTGGAAAGGCGAAGCGACCGACTGGAGGAGCAGAACGATCGCTTAGAGGAACAGGTGGAGACATTACGTCTCCAGGTGTCTCAGCTCATGTCTCAGCATGGCCAGATAGTTGATGTCATGCAGGAGCATGACGGGCGTATTACCGAGAATCGGACAGATATAGCCGAAACTCAGGCTATGGTACAGGCAAGTGACGCCATGCTTAACGCATGGGCGGCACAGTTTGTTGAGGAGCCGCCAGCTGAGGATGACGGGCCACAGTTCGAGGCCGAAGATCTCGAGGAAGGGGAGTTCGACGAGGATCCCGACGAGGATCCGGAGGAGGACGATGACGATGATGGGGACGCAGCTAGTAACATCTCCCATGTCTCCATGGACTCGGATTAGTAGATTTTCCTTATTTTGTACTGTCTTTCCTTTTATCTTATTTTAGCCTAGACGAGCGGGATGTGCTCGGAGAACTCGCATTGTACTTTCTTTTCAAATTATTGTACTTCAAGATTGATATTAATGGAAATTATGCTTTATTATGATTATCTGCTTTATTATTACTACTGTTATTTGAAGCTTTGTTACGATAGCTAACTTGACATTTGACATGACAACAATCCTAACTTTGGCTAACACTTAGCATCTGATGACTAACACTCTAACCTCTCTATATAGAAACATGTCGGGAAGAGGAACCAATGCCCTTCGACTCAAACGCAAGGCCGAAAAGGCACGGATCGACATGATGGTCGAACGAAAATTCAACAAGGTACTCGCAGAGTACGAAGCCAACCGTCACACCAGTGAGACGAGTGGCACTAACAACGGTATTAGCTTTTGCCTAACGTAACTAGCATAGAATAGACAGCCTAGACACTAACACATTGTATTGGACTACTGATGCACAGGACCCCAGGGAGGAGCGGCAAAGGGATGCTCATTTAAGGCATTCCTAAGCTGTCATCCTCACAAGTTTCAGGGCACTGAAGGGGCAGTGGGACTGCTCCGATGGATAGAGAAGGTGGAATCGGTTTTCTCTATGGCCGAATGCTCTGACGGGAACCGAGTGAAATATGCCACAGGAGTACTGGAGGGACCGGCCCTCACCTGGTGGAATACTCATGTCCAGACACTCGGACTGGATACTGCAAACTCCATCCCATGGGAGAACTTTACGAGAATGCTCCACGAGGAGTATTGTCCTCGGGACGAAATTCGGAAGCTGGAAGAAGAATTCTGGACGCACAAAATGGTGGGATCCGAGATCGAGAAATACTGTACTCGATTTCACGAACTGTGCAAGCTGTGCCCGGCAATGGTGACGCCGGAGTACAAAAAGATCGAGCAATTCATCAGTGGATTGCCAGACCAGATACAAAGCACGGTGACAGCAGCCGATCACGCCACCATTCAACCATTGATTCGCTTGGCACATAAGTTGACAGACCAGGCAGTAGCTCAGGGGAAGCTGCCTAAGAGGGGTGAGCACCTGAAACCCCAGGAAATCAAGCGAAAGTGGGAACCCAGCAATAACCGTACCTTCTCACCACAACAACCAGCTCAACACCGACCCGCACCTGCAAAAGTTTTCACTGCCACCCAACCAAACAATCAGGACAAAGGGGGATATCGGGGAAACAACCCCAAATGCAACAACTGCTCATACCACCATCA
This sequence comes from Mikania micrantha, assembly GCA_009363875.1. Lineage (NCBI taxonomy): Eukaryota > Viridiplantae > Streptophyta > Magnoliopsida > Asterales > Asteraceae > Mikania > Mikania micrantha. The sequence goes on along the minus strand of CM018690.1, from coordinate 5,390,566 downwards.
CGGCCCATGCCGAAGAGTTCGATGCACCAACTGTGGCAGGAACGGACACCTGGCCAAAGAATGCCGATCGAACCCCAACCCCAACCTCAACAAGGATAACCCACTAAAGGGGTGCTTCACTTGTGGCAAGCCCGGACATATGCGCCGAGACTGTCCACAAAACAAGAACGCAGGAGGCAACCCGGCTAGAGGACGAGCATTCGTAATCGGATCTGGTGAAGCCAAAGATGATCCGAACGTCGTCACCGGTACGTTTCTTTTAAATAATGTCTACGCTAGTATATTATTTGATACCGGTGCCGATAGGAGTTTTATCTCTAGTGAATTTAGCAAATTGCTTGACATGACACCAACACCACTAGATTATAAGTATACCGTAGAGTTAGCGGATGGAAAACTTATCGAAACACAACACATCATCAAAGGATGCGTTCTAACACTAGCGAACCATCAGTTGGTGATCGACCTGATGCCAGTAACTCTCGGAAGCTTCGACGTGGTGATTGGAATGGATTGGTTATCTGCAAACCATGCTGAGATCGTGTGCAACGAGAAGGTCGTACGAGTTACGTTACCGAGTGGTGAGCAGATCTCAATCCAAGGAGAACGACGCGGGATACCACTAAACATCATGTCATGCATGAAGGCTAGAAAATATCTAAAGAAAGGATACACGGCTATCCTGGCTCTTATTTCCGAACAACCAAAGAAGGAACGAAAGATCGAGGACATTGAGGTTGTTCGTGATTTTCCGGAAGTTTTTCCTGACGATCTACCGGGACTACCACCAGCACGACAAGTGGAGTTCCAGATAGATTTAACCCCCGGAGCAGCACCAATAGGCAAGGCACCATACCGATTGGCTCCTACTGAAATGCAAGAACTATCTAACCAACTGCAGGAGTTGTTAGATAAAGGATTTATCCGACCGAGCTTCTCACCTTGGGGAGCACCGGTCTTATTCGTGAAGAAGAAAGACGGTTCATTCCGTATGTGTATAGACTACCGAGAACTAAACAAGGTAACGATCAAGAATCGATACCCCCTACCACGAATAGACGACCTGTTCGATCAACTACAAGGGTCAAGCTTCTATTCGAAAATCGATCTGAGATCGGGTTACCATCAACTCCGAATACAGGAGGACGATATACCAAAGACAGCATTCAGAACACGGTACGGACATTACGAGTTTCTAGTAATGCCTTTTGGACTGACTAACGCACCGGCAGTATTCATGGATCTCATGAATCGAGTGTGTAAACCGTATCTCGATAAGTTCGTAATCGTATTTATTGATGACATCTTGATCTACTCGAAGACTCAGGAAGACATGCCGATCACTTGAGACGTGTCTTAGAACTACTAAAGAAGGAACAACTATACGCGAAATTCTCCAAATGTGATTTCTGGATTCGCGAAGTTCAATTCCTTGGACACGTAGTAAACGAGAAAGGGATACACGTAGACCCAGCCAAAATCGAGGCAATCAAGAATTGGGCAGCACCTAAGACCCCAACTGAAGTGCGACAATTCTTAGGATTGGCCGGGTACTACAGGCGGTTTATCGAGGGGTTCTCGAAGATCGCACAATCGTTGACGTCCCTTACGCATAAAGACAAGAAGTTCGAATGGGGAGAAAAACAGGAAACTGCTTTCGACCTGTTGAAACAGAAGTTGTGCAGTGCACCAATCTTATCGCTACCAGACGGGTGCGAGGACTTTGTGGTGTACTGTGACGCCTCAAAGCAAGGACTCGGTTGCGTGCTGATGCAACGCGAGAAAGTTATAGCATATGCGTCACGACAATTAAAAGTGCACGAAAAGAACTACACAACTCACGACCTAGAGTTGGGAGCCGTAGTGTTCGCACTAAAGATTTGGCGACACTATCTATACGGCACCAAGTGCACGATATTCACTGATCATAAGAGTCTACAACACATCTTCGACCAAAAAGAGTTAAATATGAGACAACGCAGATGGGTCGAGCTGATAGGTGATTATGATTGTGCAATCAAATATCATCCCGGTAAAGCCAATGTAGTCGCCGACGCGCTAAGCCGGAAGGAAACAACCAAACGCGTGCGCGCGCTACAACTCACCATTCACTCCGAATTGCCTAACCAAATTCGAGTTGCACAACAAGAAGCGTTGAAAACCGAAAATCTCACTCTCGAAGCCATGAGAGGGATGGATAAACAGATGAAACAAAAGGACGACGGAGCTTACTACCTGATGGACCGTATTTGGATTCCACGATTCGGAGACTTAAGGAAGGTAGTAATGGATGAAGCTCATAAGAGCCGATACTCAGTACATCCAGGCTCTGACAAAATGTATCATGACCTAAAGGCAACTTATTGGTGGCCTAACATGAAGTCAGAAATCGCAACGTATGTGAGTAAGTGTCTGACTTGCTCAAAGGTCAAGGTAGAATACCAGAAGCCTTCGGGATTACTTCAACAGCCAGAAATCCCGGTATGGAAATGGGAACAGATTTCCATGGATTTCATCACAAAGCTACCAAAGACCACAAGTGGTTGCGATACCATCTGGGTTATCGTAGACCGACTTACGAAATCGGCACACTTCCTGCCGATCAAAGAAACTGATAAATTGGAAAAGTTGACCCGAATCTACTTGAAGGAAATCGTATCCAGACACGGAGTCCCGACCTCCATAATATCAGACCGAGACAGCCGTTTCACGGCTCACTTTTGGAAGTCCTTACACAAGGCACTCGGGACGAGGTTGGATATGAGTACTGCTTATCACCCACAGACGGATGGTCAGAGTGAACGAACCATCCAAACTTTGGAGGACATGCTTCGGGCATGTGTAATTGATTTCGGTAACAGCTGGGAGACTCACTTACCTTTAGTGGAGTTCTCGTACAATAACAGCTACCACACAAGCATTGGAGCTGCACCGTTTGAAGCACTTTACGGGCGTAAATGCAGATCACCACTCTGTTGGGCGGAAGTTGGGGAAAGCCAACTGACCGGACCCGAACTTGTGCATGAAACAACTGAAAAGATCGTGCAAATACGCAACAGAATGGCAGCAGCTCGGGATCGACAGAAGAGCTATGCCGACAAAAGGCGCAAACCTTTAGAATTCCAAGTGGGAGACCAAGTACTACTTAAAGTCTCGCCTTGGAAGGGAGTGATTCGATTCGGGAAACGAGGAAAACTAAACCCTCGTTACATTGGACCTTTCGAGATCACTAGACGGATAGGCCCGGTGGCCTACGAACTACAGCTACCACAGGAACTAAGTAGCGTACACAACGTGTTTCACGTTTCAAATCTCAAGAAGTGTTTGTCGGACGAAACTCTCACAATTCCCTTAGAGGAAATCCAGATCGATGAACAACTACACTTCATAGAGGAACCGGTGGAAATTATGGACCGGGAACTCAAGAAGTTGAAACATAGTAAGATACCCATTGTAAAAGTTCGATGGAACTCACGACGAGGACCGGAATACACCTGGGAACGGGAGGATCAGATGAAAAAGAAATACCCTCACCTATTCGCCGAACAAGCCAACACCGGCACATGAACTGAATTTCGGGACGAAATTCCCAATAACTGGGGGATGATGTGACACCTCGTAATTTCCAGGTCAGCAATTCTATTATTTTAATAATAATGTTTATTATTATTTCATACGTGGCACTAGAATAAATGCATTTAGTGTGACACGTGGCACAACAGTCTGAACACACCGATAATTCGAGGAATTATCGCACAACAATCGCACGTGTCTTGAATGACGAACGTTGGTGAACGGATCAATCTGTAACACAAAACACTGCACTTAGGTTCGGTGAACCTAATTTAGTTAGAACAAAGCCAATGTGTTGAGAAACGATGATCGTATTCGAGAAATACGAAAGATTCGGTTCAAAACAATGAAATTGGACCTATTGGGCTCAGCCGAGACCCATCGCGGTACGCGATGGACATACAATTGGGCTTTCGCGGTACGCGAAGCTCAAGCGGGAGAATTTGAATTCTCCGAAAAACGTCGCGGTACGCGACGACCGATCATCTTCAACCATCGCGGTACGCGGCATGTTTCGGGAACAGAATGATTATTTTAAACTCCGCGGTACGCGGAGACGCTTTTTGTGCAGTCTCCGCGGTACGCGACAACCCCTACACGCATAAAATCTTTATAAACCCAATGTTAATCATTTCTGTTACTTCCCTTCCGATTTCTCTCGTTTGAAACCCTCATTGCGACCATTACCACTCTGTTGCACCACCAAAGACACAAAGGGAGCCATTGGAAGACCTTGAGGGCTTAGGGAAGCACTTGGAAGTCCACCCACCAACTCTATTCTTCACATTTCGACTAGGAGGCTTCACCAGCAGGTTCTGGAACTTCTAACCATCAATCTCAGACCACATCCCACGGATTTGAAGACTACTAAGGTAGTTCTATGTCCAATCTTGCTTAAAACACTCACTAGGCACACATGCAAGCCATTTAGGCTACATGCATCACCACCACCACCAATATCACGAAATTTTGATGTTATATGTATGCTATTTGATGATTTACTTACTGATTTGATGATATTGTAATGATTTATGATGATATATATTGAATATGGTGATGATTTGTTGATTTTAGTATGAAATAGGAACTTTTAATAACATGCATGGATGATCTAAGTAGATTCACATGATGTTTGGTATTGAAATGTTGTTAGTAATGATATGGATGATGATCTACATGATTTAGGATGTTTGATTTTGTCAAAAATGGTCATTTGATGATTATTACTAAAAATAGTAACTTTTGTGTTACATAGTGGTGATTTTTGATGAAATAATCACATGCATGTAATAAGATCTATATGTTATGCTTAAAATGATGTTGAGAAACTATTGTGATGGATATTTGATGCATATGAATGTCTAGAATAGTCAAAAGGATGATTTTTGTAAACGTTACTATAAATAGTAACTTTTTGTCACAAGATTGCAAATGGGTAAAATGTATGGTAATGTCTTGAGTCTAACATCTTCATTTAGTGAATACATGATGATATTGGAAGGGAAATGTCATTGGAAACTTGATTTGGTGTTATTTTCGTAAGTTACTAAATATAGTAACTTTATTTTATAAAGTTTACGATTTGTCACATGTTAGTTGTAACGAGCATGATTAATAGATTATTTAGGACTAACATGATGATAATAGATGATGTTGATTGTTAAACTTGTGGAAACATGCTTAATTTAGAAACTTTCCAAATATGGAAACTTTTACGCGCAAACTATGTTAAAACGATTATGTGTAACCATGTGCTATGTGATAACATGCTCATTTAGGATAAATATGCATGTTAGAATAATCGTAATATAATTATATGCATAACCTGCCAAATATGGAAACTTTCCTAAAATAGGAACTTACCATAAATAGTAAGTTTCCTCATAGGAATGAATTTGGTATCCGTACACTTCACACGACACTAAAACCGCACGATACACGAACACTTGATCCAAACCGTCACCAACGGGTCGTTAGGTCAAACACGATCGACACGGTCAAACACGGTCAACTCGACCTACATAACCACTTAGTGTTGTTGAACACTAACACGGTCCGGTGAGACCCACACTTGTGAACACAAACTCATAGTACCTATGTGATATAGGTGACTACTAGCCGGCGAGCTACACTTACTCTCTTTGAGCTAACGCATATCTAAACTCAGGTGAGTTTACGGCCCCACTTTTACTCTTAACTGATTTGCTAAACTATTGGGGTGAGAATATACTGCAACTGTTTTAGATATAGGACTGGCATGTTGTGAAACCATTTCTTTTTGAGTGTAACTATTATCGCATAAAGCCCTCACTTATCTTTACCGTTAATTGTTACGAACGAGTCGTTATTACGTAGTACTACTGGGTTTGACTAGCCCCACTCGGCAACAACTTTGACTGGAGGTCATAACGAGTGTAATAATCGATGTGAATTGCGAGTTCAGCGATGACTCGCGGAGGCAAATGGAAACAGTCTAGTTTCGGTAAGATGACATGACACACTCACGGATCGTAGATCCAACAACTAAACTTAAACATGTCCAGTATATATCTGTCTACAATTTCTGTCTGTCTAAACCTGTGAACTCACCAACTTTTTAGTTGACACTTTTCGCATGTATTCTCAGGTAACTAATGGAGCACACGCTAGGACGCTCACAATGACACACTAAGGAGTCAAGCTTACATTTAGACTCATGTCCTAGGCTTGTGTGCATTTGCTACGTTTTTAAAACAATTTAATCATTTGTAGTGTTTCTTTCAAACAATTACTTTCCGCTGCGATTATATGTAATTCTGATACTTACATTTTCCGCTGCATACTTATATAAACTTGTTTGGTTTTACAAACTGTGTGAATGTGTAACTCATATAGAGTCGTTCTATATGACCATGAGCTATGATTCTGGCCACGTCACACCCACGTGGACTGACACCACGAGTGGGAATTTGGGGGTGTGACAACTACGTTTGCCTTACCAGGGTGGTACTTGATGGCACAATCATAATCGCCAATGAGTTCAACCCATCTTCGTTGTCTCATGTTCAACTCCTTTTGATCAAAGATGTGTTGTAGGCTCTTATGATCGGTAAAGATTGTACACTTTGTGCCGTATAAGTAGTGTCGCCAAATTTTCAGGGCAAACACCACGGCTCCCAACTCTAGATCATGAGTTGTATAATTCTTCTCGTGCATTTTCTGTTGTCGTGATGCGTATGCTATGACTTTCTCGCATTGCATCAGCACACAACCGAGTCCTTGCTTCGAGGCGTCACAATACACCACAAAGTCGTCACATCCTTCCGGTAAGGATAAGATTGGTGCAGTGCATAACTTCTGCTTCAATAAGTTGAAAGCAGTCTCTTGGTTCTCTCCCCAATCGAACTTCTTGTCTTTATGAGTTAGGGACGTCAGTGATTGGGCGATCTTAGAGAATCCCTCAATAAATCATATTTAGTACCCTGTCAATCCTAGAAATTGTCGCATCTCGGTTGGAGTCTTTGGTGCTTCCCAGTTCTTGATGGCTTCGATCTTGGCTGGGTCTACGTGTATTCCCTTTTCATTAACTACATGTCCAAGGAATTAGACTTCGCGAATCCAAAAATCGCATTTGGAGAACTTTGCGTACAGTTGTTTATTCTTCTGCATTTCCAAGACAAGCATTAGATGTTCAGCATGTTCCTCCTGATTCTTAGAGTAGATCAGGATATCGTCGATGAACACTATTACGAATTTTTCGAGATAGGGTTTGCACACTCTATTCATGAGATCCATGAATACAGCTTGTGCATTGGTCAGCTCGAAGGGCATGACCAAAAATTCGTAGTGTCCGTATTAGGTTCTAAAGGCAGTCTTAGGAATATCATCTTCCTGTATCCTCAGTTGATGGTAACCCGATCTTAAATCGATCTTCGAATAGTAGCTTAACCCTTGCAATTGGTCAAACAAGTCGTCTATTCGTGGTAACGGGTATCGATTCTTGATCGTCACCTTGTTCAGTTCTCTGTAGTCGATGCACATACGAAATGAACCGTCCTTCTTCTTCACGAATAAGACCGGTGCTCCCCAGGGTGAGAAGCTCGGTCTGATGAATCCCTTGTCTAACAGCTCCTGTAACTGGTTGGACAGCTCTTGCATTTCAGTCGATGCTAGTCGGTATGGTGCCTTAGCGATCGGTGCTGCTCCGAGAGTGAGGTCTATCTGGAATTCAATTTGTTGCTTTGGTGGTAGTCCAGGTAAGCCCTCGGGAAATACTTCAGGATAATCTCGGACTACAGCAATGTCCTCGATCTTCTTCTCCAGCTTCGGTTGTTCGGTAATAAGGGCTACTATTGCCGAGTACCCTTTCTGCATGTACTTGCCTGCCTTCATGCAAGATATGATATTCAAGGGTATCCGTCGTCGTTCTCCCTGGATTGAGATCTGTTCTCCGCTCGGCAACGTCACTCGTACTATCTTCTTGTTGCATACGATCTCAGCTTGGTTTGCAGACAACCAGTCCATTCCAACGACCACATCGAAGCTTCCGAGAGTTACCAGCATTAAGTCGGTTTCGAGCTCGTGATCCGCCAAAACCATGACGCATCCTCGAAAGACGTGTTGTGTTTCAATCAGTTTGCCGTCGGCTAACTCAACGGTATACTTATAGTCTAGTGGTGTTGGGGTAATATCAAGCAGTTTGCTAAACTCATTAGATATAAAGCTCCTATCGGCACCGGTATCAAATAACATACTTGCATAGACATTATTTAAAAGGAACGTACCGGTTACGATGTTTGGGTTGTCTTTGGCTTCACCCGAGCCAATCACAAAAGCTCGACCCTTGGCCGCACCTCCTCCGGCCTTCTTTAACTGCGGGCAATCCTTCCGCATGTGCCTCGGTTTTCCACATTCATAACACCCCTTCAGGGTGTTCTGGTTGTTGTTGTTGTTCAAGTTGTGGTTGGGGTTGTTGTTGCTGTTGGGTAGCTTTGTTCTACCGTCCTTGGCCATATGGCCATGTCGCCCGCACTTCAGGCAACGATATCTCTCACATTGCCCAAAGTGATGGTATGAGCATCGGTTACACAGTGGGTATTTTCCCTGGTATACACCCTTTCCCTTATCATCAGGTTAGGTGGCTGTGAAGGCTCTTGCTGGTGCTGATCTAGGTTGTTGCTGGTGTTATGAGTGAGGTTGATGATGACTGGGTTCCCACTTTCGCTTGTGGCTTTCTTGAGGTGTCAGATGTTTACCCTGTTTAGGCAGATTTCCCTGAGCTATCGCTTGATCGGTCAGTTTGTGGGCCAGTCTAATTGTAGGTTGGATCTGGGTCGGATCAGAGGCTGTGACCATGCTCTAGATTTGCTCGGGCAATCCGCTAATGAACTGCTCGATCTTCTTGTATTCCGGGGTCACCATTCTCGGGCACAGTTTACACAGTTCGTGGAACCGTGTGCAGTATTGTTCAATTTCTGATCCCACCATCTTGTGGACCCAGAGCTCCTCTTCCAGCTTCTTGATCTCGTTCCTGGGACAGTATTGTTCATGGAGCATTTTGGTAAACTCCTCCCAGCTGATGGAGTTTGCAGCTTCCAGTCCTAAAGTTTGGACATGAGAGTTCCACCATGTGAGGGCAGGTCCCTCCAGTGTCCCAGTGGTATACTTCACTCGGTTCTCCTCAGAACAATCAAACATGGAGAACACCGATTCCACTTTCTCGATCCATCGGAGCAGTCCGACTGCTCCTTCAGTTCCCTTAAAGTTGTGCGGGTGGCAGCTCAGGAATGCTTTGAACGAGCATCCTTTGTTGGTGCTTCCGTGAGATCCTGTTTGTCAGTAACCATTCTTGCGTGTTAGTAATCGTGTTAGCTACACTATGTCAGTCAGGTAAACAAGTGTTAGTACCGTTGTTTGTTCCACTGGTCTCGATATGCTGACGACTTGCCTCATACTCGGCAATCGCCTTGTTGACACGGCGATCAACCATCATCTTGATGGTTTCCGCATCGATTGTTCGCTTGGGATGGCGGGTATGTGTCCTTCTTCCAGCCATAATGGATTTCTATACGGAAGGGATAAAGTCTCAGTCATCATGGGTTAGAGTGTTAGTCAGGAGTTATGTAAGATGTCATGTTGGCAAACAACCAATTTCAAAATGTACGGTAAATAAGACAAAATATCATTTCATTAATATCAGCTTGAAGTTCAATGATTTTCAAAACAAAATATAACTAAAATGATTTCGTATGAGCACATCCCGCTCATATAGGCGTACAGAAAGTAAAGTAAGCTGAAATAAAACAAGCTAACTAATCCGAAACAATAGTGGAGTGCGAGTCTCCACTGTCTGCTGGGCCGTCATCCTGGTCCTCCTTAGGATCCTCATCGGGGTCTTCATCAAAGTCACCCTCTTCGAGGTCCTCAGCCTCGAACTGGGCTCCTGCTCCTGTTCAGGCTCCACAATCAACTGCTCGGTCCAAGTGTTATGGAGTACCGCCTGGTTCTCCTCGGTCACGTCCTCCACCACAGCCAGTCGCTCGCCTTGGTCCTGGACCACTGCAGCGACTTCCCCCTGTCACCCTCCAGCTGCGCTGTCCGGTTTCGGAGCGCTGCAATCTCGTCTACTACCTGCTCTCGCACGTAGTTTAGCTATCCTCGGAGATGTTGGTTCTCCTCTCGAAGAGCCCTGATCTCCTCGTCTCGTTCGTGCGACCTACGGGCCTCCCGAGCTGTCCGAGCAACATGGGCCGCGAAAGCCCGCTCAATTGGCTCCCCAAGTGCCGGAAATCGATGCGCTCACGCATCATCAGTCCGTAATCGTGGGAGAGGTACTCTCTCCTCTATGATCTAGTCCCATACTGTAGATGGGTACCAACTCCATGACCGTGTTTGACCGTGTTTGATTGTGTCAAATCAACGACCCGTTGGTGAACCGTGTGTCGGTTGTGTTTCGTGTAACATTCGTGCTCGCGCTCGTCGTATGCAAAACGCGCAATTCGCGTTCATCGGCAACTTACTATTTATAGTAAGTTTCCATTTATAGCAAGTTCTATAAAACATATCGTTTTTAAACTTCTAGCATGCTCGTTAAGTCCCACGTGATCATGTTAACACATAGCACGTCATCATAAGTGATCAAGTAATCACATAAGTCATTTTCGCACATTAAAGTTTCCAAAAAAGGAAAGTTTCTAATTTTAGCATGGATATTATTGGAAACCATCTAACTTATCATGCAATAATCATATCAAGTCACAATAAGTCATTTAGCATGCTCAAAACATACATAGTATTTCTAAATCGATTTATTTCAAAATAAAGTTACTAAAAATAGTAACTATGATTATTTCATCCATATGATAATCCTAAGCATATCTAAGCCATTTTTATATCAAATAACATCATATAATACCATTTAACATCATTTAAACATACCAATCTAGATCAAATCATCACCTATCAATATTTCGACTAGAAAAGTTTCTAAAATTAGTAACTAGGCTCAAAATGACCCGATACAATCCCAAATCACATTCCTTAGCATTTTATCATCATAAAATCATTCTAAGAACAAATCCATATACATGCATGCTCATACTTTCATCATCATCACCAAGTTGTAACTAAAAAGTTACGAAAAATAGAAAGTATTGCAAATGTTCATGTTTGACTCATCTTGACATTACCAAGTTTAATGTTCGATCTCGTTTGAACTTCCTAGTTCAATGTTTGAGCGTTTTGTGAGATTTCTTGTGTTTTGTTACACGATGTGCTTTGACGTTCACCAACGTTCGTGTTTCCTTAGACACGTGCGTGCGTGTTGCGACAATTCACCGAATTATCGTGTTGTGTCAGTGTTCGTACCGTCATTGCACGTGTCACACTAAATTAAGCTAATTCTAGTGCCACGTATGCAATTATAAATTAAATAAACATTTAATAAAATAAGATGTTGACCTGGATTTTACGGGGTGTCACAGGTTGAACTCGTTGGAGATTATGATTGCGCCATCAAATACCATTCTGGCAAGGCAAATGTAGTGGCCGACGCGTTAAGCCGGAAAGAAACAACAAAACGCGTGCGAGACCTACAACTCACGATCCATTCTGAGTTGCCACAACAGATCAAGAACGCTCAACAGGAAGCTCTGAAAGTCGAGAACCTCACTCTGGAATCCTTGCGTGGCATGGACAAACAACTAGAGGTAAAAACTGACGGAGCATACTACTTCATGGATCGGATCTGGATTCCGCACTACGGAGGATTGAGAGACGTAGCGATGGATTAAGCTCACAACAGCCGGTATTCGGTACATCCGGGCTCTGACAAAATGTACCATGATCTGAAGACGACTTATTGGTGGCCAAACATGAAGGCAGAGATATCAACTTACGTAGGTAAATGTTTAATGTGCTCAAAAGTCAAGGTTGAGTACCAGAAGCCATCAGGTCTACTTCAGCAACCCGAGATACCAATGTGGAAATGGGAGCAAATTTTTATGGACTTCATCACTAAACTGCCTAAGACGGCAAGTGGTTGCGATACCATTTGGGTTATCGTAGACCGACTAACGAAGCCTGCACACTTTCTACTCATCAAGGAGACCGACAAACTAGATAAATTGACTCGGATTTATCTGAAGGAAGTGGTCACTCGACATGGGTGGGCAATCTCGATTATCTCTGACCGCGACAGCCGATTCACGTCGCATTTCTGGAAGTCTTTGAATAAGGCATTGGGCACGAGAATGGATATGAGTACCGCTTATCACTCGCAGACTGATGGGCAGAGCGAACGAACTATACAAATATTGTAAGCCATGTTACGCGCATGCGTCATTAATTTTGGCAGCAGCTGGGAGACTCATCTGTTGTTAGTTGAGTTCTCGTACAACAATAGTTATCACACGAGCATACAAGCTGCACCATTCGAGGCACTCTACGGACGTAAGTGTCGATCACCCATGTGTTGGGCGGAAGTTGGAGAAAGCCAACTGACTGGCCCCAAACTTGTGCGCGAGACGAACGAGAAGATCGTGTAGATACGCAAAAGAATGGCAGCAGCTCGGGACAGACAGAAAAGCTATGCTGATCGATGACGTCAACCGTTGGAATTCCAGGTGGGAGGAAGAGTGTTGCTTAAGGTCTTGCCCTGGAAGGGAGTTATCCGATTTGGCAAACGAGGGAAGTTAAATTCCCGATACATTGGACCTTTCGAGATCATCAAACGGATAGGCCCCATGGCCAATGAACTGAACCTGCCTAACGAGGTGAGCAGTGTACACAACGTGTTTCACGTATCGAACCTCAAGAAGTGCCTATCTGACGAAACACTTGCCATTCCTCTTGAGGAGATACAGATCGACGAACGATTAAACTTTGAGTTTATCTGCCCCAAATCCTCTACAAACACCTATGGAACACTCCCAGAACCTCCATTAACACCATAGTTGAAGCTTTAGTTGAGAATTCAAGCTTGAAGACATTGAAGGAAGCCATCGTTGGAGCTTTTCACCTCCATCACCATCATCTACATGGCTAGGAGAGGGATCCCATGAGCTTAGGGAGCTGTTGATCAACCATCTTAGAACCTTTGGAGCATTGGAAGGTAATCCCATAGCTATCTTGCACATATCACACTCAAAGACCCACATGCAAGGTCTTACACACACATGCATGCACTCAATCTCAACATGCACGAATTTTCAGTGATTTAGATCTGGGTTTGATGTTATTACTACCGATTTTGGTTATCTATGACTATCTATGATGATCTATGATAGGTTTGGTTAATGAAAGTATAATTTTTGGTCATGAATCTATGAAATGTACATGAATACTTACATGCATGTATGATCTAAGCCATGTTGGATGATTTTGAATATTCATAAATGATTGTTGATGATATTGAGAGATATTTGCAAGATCCATTATGAATTATATTGCTTTAAATGGGTTATTTGAAATTCTTACTAATTTTAGTAACTTTTATGTTACAAAATGGTGATATGGGTAAAGTTATGAACATGCATGTTATTAATATGATGAATTATTGATATTCTATGATATTATTGACATGGGAATAGATTGGAGATGTTTAGGATGCTCATTTATATGCATTTTAACAAAGTTACTATTTATAGTAACTTTATTTTGCAAGAACTTGCTAGGAAATGATATTAGGTGAATATTGTAGGTATAATGATGTGTTATAGTCACTAGTGATGTTATTAAAAAATATTATGCCTCAACTTGGTTAATAGTGCCTTATATGAACACTTACTAATATTAGAAACTTTGTTATTAGTACTCATGAACTAGGAATATCAATACGTGACTTGTATATGCTCAATGGACTATCATGATGTAATATGATTAATTGTGTTAAGTTAACTGATTTTTGATGATAATCATGCTAGATATAGAAAGTTTCCTTTTTAGGAAACTTTGATGAACGAAAATGACTTATATGTTTACTTGAACACTCGTAACAATGTGCTATGTGTTAACATGATCACATAGGACTAACAAGCATGCTAAAATCTTTAAAATGATAAGTATTGTAGAACTTGCTAAAACTGGAAACTTACTATAAATAGTAAGTTGTCCAAGAACGCGAATTGTGCATTCTGTACACAATGAGCACAATCACAAATGTTACACGAATCACAACCGACACATGGTTCACCAACGGGTCGTTGACTTGACACGGTCAAACACGGTCATACACGATCAAACTCGAGCAAGCACGGTCAATGTGGACCGACACGGACAAAGATAATAACCGAGGATTGTTGAGCACAAACACGAGCACGAACACTAACACGGACACTTACACGAACTCACGTAAGCTATTCAATATAGGTAGCCGGTGATCGACACGTCTACGAAATAGGAGCTTACGCATTATCCTATTATCACTAAGGTGAGTTTACGGCCCCTCTTTAACTCTTTTACAAACTTTTTAAATAGGCGGAGAATACTTGTAGAATCGAGTCAAACATTTATGCTATTACAAACATATTTGTGTATGCTGGTTTATTAGACAAACATAAGTGTTGTAATCGTAACAAGCCCTCGCAAAGTCTTACCGTTAATGTACAAACCACGAGGTGAGTTTAAATAGATCTGTTTGGGTGTGACGAACCCCACGTGGCACAACAATGACTGGAGGTCGGGACACGTGAAATCTCGACCTATCTTGCCATGTTATTACGAGACATGGCAGAGGCAAGGACAAGCAAGTCTAGTTCTGTAGTGACGCACAGACACTTGGAGCCTAGGGCTCAGGACTAACATTTTAATAAACTACATGACACATGATTTCTGATTATTATCTATGTATATCAAAACCTGTGAACTCACCAACCTATGTGTTGACACTTTTTCTTAAACATGTATTCTCAGGTAATTAGCTGCACATGGAACAGGAGTGAACATCAGGGATGATCATAGGATTACCGGCATTCATTACCGTGTCTTTTGAAAACAAACAATTTATTTTATGTATTAAAACAATGTAGTGTCTGACAATTTACTTATCCGCTGCATAACTTATATATTTCCGTTGCTTTGTATTTTAGACTATTTGGTTGTGTTTATGACAAACTTTGTACTTTGAAAACGCATATAGAAGTCGTTCTATATGACCATGAGCAGTGATTCTGGCCACGTCACACCCATGTCACGATCCCGAATATCAAAACAAAAATACAACCACGTATATCAAAACGTATATGTAAAAAACACATCAGTTATTACTCTTACATAAAATTTAAAGTGTAGTTGTCATAAACAATAGATTAGAGATACATACAAAAAATTTTGGTAAAATATGTGACACCTCGTATTTTCCAGGTCAGCATTTATAATATTTTAATAATAATTTGTATTATTATTACATACGTGGCACTTGAATTAGTGATATTTAGTGTGACACGTGGCACAACCATCCAAACACACACAACAATCAGATAATTCGAGGAATTATCGTAAAACGCTAGCACGTGTCTTGAATAACGAACGTTGGTGAAATAAACAAAACACAACCCACTTTCACAACACTTAGGCTCCAGGGAACCTAAAACAATTAAAGCGATATTTACAAGTCTCAAAACGAGGATCGTAATCGAGAAATACGAGCAAGACGAACCAAAACAATGGAAATGGGCCTATTGGGCTTGTCCAAAGGCCCAGGCGTTATGCCCGGACCTAACCACCCACCCTTGGTGATGCGCACGAGGCAGGAGGAGCGCCTTGGATCCCGGCTCATCTGCGCGCTAAGCCCGGATTCGGTGTCGCGCGCTAGGCGATGCGCCTGGCGGCATAAAATCGTAGAAAAATCTTTTTGAGAACCACAAAGCCATCATTTCCTACTACCATCATTTCTTTTAATCCTAGACGCAATCCCTCGGCTTAAACCTTCCCAAGACACCTGCTACACTCACCTTCAACCTCTAGAAAGCCATTTGAAATCTTGGGAAGCCATTGTTGAAGAAGGAAAAGCTTGGAGGAGGCTTGGGAGGCTGTCAACCATCACCACCACCACCATTGCAGCTTGGAAGCCATCAAGGACGACCTGTGGAGCTACCAACTTGACAAATCAGTTCATATCTCTGCATCTAGGAGCTCATTAAGGTAGCTCTATGTTCATTTTGGTCCTAAAGCACCTCCAAACCTGTTTCGTTTACAAAGCTGTATGATTATGTAACTCATATAGAGTCGTTCTATATGACCAAGAGCTATGATTCCTGGCCACGTCACACCCGCGCGGTCTGACACCGCACGTGGGAATTATGGGGTGTGACAGACTGGTATAAGAGCCTTGGTTATAGGGAACTAGATTTGCATGTAGTAAACTTAGACTATAGCCACTGCTCTACACTAGACACTACACTTAACTTGGCACAATAATATTCTTCTATTATTGTATGCTGTTACTTATTTAACCAAGAATGCAGGAATGGACAACAACAACAACAACCAGGAAGGAAAGAACCCGGGAAAACGCCCGGCCGAGTACGAGCTGACTGAAGAAGATAAGCAGAGGATACGGGACGTAGTAGCCCGAATAGACTCCCAGGAGTCTAAGAGTGCTCGACCATCGAGCAACACTAGACCTTGGGATTGGTATCCCGCTACTGTTGCCACTTGGGTCACGGAGGAGAGAGTCCCTCTATTACCTTTGCTAGGTGTTGCATCTAGAGGACCAACATTACCACCACTAAGCGTGCCCATGGAGCGGGCATTTGTCGCGTTAGTCTCGAGGTTTACTATGATTCCCGACTGCTGCATGTGCTGATTGATGAGGTCAGGACTCTACGGGAGGATAACTAACGCCTCTAGAGACGTGTGGATCACATAGAGGATGAGCTTGCTTATAATGACCGAGTGCATAATGGCTTGGTCAGCATGACCAAGGACTCGATCTGACGACAGGACGAGACAACAGTTGTAGTTGCGGATATCCGTGACAGGACCGGATAGCTCGAGGAGCAGCAGGACGCCCTGCTGCAACCGTGCACGAGCACGGCGGACGACTGGTAGTGGTAGAGGTAATGTCAGGAGAGAACACGGCGATGATCCAGACTAGCGACGCCATGCTGAATGCATGGGTTGAGCAGTTTATAGTGGAGGCACCGATCGAGGAGGAGCCTCTGTTCGAGGCGGAGGACCTCGAGGAGGGGGACTTCGACGAGGATCCGGAGGAGGATCCCGAGGAGGAGCAGGACGACGGGCCTGCGGACAGTGGAGATTCACAATCCACTATTGCTTCAGACTAGTTAGGTTGTTTCATTTCAGTTATTTTAATTATTTTGATTGTACACCTAGATGAGCGGGATGTGCTCATACGAACCATGATAGTAGTATTTCATTTTGAAAATCATTGTACTCAAAGCTATTATTAATGAAATGATATGTTAGTTTTATCATTTGTGCCCTTTTATTCATGTTGTACACTGACTCAAACTTCTAACACTGCTGACAACTAACACGTTATCTGTTCCATATAGAATCTAACTATGGCGGGAAGAGGAACACACACCCGGCCACACAAAAGACCAATTGGTTCGGCGACCATCAAGATGATGGTTGACCGAAGGGTCAACAAAGCCATCGTTGAATACGAGGCGAGCAGACTGCATAGCGAGACAAGTGGAACTAACCACGGTACTAACCCAACTCGGATACGAATAACTTAGTGTAGACAACGCGATCACTAACGCATGACTTCGATTCCCGATGAACAGGATCCCATAGGAGCACAACCAAGGGATGTTCATTTATAGCGTTTCTAAGCTGTCACCCTCACAACTTCAAGGGGACCGAAGGAGTAGTGGAACTGCTTCGATGGATCGAAAAGATAGAGTCGGTATTCTCCATGTCCGACTATTCAGAGGAGAACCGGGTAAAATATGCCACCGGGACAATAGAGGGACTTGCCCTCACCTGGTGGAACTCCCATGTTCAAACTTTGGGACTGCAAGCTGCAAACTCTATATCCTGGGAGAGTAGTGTCCTGGAGATGAGATTAAGAAGCTCGAGGAAGAGTTCTAGGTGCACAAAATGGTGGGATCTGAAATCGAGCAGTACTGCACTCGATTTCACGAACTGTGCAAGCTATGTCCGGCAATGGTGACACTAGAATACAAGAAGATCGAGCAGTTCATCAGCGGACTGCCTGAACCGATACAAAGCATGGTCACAGCTTCTGACCCGACACAGATCCAACGCACCGTTCGATTGGCACACAAATTGACTGACCAGGTAGTAGCCCATGGCAAACTCCAGAAAAGGGGTGAACATCTGAAGCCCCAGGAACCTAAGCGGAAGTGGGAGCCAAGCAACAACTGCACCTTCTCACCTCAACAACCCACCCAACACCGTCCAGCACCAACAAAAGTGTTCACTGCCACACAATCTGACACCCAAGGCAAAGTGGGATACCGGGGCAACAGCCCCAAATGCAATAACTGCTATTATCATCACTTCGGCCTGTGCAAAAGGGTCAAGTGCAGAAACTGTGAGCGGAACAGGCATGTAGCCAAAGAATGCCGCTCGAACCCGAACCCCAACACAAACAAAAATGACACTTTGAGGAGATGCTTTACCTGTGGAAAGCCGGGGCACATGCGCCGAGACTGTCTGCAAAATAAGAACGCTGGAGGCAACCCGGCAAGGGGTAGGGCATTCGTGATCGGATCAGGCGAAGCCAAAGATGACCCCAACATTGTTACAGGTATGTTTTTTTTAAAGAATGTCTACGCTAGCATATTATTTGATATCGGTGCTGATAGGAGTTTTATCTCTAGCGATTTTAGCAAATTGCTTAAGAAGACCCCAACCCCACTAGACTATAAGTATATCGTAGAGTTGGCAGATGGCAAACTGATCAAGACGCAACACATCTTCAAGGGATGCGTCTTAATGCTAGCGGATCACGGACTGGAGATAGATCTGATGCCTGTAACTCTCGGGAGCTTCGATGTGGTGGTTGGAATAGATTGGTTATCTGCTAACCATGCCTAGATCGTGTGCAACGAGAATATTTTTTGTGTTAAGTTGCCAAGTGGAGAGCAGATCTTGATTCAAGGAGATTGGCGTGGAATACCAC
Source organism: Mikania micrantha (assembly GCA_009363875.1). Classification (NCBI taxonomy): domain Eukaryota; kingdom Viridiplantae; phylum Streptophyta; class Magnoliopsida; order Asterales; family Asteraceae; genus Mikania; species Mikania micrantha. The sequence continues at coordinate 5,371,398 of CM018690.1, read as the reverse complement.
TAAACATCATGTCCTGCATGAAAGCAAGCAAGTACCTACAGAAAGGATACACAACCATCTTAGCCCTTGTCACTGAACAACCGAAGAAGGAAACAAGGATCGAGGACATCGCTGTAGTCCACGGCTTTCCCGAAGTCTTTCCTGACGATCTACCTGGACTACCACCGAAGCGACAAGTGAAATTTCAGATAGATCTAACACCGGGAGCCGCACCGATAGCTAAGGTGCCGTATCGATTGGCCCCTACCGAGATGCAAGATCTATCTAATCAGTTGCAGGAGTTGTTAGATAGAGGATTTATTCGACCGAGCTTCTCACCATGCAGAGCACCGGTCTTATTTGTGAAGAAGAAGGACGGATCGTTCCGTATGTGCATAGACTACCGGGAGCTAAACGAGGTGACGATCAAGAATCGATAACCGTTACCGCGAATAGAAGATATGTTTGACCAATTGCAAGGATCAAGCTACTATTCAAAGATCGATTTAAGATCTGGTTACCATCAACTCAGGATACAAGAGGAGGATATCCTGAAGACAGCCTTCAGGACACGGTATGGACATTACGAATTTTTGGTCATGCCCTTCGGACTGACCAACGCACCGACTGTATTCATGGATCTCATGAATCGCGTATGCAAGCCATACCTCAACAAGTTCGTAATCGTATTCATAGATGACATTCTGATCTACTCCAAGATTTAGGAAGAACATGTTGAACATTTAAGACTCGTCTTAGAACTGCTGAATACGGAACAATTGTACGCCAAATTCTCCAAATGAGACTTTTGGATTCGCGAAATCCAGTTTCTTGGACACGTAGTAAACGAGAAAGGGATACATGTAGACCCAACAAAGATCGAGGCTATTAAGAACTGGGAAGCACCCAAGACCCCGACTGAGGTGCGACAGTTCCTAGGACTGGCAGGTACTACAGGCGGTTTATCAAGGGATTCTCGAAGATCGTGCAATCATTGACGTCTCTTACGCATAAAGACAAGAAGTTTGAATGGGGAGAGAAGCAAGAATCTGCTTTCAACCTGTTGAAGCAGAAATTGTGCAGTGCACCGATCCTATCCCTACCGGAGGGATGTGAAGATTTTGTAATTTATTGTGACGTATCGAAACAAGGACTCGGTTGTGCGCTAATGCAACACGAGAAGGTTATAGCCTATGTGTCCTGACAACTGAAGGTGCATGAGAAGAACTACACAACTCATGATTTAGAGTTAGGAGCCGTGGTGTTCTCACTAAAAATATGGCGACACTACCTGTACGGCACCAAGTGCACAAAATTCACGGATCATAAGAGCCTACAGCACATCTTCGACCAGATGGATTTAAACATGAGACAACGCAGATGGGTCTAACTGATAGGGATTATGACTGTGCAATCAAATATCATCTAGGAAAAGCTAACGTAGTAGCTGACGCGTTGAGTCGAAAGGAAACCACCAAGTGCATACGTGGACTACAGCTTGCGATTCACTCAGAGCTACCCAATCAGATCCGAACCACGCAACAGGAAGCTTTGAAAACCGAGAACCTCACTCACGAATCCTTGCGAGGCATAGATAAACAGCTAGAGGTGAAAACTGATGGAGCTTACTATCTTATGGATCGAATTTGGATTCCACACTACGGAGGATTGAGGGATATAGTGATGGATGAAGGACACAAAAGCCGATACTCTGTACATCCAAGTTCTGATAAGATGTACCACGATCTAAAGACGACTTATTGGTGGCCTAACATGAAGTCAGAAATCTCGACTTATGTAAGAAAGTGTCTGGCTTGCTCTAAGGTAAAAGTTGAATACCAGAAACCATCAGGAGTACTACAACAACCGGAAATCCCAGTATGGAAATGTGAGTTGATTTCCATGGATTTCATCACGAAACTGCCAAAGACAGCAAGTGGTTGCGATACCATCTGGGTGATTGTAGACCGACTTACGAAATCTGCACATTTCCTGCCAATCAAAGAAACTGACGAGTTGGATAAACTGACTCGAATCTATCTGTAGGATGTAGTTTCTAGACATGGAGTTCCGATCTCCATAATATCTGATCGAGACAACCGATTTACCGCACATTTTTGGAAGTCCTTGAATAAGGCACTAGAGACAAGGCTAGATATGAGTACTGCCTATCACCCACAGACGGATGGGCAAAGCAAACGAACCATCCAAACACTAGAAGACATGCTTCGAGTATGCGTGATAGACTTTGGTAGCAGCTGGGAGACTCACTTACCATTGGTTGAATTCTCCTACAATAACAGTTATCACACCAGCATCAAGGCTGCTCCATTTGAAGCACTTTGTGAACGTAAGTGCAGATCACCTCTTTGTTGGGCAGAAGTTGGTGAATGCTAACTGACTGGTCACGAAACGTATAGGCCCCACGGCCTATGAGCTAAATCTGCCACAAGAACTTAGTAGCGTACACAACGTATTCCGTATATCCAACCTCAAGAAGTTCTTAGCCGATGAAACGCTCGCAATTCCTTTAGAGGAAATCCAGATCGATGAGCAACTTCGCTTCGTTGAGGAACCCGTAGAAATAATGGATCGAGAAATCAAAAAGCTCAAACTTAGTCGCATACCGATAATGAAGGTGTGATGGAACTCACGGCGTTGACCGGAATACACCTGGGAATGAGAGGACCAAATGAAAAAGAAATACCCTCACCTGTTCACAAACCAGACAACCACCGATAACACGAACTGAATTTCGGGACGAAATTCCTATTAACTGGGGATGATGTGACACCTCGTATTTTCCAGGTCAGTATTTATAATATTTTAATAATAATTTGTATTATTATTACATACGTGGCACTAGAATTAGTGATATTTAGTGTGACACGTGGCACAACCATCCAAACACACACAATAATCAGATAATTCGAGGAATTATCGTAATACGCTAGCACGTGTCTTAAATAACGAACGTTGGTGAAATAAACAAAACACAACCCACTTTCACAACACTTAGGCTCTAGGGAACCTAAAACAAGTAAAACGATATTTACAAGTCTCAAAACGAGGATCGTAATCGAGAAATACGAGCAAAACGAGCCAAAACAATGAAAATGGGCCTATTGGGCTTTTCCAAAGGCCTGGGCGTTACGCCCGGACTCAACCACCCACCCTTGGCGATGCGCACGAGGCAGGAGGAGCACCTTGGAATGATAATCATGCTAGATATAGAAAGTTTCCTTTTTAGGAAACTTTGATGAATGAAAATGACTTATATGTTTACTTGAACACTCGTAACAATGTGCTATGTGTTAACATGATCACATAGGACTAACAAGCATGCTAGAATCTTTAAAATGATAAGTATTGTAGAACTTGCTAAAACTGGAAACTTACTATAAATAGTAAGTTGTCCAAGAACGCGAATTGTGCGTTCTGTACACAATGAGCACAATCACAAATGTTACACGAATCACAACCGACACATGGTTCACCAACGGGTCGTTGACTTGACACGGTCAAACACGGTCATACACGATCAAACTCGAGCAAGCACGGTCAATGTGGACCGACACGGACAAAGATAATAACCGAGGATTATTGAGCACAAACACGAGCACGAACACTAACACGGACACTTACACGAACTCACGTAAGCTATTCAATATAGGTAGCCGGTGATCGACACGTCTACGAAACAGGAGCTTACGCATTATCCTATTATCACTAAGGTGAGTTTACGGCCCCTCTTTAACTCTTTTACAAACTTTTTAAATAGGCGGAGAATACTTGTTGAATCGAGTCAAACATTTATGCTATTACAAACATATTTGTGTATGCTGGTTTATTAGACAAACATAAGTGTTGTAATCGTAACAAGCCCTCGCAAAGTCTTACCGTTAATGTACAAACCACGAGGTGAGTTTAAATAGATCTGTTTGGGTGTGACGAACCCCACATGGCACAACAATGACTGGAGGTCGGGACACGTGAAATCTCGACCTATCTTGCCATGTTATTACGAGACATGGCAGAGGCAAGAACAAGCAAGTCTAGTTCTGTAGTGACGCACTGACACTTGGAGCCTAGGGCTCAGGACTAACATTTTAATAAACTAAATGACACATGATTTCTGATTATTATCTATGTATATCAAAACCTGTGAACTCACCAACCTATGTGTTGACACTTTTTCTTAAACATGTATTCTCAGGTAATTAGCTGCACATGGAACAGGAGTGAACATCAGGGATGATCATAGGATTACCTGCATTCATTACCGTGTCTTTTGAAAACAAACAATTTATTTTATGTATTAAAACAATGTAGTGTCTGACAATTTACTTATCCGCTGCATAACTTATATATTTCCACTGCTTTGTATTATAAACTATTTGGTTGTGTTTATGACAAACTTTGTACTTTGAAAACGCATATAGAAGTCGTTCTATATGACCATGAGCAGTGATTCTGGCCACGTCACACCCATGTCACGATCCCGAATATCAAAACACAAATACAACCACGTATATCAAAACGTATATGTAAAAAACACATCAGTTATTACTCTTACATAAACTTTAAAGTGTAGTTGTCATAAACAAAAGATTAGAGATACATACAAAAAATTTTGGTAAAATATGTGACACCTCGTATTTTCCAGGTCAGCATTTATAATATTTTAGTAATAATTTGTATTATTATTACATACGTGGCACTTGAATTAGTGATATTTAGTGTGACACGTGGCACAACCATCCAAACACACACACCAATCAGATAATTCGAGGAATTATCGTAAAACGCTAGCACGTGTCTTGAATAACGAACGTTGGTGAAATAAACAAAACACAACCCACTTTCACAACACTTAGGCTCCAGGGAACCTAAAACAATTAAAGCGATATTTACAAGTCTCAAAACGAGGATCGTAATCTAGAAATACGAGCAAGACGAACCAAAACAATGAAAATGGGCCTATTGGGCTTGTCCAAAGGCCCAGGCGTTACGCCCGGACCTAACCACCCACCCTTGGCGATGCGCACGAGGCAGGAGGAGCGCCTTGGATCCCGGCTCATCTGCGCACTAAGCCCGGATTCGGTGTCGCGCGCTAGGCGATGCGCCTGGCAGCATAAAATGGTAGAAAAATCTTTTTGAGAACCACAAAGCCATCATTTCCTACTACCATCATTTCTTTTAATCCTAGACGCAATCCCTCGGCTTAAACCTTCCCAAGACACCTGCTACACTCACCTTCAACCTCTAGAAAGCCATTTGAAATCTTGGGAAGCCATTTTTGAAGAAGGAAAAGCTTGGAGGAGGCTTAGGAGGCTGTCAACCATCACCACCACCACCATTGCAGCTTGGAAGCCATCAAGGACGACCTGTGGAGCTACCAACTTGACAAATCATCTCATATCTCTGCATCTAGGAGCTCATTAAGGTAGCTCCATGTTCATTTTGGTCCTAAAGCACCTCCAAACCTACATGCAAGGCCCTAAGGCCACGTGCACACACATAACCCACACATGCATGAAATTTCAATGTTTTAGATCTGGGTTTGATTCTATTTCTGCTGATTTTGATTGACTATGATGGTTTGAGATGATTTAGGATGTGTTTTATTGATGAAAGTATGGTTCGGGTCATGGATTTATGAAATGTGCAAGAGATTGTCACACCCCGAGCCGGCGGGACGGATGTTGTAGGTTCGTGCGAAGGACCAAGGGTTCGTGAAACTTCAAGGGTTCGGCAAGGGAGACCACAACAGGTTCGCTGAGGGTGTCTGGGTTTGCTAGTCGACTGGTTCGGCTGGGAATACATCCAAGGGTTCGTTCCCATGCAGCCAAGGTTCGGTGAGTTGACAATGGTTCGTGACTCAGAAGGGTTCGGCACTGTGGATGCAGTAATGGTGCGGTGATGATGATGACAAAAAGGTTCGTTTGTATGTGGAGATTCGGCTGAGGATGATGAGGGTTCGCTCTCTGCTTGGTTCGATATTCATGGGTTCGCCTGATACATCAACAGGGTTCGGGAGTCCCCATCATCTTCATCCTCACCGATTAGCTGGTTCGAAGATTGTTTACACCATGATACCATGCCACATGTGATTCTCGAAGGTATGTGGTCGTGAGGTCGGGTCCAGAACCGATTAAAAGTCATGGCCGAACAACACACATAAAAACCCTATTTTTCATGATTTTTCAAGCATCATTATCTCGTTTTTGGCTGGATAAGTCTCTAGATCGGTTGTACTTTCACGTAGAGGACGATGAGAGCTTCGTTTAGGCACCGAGATTGCTTGATTTCATCCACAAATGAAGGAGATATAGAGCTTCAAAGCTTGGAAAATGGTGGAAATGTTAGAGAGAGAGAGAAAACCGAAAATCTAGAGAGAGTGAGAGTGAGTAGGTGGTGAAATAAATGAGAGTTAAGGCTTGAGAATGGGTTTTTATACCCCGTGTGTGTTCGGGTTTGTTTCGGTTGCTCGGTTTGTATTTTCGTCATGTTTCCGGATCTTTACGCACGTTTTTCGTAATTTAAATAAAAAGGATTATTTTAGGATGTTTAGATTATGATTATTATTAGAAATTATTTTAAATATCGTTGTATTAAATTATTTATCGAATTATACTATTTTTACGCATTTCGTTTATTTGTTCGCGAATTATTAAAATAGTTTTGTTTAATTTTATTTATGTTAAGTTTCAAAATTGTAAAACAGGAAATATTTTATTTCCTTAAATTTATGATTGTTCGTTTCGTTTTCGTTTTCGTTTCGTCAGAACGCGTCGCCATCGCGCATATTCTTTCGAATCGTCATTCGAACGAACACGACGATGGTTTGGCTTTCCAACTTTTGTTTTCTACTTTTCAGTCATCATTTCAGAATGTTAAACTCTCAGAGTCATTCGTACAGATCGTCACCTATACGAATAATTCGTCTGTTTAGCATTCCGTAACAACAACCGTTATAGTTTCGTTTTGTTTATCCTCACATACGTTTATACATAATAGCATCAAATCAAGTATCTGTGTTTCCATTCTGTGTTGTCTGAATTGTTTCTGACTGTTAAACCCTAAGGTTTTAATCAGATTTCAGACAATCGCATAATAGTTTCGTATCAAATATAATGTATCAATAGCATAAACATAGTTTCACGTAATGTGTACCTGAATTACTGTAGGAGTTACTGTTGCGATCATTGTTCCGGCACTGATGTTACAGTCTCCCCTTGTTAGAGAAATTTCGTCCCGAAATTTAAGACTCGTTATTCGGTATGGCTTCCTCTGTAAACAATTGGGGATACTTGTTCTTCATGTGATCTTGACGTTCCCAAGTAAGCTCGGGTCCGCGCCTTGAGTTCCAACGAACCTTAATGATAGGAATACGGCTTCGCCTCAGTTTCTTAACTTTGCGATCCATAATCTCTAAAGGTTCTTCAACAAAACGTAAGTGTTCATCCAATTGAATTTCTTCAACCGGTATGATAAGTGTTTCATCAGCAAGGCATTTCTTCAAGTTTGAGACGTGAAACACGTCATGTACACCACTAAGTTCATCTGGTAAGCTTAATCTGTACGCCACAGGACCAATACGTTCAACAATCTCGAACGGTCCCACGTACCGTGGTGTTAGTTTGCCTTTCCTTGCAAAACGAACTACACCTTCCCATGGGGATACCTTTAGCATAACTCGGTCTCCCACTTGGAATTCCAACGGCTTGCGCCGTTTATCGGCATAGCTCTTCTGTCTGCTTCGCGTTGCTTGTAACCGTTGTTGTATCTGAGCTATTTTTTCTGTAGTTTCCTGAATAAATTCTGGCCCTGTTATTCGATTATCTCCCACTTCTGACCAACAGATCAGCGATCGACACTTACGACCATAAAGAGCCTCGAATGGTGCACATCCGATGCTACTATGATAGCTGTTGTGGTAGGAGAATTCAATTAATGGCAAATGAGAATCCCAATTACCACCGAAATCTATAACACAAGTTCTCAGCATGTCCTCCAGGGTCTGTATAGTACGTTCTCTTTGACCATCCGTTTGTTGATGATAAGCTGTACTCAGGTTAGTTGCGTCCCCATAGATTTCTGCAATGATTGCCAGAACCTTGATGTAAATCTGCTATCACAATATGAGATGATAGACAATGGCATACCATGGTGCACCACTATCTTGTTGATGTAAAGCTTCGCTAGTTTATCCATCGTGTAAGTTTCTCGCATCGGCAAGAAATGAGCAGATTTGGTTAATCGATCAACGATAACCCAAATAGTATCATGTCCACTGGAAGTGCGGGGTAGCTTAGTAACAAAGTCAATAGCTATCTTTTCCCACTTCCAAAGTGGAATTTCAGGCTGCTCCAGTAAACCTGACGGTTTCTGGTGTTCCGCCTTCACTTTAGCACACGTGAGACATCGACCAACATACTCAGCCATGTCTTTCTTCATACCCGGCCACCAATAAAATGCCCTTAAGTCTTGGTACATCTTATCAACATCGGGATGCACAGAGTACTTGGTCTTGTGTGCTTCATCAAATATAAGTTTCCTTAACTCATCTACTGCAGGAATCCATACACGATCCTTGTAGTAAATGAGTCCATCAGGTTTTGTTCCCGATTGCTTTTCCACTCCACAATCTAAGTCTTTCTTCAAGTTTCCTCGTTCAACCGCCTCTTGTTGTGCTTGCATAATGTTGTCATGCAAGCTTGTCTGCACAGTCATTCCCATTGCTCTGACATGCAAGGGTTTGACCCGTTCCTTCCGACTCAAGGCATCGGCTACAACATTTGCCTTGCCCGGATGGTATTTGATTACACAGTCGTAATCATTCAGAAGCTCAACCCAACGCCGCTGTCGCATGTTGAGTTCCTTCTGATCAAATATGTGTTGCAGACTCTTGTGATCAGTAAATATGGTACACTTGGTTCCATATAAGTAATGCCTCCAGATCTTCGGTGCAAACACCACTACTCCCAGTTCCAGATCATGAGTAGTGTAATTCTTCTCATGAATCTTCAGTTGTCTCGACGCATACGCGATAACTTTGTCCCGCTGCATAAGTACACAGCCGAGTCCCTGATGGGATGCATCACAGTACACTACAAAGTCATCACAACCGTCTGGGAGGGATAAGATTGGAGCATCACATAGCTTTTGCTTCAAATTCTGAAATGCTTCTTCTTGCTTTTGCTCCCAAACAAACGGCTCGCTTTTCTGTGTTAGCTTACGCGATAACTTTGTCCCGCTGCATAAGTACACAGCCAAGTCCCTGCTGGGATGCATCACAGTACACTACAAAGTCATCACAACCGTCTGGGAGGGATAAGATTGGAGCATCACATAGCTTTTGCATCAAAGTCTGAAAGGCTTCTTCTTGCTTTTGCTCCCAAACAAACGGCTCTTTTTTCTGTGTTAGCTTTGTAAGTGGCAGGGCTATCTTAGAAAAATTCGAGATGAACCTTCTGTAATAGCCTGCTAAGCCTAGAAAAGAACGTATCTCCGTCGGTGTCTTCGGAGTGTCCCAATCCTTTATTGCTTCGATCTTGGCAGGATAAACATGTATTCCCTCACTGTTAACTACGTGACCTAGGAATTGAACCTCTTTCAACCAAAATTCACATTTAGAGAATTTGGCATAGAGTTTCTCTTCCTTTAACAGTTCCAAGATCGTTCTAAGATGTTGCTCGTGTTCGATTTTTCTTTTAGAATAGATCAATATGTCATCAATGAAAACAATAACAAATTGATCTAAGTACGGCTTACACACACGGTTCATGAGATCCATGAAAACTGCGGGTGCATTCGTCAACCCAAAAGGCATCACCATAAACTCATAATGCCCGTATCTGGTACGAAACGCCTTCTTTGGTATGTCTTCATCTTATACTCTGAGCTGGTGGTATCCGGATCATAGATCGATCTTCGAGAAGTACTGAGTCCTTGCAATTGATCAAACAAATCATCAATCCTCGGTAGTGGATACCGATTCTTGATGGTTAGTTTGTTTAACTCCCTATAGTCTATGCATATACGAAAGGATCCATCCTTCTTTTTCACAAACAAAACCGGAGCTCCCCAAGGTGAGTAGCTCGGTCGGATGAACCTTTATCAAGCAGCTCCTGTAGTTGGTTAGATAGTTCCTGCATCTCCGAAGGTGCTAACCTGTAAGGAGATTTAGCAACAGGTGTTGCTCCAGGAATCAGATCAATACGAAACTCTACCGGTCGCACAGGTGGCAAACCTGGTAGATCTTCAGGAAACACTTCAGGGTATTCTTTCACTATCGGCACGTCTTGTATCGTTTTCTTTTCTTTCTCTTTCTCCACCACATGAGCCAAGAAAGCTATGCATTTCTTTTGTAGACACTTACGCACTTTTAGGCAAGATATGATCTCTACGCTTCTCTTTGCTTGATCCCCACGAACTTCCAATACACGATCATTCGTTACTGGAATCCGAAGTAGCTTTTCGGAACAGATGACTTCAACTCTATTGAGTGATAGCCAGTCCATCCCCACAATGATGTCGAAACTGCCCAACTCCATCGGCAACAAGTCGATGGTAAATGGGTGATCTGTGAGTGTAAGCGGGCAGTTCCTAAGTATAGTGCTAACTATAACTTGCTTCCCGTTCGCTACTTCAATAATGTAAGGGGAGTCTACAGTTTCCTCAGTAAGTCTAAGTTGTCATGCAAAATCAGATGAAATAAAACTCTGGTCTGCACCAGTATCAAATAGTATAGATGCATAAGAGTCATGTAAAAGAAATGTACTGGTGACCATATTAGGGTCTTGGCGTGCAGCATTGGCTCCGATAACGAAAGCTCGTCCGCGAGGTGCTTGTGCTCCTGGTTGCACTCTCTTTGGACAGTCGCGGGAGAAATGACTCATTTCTCCACAGTTGTAGCATCCCCTGTTGTTATTGTTGTTGTTGCCCGGTGGTGGTGGTGGAGGTAGTGCCCTTGCTGCAGTGTTGGTAGCTAGATTTACAGCAAAACGCCAGCGTGCAACCCAGTGGCCAAATCGACCACAATTAGTGCACTTCCTACATTGAGCAGTAGGATGATGATGATGATACTTGCAATGAGTGCATTGAGGATGCACTCCCCCATAGTTCTTGGGTGCAGGATTGACAGGTGTTGCAGGTGCTGTAGGTCCTTAAACTGATCAAGATCCAAACTTTATCTCTGTAAACATCATCAATGATCTCTAACAAGTGCGGAATCCAAGTTAGAAACACGAAAGCAAGTAGAAAAATGCAAACTTTATAAATATTGCAAAACTTCGAGTACAAGCGCCTCAATACGTCTAGAGAGCGTATGCCTCGGGATTCCAACCTAAACCTGTACAAAATACGTCTATTTATACTAGGCCTAGGTGTACACGAAATCTAGATACAAAAGGTTCGAGTACACGAACCAGGTTCGTGTAAACGAACCTGAGTACACGAAAATTTACAAAAACTTTGCAAAATCTGAGTGTTGACTCTTCCGTGTTGACTTTGTCAGTCTTCAATGTTGATTGGGCTCTACAAACTCCCCCTAGACTGGCGAAGTCATCCGATCGGAAGAGTAACACTGCGTGGCCCTGCTCCAGCATACAGCTTCAGCTTCATGGCATAAGCAACAACTCGTGTAAATGGCTTAGCCAGCTCATCATTTCTGGAATATACTCATATAGGAGAGTTGTGCAGCTTCATCATGTCATCTTTACCATACTTCAGAAGATCCATAGGGTCAAGAATCATGTTGATGTCATCAACATCATCTATATTCCTAAGAATAACTGCAGCAAGGTTCAGATCATCAAAATACCAAGATAGAAAGTTAGCCAGAGAGTTATCAGGAACTCTTGGCGAGACTGGTACTGCTTGCTCTACATGAGGAGGAGGGTACTTATAGTACACCCAGGGTTTCTTCGTCTTTGGATCGATGATGCATGAGGAAACAAAACGTCGTCCCTTTGCTGTGCGCATGACTGGAAAGTTCTTCTCACACTGGTCTTTGATAAACTTTGCAAACAAATCAGCCTGTGAGTCTTTAGAAGGGTTGAAGAACATAGCTTTGTCAATGCTTCTGATGTCAACTCTAGGCAAGGAACAGAAATCTCTAGGCTTCTTGTAGAATTCGACCTTTCCGTTCATTCTTTTGACCAAGTAGATGTCTCTCGGTTTGTCATACATCCAACAACATATATTTGACCTGTCGTTACGAACCGTGAACAGGTTTCTATCGTCCGAAATGAATGTATGCTCTGGATTCTGGTCGCCCACCTCTTTAAACCAAGCAGCTTTGTCAACAGGAGGAGCAGGCGTCCAGTCCTTCTTTCTATCGAACCAGCTATCTATCACTTCATGTAGAGAGGTGACTTCATTTCCCAAAGCATCAATGTATTTGTGGGCATACAAATAATCGATATAGGGGTCATCAGATACATTGCCAAGTATTATGTCTTCTGGCTCTTCTTCTACAGATGCCCCTGTAGAAGACTTGGCTTGATTCCCCTTTTGATCGCTTGGTGACCCAAAGTCAAAGCTATCTGGAAGATCATCAAAGAAACTGTCAAGCCCAGCTCCAGTAGTCTCATCTGGTTGAACACAATCACCAAAAAGGATGTCATCTGGAATATCTCCAAACAGATTATCATATAGACCAGAAGGCTTCCCGGAAGATGATGGATTCCCAGAGTCTCCACCCTGATCTTTGTCATCAGGAGGTCCTTGATCTTTATCTTTGTCATCTCCATCTTTGTCATCCTTTTCATCTTTATCTTCCTTTTGATCTTGTTCATCATTTCCATCATCATCATCATCATCACTGTCATCACTGACATCCATGACTTCATCCTCAGACTCGGAGACTTCTTCTCCTTTGAGTCGCTTGATATCCCTCTGCATCATGTGGTTCTCTAATAAAAGAATTCTGATGAATTTTTTGTGAGCCTTGATCTTTCCTTTGCACTTGTTCAGATGAGAGCATATCTTGATCTTCCCTTCACGCAGGTTCATGATCATTTTGTCCTTTATTTCAGCATCTTTCTCTAACTGATAGACTCGCTCCTGAAGTCCAATGAGATCCACAGGCACCTGTACAGGCTCGTATGGTGAGTCGGAATGCAAAGGAGATTTTCCTTTGCTGCTTCCGGACTGAGGTGGAGGTGATTTGGTCTTGGTTTTGGTTTGAGGCGGAATGGTGACGGATGGGCGTGTGGAGGGAACACGGATGATGAGTTTGTTTTTTGAAGGTTTGGGTGTAGGTTTGTGTTGTTGTGGCTTAATGGATTGAGAAGGTTGAGGTGGTGGAGGTGGTTGAGTGACAGGTGAGGGTGATGGTGGTTTTGTGACAGGTGAGGGCGACGGTGGTAGTGTGACATGTGGTGGTGATGGTGGTAATGTGACATGAGGTGGTGATGGTGGTGATGGTGGTTTGGTGATGTGAGGTGATGAGGGTGGTTTGGTGACAGCAGTGGGTTTAACAGGTGCCTGGGTCATGACAGCAGTAGCAGAGGAGAAGGATAAGCTTGCGAGAATAGACTGAAGTCTTGGGTCTTTTGCCTTTCGGGCCATCGTCTTTTGCCTTTTCTTCTTTGGCGAAGACTCGGGAGTGGGAGTATAATCAACATCTTGAACTTCTTCCCTTTCTTGCCTTGTGAGAGGTGGCCCCTCTGGGATGAAATCTTCACTTGATGAAGAAGAAGAAACATCAGCTGCAACTTTTGTAGCTTTACTCGTTTTAGCTTTAGAACTTGTAGCCTGAATGTCATGCTCCTCAGCCACAAAGGCAACTGGAGTGCCTTGATCCTCCACAACGTTTTCATCCCCTACAAAACGTCCAAACTTTATCAGAGGCCTTTGACCGACATATTGCTTCTTCCCACGTTTATTCATCTTCATGTATCCGAAAATGTCATCGCGCATTCTCTTGATCTCCAAAGTACCAAGAGTGGGAGTCAAAGATGGATACTTCTTGTTGATGATGATCTGCACAAATCGAGGGAATGCCAAGAAACGTTCCTTTCTTCGTCCCTTGATATTTGCGTACATGTCGATGAAGATCATCTTGGAGTAGTTGAAATCCATTCCAAGTGCTAAGGCCACCAGACAGGAACTAAGAGTCTGGTTCAGCACATCGTATCCACCCTTCTGTCCAGAGAGACACTGTGTCACTACGTGAGCCAGATATCTCCAATATGGATGCAGTAGCTTCTTCTCAGTGGGTGGATATGCGCCTTCATGTCCCATTTGAAAGACAGTTCGGTTCACCAACGCTTGATCAAGCTCCACTGGGTCAGAATCTTTGTCTCCGAACTGCAGACATTCTCTGATAATCTGCTCCGAAATGATGATGGGGTGACCCTGGATCTTTCCAACGATAGTGATGTTTCCATCTGCATCGACACTTTCTTCCACGGTGCTCCAGAAGCTCCTAACAAAGTCGGTCATAATGGGCGGATACTCCATAATGGCATAGTTGATAGGCGACAAAATCAGTCCATCCACCATACTCTTGAACTCTGAGTGTTTGGCTGGAGGTTCCCCAAGAAATGCTGTCATGTTGTGATCATGCACAAACCGTAAATCTGCCATCTGAAAAGTACAAACAGATCAAGTTAGTTTAGGTTCAAGAAAGACTGGATTTTCCAAAAATCTTCTAAGTCTGAGTGTACACGAAGACCAGAGTGTTCACGAAACTTAGAGTTTTTAAAAAAAATTCTTAGTCTTGTGTACACGAAGACCAAGATGTACACGAAATGTGATGTGTACACGAAGTATAACCTGTACACGAAATTTTTTAGTATTCGAAGTTGAGGCTGTACACGAAGTGGTTCGTGTACTTCGAAAGTTCATATTTCGTGTACTGAAAAATCCTTGAAAAGTTCAACAATTTGGCTCCTTAGAATTTCTAATCAGGTTCAATATACTCGGAATTGAAAGGCGACCAACATATTCACGAATTGCCTTTCAATTTTAAGTATTTCGAGGTTAATTTGACCAAAGACCTTCTGTACACGAAAATCGCGTACTCGAAATCTTATTTTGACCATAACTTTCGATTTCACGGTTAAATCTTGATGAAAATTGATACCTAGGGTCGCCTATAGAGGATCTACAAGATAGCCGGAGTGGAATTTTGAGATCAAGTCTAGAAATCGAGATCGCCTCTAAAAGGAAGTTTCTGTACTCGAAATGAAAAACTGTGTACACGAAATGAATGGTACTCGAAATTAAATGTGGTTGGACTATTTATAGGGTTATTTCGAGTACGCATGTTTCGTGTACTCGATTTCGAATACACGTTTATTTTCTTATTTCGATTTAAAATTCTAACTTTTCTAAAATAAAATAAAATAAAATAAAATAAAATAAAATAAAATAAAATAAACTTTGAACAAGTTTTAAAGTTTAGTCGGTTCAAATTTGTGGGATCAAATCTGTTATCAAAATTTTAACTATATTAGTTAATTTCTCAGGAAGCACAACCTTTAAATAGCTATTCCCTACCAATGATTTCCACTCGTTAATCCATCTCTTAAAAAGCAGTTATATGATCAAGTTTTTCTGAAAATATCTTATGGGAAATTTGTGATCAATTAGATTGTAAGACTAGATTAATATGCAACCTATCAGTCTTGTTAAATCCTTTGTTTTAAACTTTGATTGTGTTTCAACGAACTTAAAATCATTTTGATAGAGTTTTAAGATGAGAAGAGAAAAGAACAGATCCATTAGATTGGAATCAAGAACAAGAAGGGGTTCTATTATCTTGTGCTCATTGGCATCTTTTATTTATTGATCTGCAGACACATTGGTCTTAACGTCGCACATTCAGGTCTTTGCTTACGCAAAACATAGAATGCTTCAGTAGGTATTTCCCGCTCTTTGTTTGCACAAAACATAGGAAATACCCGAGTTTTTCAAACACAATTTCAAGTTTATAGAAACACAATCTCGTTTTGATTAAAGGATTTAAACTAGAAGTCAAATAGTTGTCACATATTTCTAGTTATCTAATGATCATGATTTCACACTTATTTATCTATTTATATGTATTTTAAGTTTGATCAAGTCTGATTATTTAAGTTTTGAAAAACTTATTTCAACTTCTTAGCATAGAATAGATATTCAAGGTTGTGATTCCTTTTGAAATCATAATAAGATAGTGAAATTCTGATCCTTAGAGATTATTTCACTTCCCAATTTGATCGATTCACTTTGCTTGTCCAAATAAAATCTTTTTGTATTTTCTTAAGTTTTTGTAAAGTTAAAATTTAAAAATGTTTTTGTAATTTTCTTTGAAAAACACGAGGCATAATCTCCTTTTCTTAAGATTTCAAAAACCTAACTCCCCCTAAACTTATAGATTATCTTAGACTGACTCAAAGACCGAAAATCTTTTTGTTGTTTTTAATTTTGACTCAAACAACGAAAAATCTTTTTGTTGTTTTGTAAATTTTCTTCCCCTAAATTTGTGAACTGAGTAAGACACAAATTTTAATGTATTTACAAAAATGCTTTTAATTAAAGCTTATTAATTTGAGAGAGGCAAGCAAGTGATGGAAGCGTGCTGTATCGAACGGTTTTGTGAAAAGGTCCGCTAGATTGTCATCAGTGTGGACCTTTTCAAGATGAATCAACTTTCGTTCGAAACAGTCACGAATGAAGTGAATCCGGATGTCAATATGTTTAGTTTTGGAGTGTTGTACCGGATTCTTGACGATCTGTAGGGCTGCTTCATTGTCACAATAAATAGGAGAGTCAAGAAAGTTCAAACCGTAATCAAGGAGTTGTTGTTGCATCCAGATAACCTGAGAGCAGCAACTGGAAGCAGCAACATATTCGGCTTCTGCAGTGGATGTGGATACGGTCGTTTGCTTCTTGCATTGCCATGAAACAAGTCGATCTCCCAGGTACTGACACCCACCAGTGGTTGACTTCCTATCCAGGTTACATCCACCAAAGTCACTGTCTGAGTATGCAAATAATTGAAACTCAGAGTTCTTTGGGTACCAAAGACCGAGCTTAGGTTTCCCGACTAGGTACCGAAAGATTCTCTTGACAGCTATGAGGTGAGATGCCTTCGGATTTGCCTGATATCTGGCACACTGACATACTGAGAACATAATGTCTGGACGACTAGCAGTCAGATACATTAGAGAACCAATCATCGAGCGATAGAGGTGCTGATCAACATCTTCACCTTCTAAATCCGAAGTTAGAATAGGACGAGCAGCCAAATATGATGTCATCCACATAGATTTGAATGAGAATTAAATCATCCTTATCTTTGCGAACGAACAAAGTCTGATCAATGGCTCCACGGGTATATCCATTTGCAAGTAGATGATCGGTAAGTGTTGCATACCACGCTTGCGGTGCCTGATGAAGACCATAGAGAGCTTTGTCTAACTTGTAGACGTGGTCAGGGAACTGAGAATCCTCAAATCCAGGAGGCTGGCAGACATAGATTTCTTCTTTAACCTTCCCATACAGAAATGCAGTCTTCACATCCATCTGATATACAGTGAAGTTCATATATGAAGCATATGCCAAGAAAATCCGTATGGCCTCAAGTCTCGCAACCGGTGCAAAGACTTCTTCATAATCTATCCCCTCCTGCTGATAAAATCCTTGAACGACCAGTCTGGCTTTGTTTCTGATAATTACACCAGAATCATCTCTCTTGTTTCTGAAAACCCATCTGGTTCCTATAGGCAGTTTTCCTTTGGGTAGAGGAACCAGATTCCAAACCTTGAGCTTCTGAAACTGCATCAGCTTTTCTTGCATTGCCTCAACCCAGCTGGACTCCTTGAGAGCCATTTTGACGTTCTTGGGTTCTACCTGCGAAATAAAACACGAATATAAACAAGAATTAATAGGACCTGATTGACTTCGAGTGAGTGTTTCTTCAGGCAACGTGTTCTGAACTGTAATGGATTTGCTTCGAGTAAGAACGCCTTTTGAGAGAGGTCCAATAATATTCTCCACTGGATGATTCTTGTTTACACTAAGTGTTGGCACTTCTTCTACTACCAGATTATCTAGCAGGTTGCTGATGTTGTTGACTTGTTCTTCACTTGAAGAGGAAATGTGGTCAATAGGAGCAGTTTCACTTGCTTCAACTCCAGGATCCACACAATGTTCCTCAGGAATGCTATTTGAGAAGAGTGGATTATCAAAGGTCTGGTGGGAAGAGGATGAGGTTTGATCAGTGTCAGGAAGAGGCTGAACCGACTGAGAATTGTCTGGTTCTGATGGAAGAACTTCATGAATTGGGGTTGGCTGAGCTGGAGGGGCACGATTATACATTCCTGGAAGGTCAACTGTCAGATGACTAGGATCACAAGGAACATAGTCAACCCTGTAGTCCATGTCATCACCCGTGGAAAATTCATCAGCTTGCTCAGATGCTCCTGCGTTCTCAGATGTAGTACTGAAGGGCCTAAAAGTGTAGTCATACTCAAACAGCCAGTTTGGACCAGAACCGGCATCAGTAGAGTTCATTTCTTGCCAATCAATGTAGTATGATTCCACAATCACCCGAGTCTTCTTGTTATAAACTCTGTATGCTGCCTTTTCAGACGAATAACCCACGAAGTAACATTCGTCTGCCTTGTCATCAAACTTGTGATTAGGCTCAGTATGAAGAAGAGTACAAGGACATCCGAATGACTTGAAATGGCCAACTTTGGGTTTCTGATTGAAGAGAATCTCGTAGGGAGTCTTCTGATGATGCTTGTTTAGTAGAGCTCGATTCTGAACATAGCAAGCAGTGTTAACTGCTTCGGTCCAAAAGAAAATAGGCAGCTTTGACTCCGACAACATTGTTCGAGCGGCCTCTATAAGTGTTCTGTTTCTTCTTTCAGCAACTCCATTTTGCTGAGGAGTTCTTGCTGCACTGTATTGTCTGGCAATTCCTTTCTCATCACAGAAATCTATAAGAGTCTGATTTCTGAATTCAGTACCATTATCAGTTCTGATTACCTTAACCTCAGATTTCTCTGATTCTCAATTAAGGTAATAAACTTCTTAAGAATCTCTGGAGTCTCATCCTTCTTGGCCAGAAAGAATACCCAAGTGAATCTGGAGTAGTCATCAGTTACTACCAAACAGTATGACTTCTTCCCGATGCTCATAACATTGACTGGTCCGAAGAGATCCATGTGAAGAAGTAGTAGAACTGAAGAGATAGAGTTGAACAATTTAGGCTTGTGAGGTCTCTTGTGTTGCTTTCCCTTGGCACAAGCAATACATTTCTCAATGGTGGAGAAGTCCTTTGAGGGCAAGCCAATAACATGATCTCCCTTGGCTAATCTATTTAGATTCTTCAGATTTACGTGACCCAGCCTCCGATGCCACAACAGACAATCATGCTCCGATGCCTTAGAAAACAAGCAAGTGTTCTCTGTAAACGAATCTGAGTTCATGTTGATAATGTATGCATTGTTTATCCTTGGAGTTCTCATCAGAATCCACTTCTCAGGCACCACAAAACCAGGCTTAAGAATAAGACACTCCTTGTTTGTGAAGTGTGTTGAAAAACTCTTGTCGCAGATCTGAGAAACACTCAAGAGACTGTGATTGAGCTCTTCAACATAATATACGTCTTCAAAACTAAGAGTTCCATTTGTGACCGTGCCTTTCATACTTATCCTTCCTCCCTTGTCTCCTGCAAATGATACATATCCTCCATTGAATGGTGTAACTTCATGTAACTGAGAAAAGTCCCCAGTCATGTGCCGGGAGCAGCCACTATCTACGTACCAGACATGTTTGAGCTTACTTGGCCGTCCCTGCATTTTACACACAATCAGTGAGAAATAGGCACCCAAACCATAACAGATTTAGGCACTTTGGTAATGGAAGAGACTTTGTCCTTGGGTTTGGGTTTGGGTCGGTTTTTGGGAGGTTTGTTGGATTTCTTAGGTCTTTTTGCAGTGGAAGAAGTCTGAGTCTGTGTCCCCTTCTGAGAGGTTGCCTCAGGCTTGGAGGATGGTAAGGTTCTCACATGTTTATTAACTGGTTTAGCCTTAGGGATGACCTTCTGATTCTTCCCATAGAAGAATTTAGTAGGTCGGTGCAGACAATATCTAGCAATGTGGCCTGGTTTCCCACATGCATAACAGCAGACCTTTTGGTGAAATTCAATTGGGTCAAAGGGCTTTACATCACAGTTACTTTGACTAGAGAAAGAGCTGGGAATATAAGGTTCACAGTTAGGGTTTAACAGTGAACTTTCCTCTTTGGTAACTGTGGAATGAGCCGGTGCAGTCTGTGTTGTTAAAGGAGAGAGAGTTGATTTTATAGCAAATGTTTTCTGAAAATGTTTCGGCATATCATTGATATTAATGTTAATTTCATCAAATTTTCTAACAAAATCAATTTTTGGAACAAAAGATGATTTGCTTGTAGATGATGAACAATCCGTGCTCCTCCCTGCACTTCTTTCTACCTTCTCCTCCTTTAAACCTGCAACACTTAGTTTTTCTGCACAAACCTCAGAATCATTAGTTATAACAGGGTCAGCTGTAAGCACAACTGGTTTGGTGGGAAAATCACAATCATGACTAGAATCCAATTCCAAGTCATCAACGGATGTGTTGATTCTTGGCATGCATGAGTAATTATGGTTAAAAGGTGGTTCACATTCATTATACCCAATTCCACTACCCCTCTTTTCCCGGAATCGCATTGATGTCATATTTTCTAAAATCTTGCTTGAATAATCAAATCTTTCACATTTAATTGATGATTTAGAAAGTTGAGATTTGACTTGATCCAACTCTAGAGTGAGTTCATCGATTTTTCGTCGAGCATCTCGATAGTTGGACTCTTTGTCACTTAGAAGTTCTTTTAGCCTTGCCACATCCCGACCCTCGGCTTCAAGTTTCCTTTTAAAAATTCCTTCATTTTTAAGAAATTCTGAGTTAAAGTATTTAAGTTTGTTTAATTCTTTGATTAATGATTCATTGTGCGACCTGTACTTAAATACTTTATTTATGCATGAGGTAGAGCAAAGATTTTCAGTTACCTCCTTCTGCTTGTCGTCCACTTCAGCCATGAAAGCATGACTCAGAGTCAGTTCCAGTTCCTGCACTTGATCACTCCAATCATAGGAGTCAGTCTCCTGAGTCACCAACGCTTTAGATGTGCTAGCGCTTCCTCCAGCAGCTGTATTTCCTGACTTCTCTTCAGGCTTCTTTTCTCCTCCTTCCTTAGCCACCTTTGGCTGCTTACATTCCCTGGCAAAGTGACCCGGTTGGTCACAGTTGTAGCATCGTAATTTTGACTTATCAAAGCCAAGCTTCTTTCCCGGAGCGTTTCCAAAGCTGTTTCTTCCATATTTCATGATGAACTTCTTTGCTCTGAACACAGCCATCGCCATCTGCCATGAGATATCCATTTCTTCAACATCAGCTAGATTGATCTGCTCTAGATTGTCTTGAGTGAGATTGGATGGCGCCAATTCTCCTGCTATGAAAGCATTGTAGCTGTTCATGAATCCTTTAAACAGCAGCAGATTCTCTTCACTTTCCGGATTGACTTTAGGTACTGATCCGATTTGTCCAGATGATAAGAATGCAGTCTCAAAAGGAATTACATGAGATGAAGAAGGCTGATAGTGCTGCATCCCTGATGATTGATGATTGATTGCTGACAGAAGGGCAGAGTTTTCAGATACAGGAGCAATGCCCTTTGAGCTGGCATGATTCAGTGCTCTCTGCTTATCATCCATATCATAGGAGTTGATGATTGAGATCAGCTCACTCAAAGAAGTCTTGTACATATCTTTGGTCCTTTTGATTGTTGTACAATTTGAATTCCAAGTGTAAGGTAATGAGTTCAGCAGCTTCTTGTTCACTTCTCCCTTTATCATCTCAATTCCAGAACCAGTCATCTCAGTCATCAGATGTGTAAATCTGTTAAGTTGTGCTTCAAGAGACTCTCCCTTGATGTGATTAAACATGTTAAACCTCTGCCTAAGCATATCCTTCCGACTTTCTCGCATGTCCTCATTTCCTTCAAATCTTTCAACCAAGGCATTCCAGAGTTCCTTTGCTGTCTTGTGTTCCTTGAATCCATGAGCAACATCAGCCGATAAAGCCATTGTAATCGAAGCATACGCCTTTTCATCCTTTTCCATCATGAGTATGTCATTGTCGGTGTACAATTCCGGATCCTTGGGAACAAGAGGACCATTGATCTCACTCTGGTATGAGGGTACATAGGGACCCTCCTCAATCGATCTCCAAAGCTTTGGATCGGTATACTTGATGAATGACTGAAATCTGAACTTCCAATCTTGGAAGTTATCTCCTGACACAAGCCTTGGTGGCTTTGTTCCGGTGCCGATCTCATTGTCCAGATTGAGTAAGTTGGACAAATTTGTCAGATTCTTTGAAGCCATGATGAATCAAGAAATTTTCCAAGTCCAGTACACGAATTCCCTGTAGCTCCCTGTAGATATTGCTCAAAGTTAAACAGACAAATCTGTACTCGAAACTCCTTGTAATCGAAAATGCCCCTGTACACGAAAATCTTCTTGTACTCGAAACTTCCTTGTACTCGAAAATATTCTTGTAATCGAAATTCAGTCTGTATTCAATGTCTTGTAATCGAAATCCTTCTCGTGTACTCGAAAAGTATTTATACTTCAAACACTCTAACTATACTCGAAATAGCTGTACTCGAAAAAATTAGGACTCGAAATTACTCAAGAAAAATTTTATAAAAATATTTCTTAAGATTTGGAGTCCCAAATTTATACAGCAGCTAGATGGAGTAAAGAGGAATGATAAAGTATAAAACTTGCTTCAGAAAGGTGTTACCTTGATGATGAAACGAGCACTTAGGCTCTGATACCACTTGTAGGTCCTTAAACTGATCAAGATCCAAACTTTATCTCTGTAAACATCATCAATGATCTCTAACAAGTGCGGAATCCAAGTTAGAAACACGAAAGCAAGTAGAAAAATGCAAACTTTATAAATATTGCAAAACTTCGAGTACAAGCGCCTCAATACGTCTAGAGAGCGTATGCCTCGGGATTCCAACCTAAACCTGTACAAAATACGTCTATTTATACTAGGCCTAGGTGTACACGAAGTCTAGATACAAAAGGTTCGAGTACACAAACCAGGTTCGTGTACACGAACCTGAGTACACGAAAATTTACAAAAACTTTGCAAAATCTGAGTGTTGACTCTTCCGTGTTGACTTTGTCAGTCTTCAATGTTGATTGGGCTCTACAGGTGCCTGTCTCAAAGGAGTAACGGTCGCATAGTTCTTGACGACCTTTTGTTTCTTCTTCTGGTGATACTCGGGTTTCTTTGTTGTTGTTTCCTTAGCCTTTCCCGCATCGTCTTTCAAGACTCCAGACTTTACCATTACATTGGTAAGTTTAGGTGAAAGGGAGATGGCTGACTCCAAAGTAGCAGGATATGCACCAGCACGATGCTTTGAATACAAGAGACTAATCCTGCTACGTATCGATCAATCAGCTTTTCAAATGTTGGCACCATCTCTGGCACCAAAGCTACCAGCTCATGATAGCGAGTGGTAAAAGTCATATGATCGGCTCCCTTCATCACATGGTTCGAGAGCTCAACCTCTAGCTGCTGCAGTTCATGTTTCGGACAGAACTCGTTCCTCAGAAAGAGTTTGAATTCGGCCCAAGGCATTGCCATTGCTTCATCTCTTCCCTTAGCTCTGATCTGAGCATTCCACCATGTCAACGCTCGCTTGCTAAATGACCCGGCTGCGTAGCGAACTTTGTGGTGTTCTGGACAACTGCTTATGTCCAAAGTGTTCTCCATTTTCTCCAGCCATTGGATCAGTCCAACAGCTCCTTCCACACCAGTAAAGCTTGGTGGCTTGCATCCTACAAAGGATTTGTAGGAGCAGTCTGAAGTATGACTAGTGTTTCCACTAGCTTCTCCTGTAGTATGGCCAGAGTTGTTATCCTGTTAATCATCTCAGGGATGACATCCTTCAATTGACTCGTCAATTGGGTACTCAGAAGCGTCGCCAAAGCGATAGTGGCAGGATCAATAATTGGACCCGCATTCGGGTTCGGAGGAGGGTTTAGCGGAGGAGGAGGTGGCGGTGGTGAATCAGGCGGTGATGGTGTCGATGAGTGAGGTGCTGAAGTCTGTGGAGTAGGCACCAGGGTCGGTTGTCTTCTAGGCGGCATTCTGATCATAACCAAAAGAATTTGGTTAGTGTAGTGATCGAACGCAGAAGACACAATGCAAATTTAAGTCTTATGTTCTCTACATGAGGGTCCTAAGTTATAGTCTAGGCCAAACCGTTTGAGTAAATGACCTATTATTCTCTATAACCTTGAGCTCTGATACCAATCTGTCACACCCCGAGCCGTCGGGACGGATCGTGTTCCCCGCCGGGCGGAAGGTTCTCGGGGCGCAATATCATGGGTGATGATCGTGATGATCAGATTGTTTACATAGCGTCAATGTTAAGAATAACTAAAGCACAATCAAGTATTAACTAGGATTACAAAGTTAAATTACAATATCAATGTTCCGTAATTTAACTAAGTTAACCTAACAAAAGAATCAAATGTTTTCTATCTTGTAATCTGTACAAGACATCCAAAAGTGATTCGTATGAACAACAAAATATGTGCTTCCAAAATCAACTAGGTAGTCTATCTAGGCCGCCTAGCATGCAATCCAAAGCCTTAGCTTAACCCTGTTCATCACCTGAGAAAGCATGTAAAAAAACAAAGTCAACACCATGGTTGGTGAGTTTATAAAGTTTATAAGTTTAAAAAATAGTTTTAGCAAACCTCTTTCGGTAAAACCTTAATCTTATTAACTCCACATGTAATATCCAAATCGGTATGCTTATATATAGGGCATACCCGTGAGTCGAGCCTACAACCCGCCCAGACACCATCCCACCACATACTAATTCGCATATGACACTGTTGTTAATAATAATTAAGCATTTTACTTACCATTCAATCCGTCTCCATCATAGCTTTAGTTTACTGTTTCAAAGTTTACAAGTCTCATAGCATTTATAAGTATCAGCCTCAATGTAAGTTTAACAAGCATCATAGATTCACACGCACCATAGTTTAGCTTTCACTAATCTCATGCGTGAGTACAAGACCTGCTATAGCAGAAGTTTAGCAATTACGTAGCTCACGGCTAGATACAAGCCCTGCTCTAGCAGAAGTTTAGCCATTACGTATCTCATGAATTAGTTAAGCTTAGTCTAGCAATTACGTGTCTCCTATACAAGATACAAGCCCTGCTATAGTAGAAGTTTAGCAATTACGTATCTTATACATAGACACAAGCCATGCATACACAAACAATTCAGCAATTACATATCTCATATAAGCAGACAAAAGCCCTGCTATAGCAGAAGTTTAGCAATTACATGTCTCTTATATAGATAACAGCTTAGCCTCATCATAGTTTAGCTTTCACGTATCTCAATACACGGGTACAAGCCCTGCTATAGCAGAAGTTTATCAATTACGTAGCCCATGATTAGATACAAGCCTAGCATTTCGCGAGCAATCATAGTTTCAAGCATATAGTTTAAGCATCAAGTTTATAGCATACGCATCAAGCCTCTAGTTTAAGCATCAAGTTTATAGCATAAGCATCAAGTCTCTAGTTTAAGCATCAAGTTTATAGCATAAGCACTAAGCATATAGTTTTAAGCTTCTAGTTTGTAGCATAAACATTCAAGCATCAAGTTTAAGCATCAAGTATATAGGTTCTAAAATATAATAGTTTCCAAGCATAGGCTTTATTGTAATCATCATGATTATGTTTAAAAGCATTAAATATCATTTCAATAATTTCTTAAAATGTTTAACATGCTTCTCAGTCCCGAAGTAAAAACAAATAAGTTTCAAAAGGGACAAATGAACTCACCTTGTTTTTGTAGTGGTTGACTAAATAAAGACAAGAATACACGCGCTCTTTGTTTGTACTTGTAGTAATGTTCACGATCCTGTATTGATTTCACGGTGTATGTACTTTATAAGTATAAGTAGTATTGAGTTGTGTGTGTATGTGTGTTTTATCCTCAGAATTGGTCGGCACACATCCGGCTTGGTTAATATTCGGCCCTTGTTTAATGATTAATGATTATACTAATATTCATTTGGCTTTAATTGAGTCTAGTACACTCCTTATGTGTTATTGCTTAACTTGATCACAATATCATCAAAATGTGTAACCTTATAACTATTATAGTTTATAACTACAATACTTAGGTTTTTAGTTTGAAATTATTATAACTCTTTTACCCATTTATAAGGATTTAAATGAGTTATCATAAAAATTATTTCTTGAACTATCCCACTTTGTAACATGGGCCGAATAACCAAGACGGGTCATATGATCAAATTGTTGGGTCAAATACTTGTCGTTGGGTTGTTATTGGGCCTTAATGTCCATATTGGGCCGTAACAAAGAAATGGGCCAAGTGGGTGTTGTGTTGGGCCATGATGGGCCGAATGTATGTTGTGGGCCTGCATTGGGTTTATGGGCCTAACACGGGCCAATTGAAGCCGCTTGGGCCGAATCACATATGGATCGAGTGGTTGTAATTGGGCCGTAGTAATTGTGGGCTAAATGGATCAATATGTTCGGCTAGTTAGGGTGAGTTTGAGTGAACATCCAGTGAACCTAATTGTTCTCATGACCATGTAGCTGATTGGCGAACCCCATGGTTCGGCTGGAATGAGATCAAGGGTTCGGTTGGGTATCACTTAGGTCCGGCACCTCAGGTTCGTGGTTGACTGAAAAGGGTTCGTCTATATCAAAGGTTCGGTCCTCCATAGGTTCGCCGAGTTTGGCATGGGTTCGTCTGATGTTGTAGGTTCGTGCGAAGGACCAAGGGTTCGTGAAACTTCAAGGTTCGGCAAGGGAGACCACAACAGGTTCGCTGAGGGTGTCTGGGTTCGCTAGTCGACTGGTTCGGCTGGCAATACATCCAAGGGTTCGTTCCCATGCAGCCAAGGTTCGGTGAGTTGACAATGGTTCGTGACTCAGAAGGGTTCGGCACTGTGGATGCAGAAATGGTTCGGTGATGATGATGACAAAAAGGTTTGTTTGCATGTGGAAATTCGGCTGAGGATGATGAGGGTTTGCTGTATGCTTGGTTCGATATTCATGGGTTCGCCTGATACATCAACAGGGTTCGGGAGTCCCCATCATCTTCATCCTCACCGATCAGCTGGTTCGAAGATTGTTTACACCATTATACCATGCCACAGGTGATTCTCGAAGGTATGGTGGTCGTGAGGTCGGGTCCAGAACCGATTAAAAGTCATGGCCGAACACCACACATAAAAACCCTACTTCTCATGATTTTTCAAGCATCATTACCTCGTTATTGGGTGGATAAGTCTCTAGATCGGTTGTACTTTCACGTAGAGGACGATGAGAGCTTCGTTTAGGCACTGAGATTGCTTGATTTCATCCACAAATGAAGGAGATATGGAGCTTCAAAGCTTGGAAAATGGTGGAAATGTTAGAGAGAGAGAGAGAGAGAGAAAACCAAAAATCTAGAGAGAGAGTGAGTAGGTGGTGAAATAAATGAGAGTTAAGGCTTGAGAATGAGTTTTTATACCCCGTGTGTGTTCGGGTTTGTTTCGGTTGCTCGGTTTGTGTTTTCGTTGTGTTTCCGAATCGTTACGCACGTTTTTCGTAATTTAAATAAAAAGGATTATTTTAGGATGTTTAGATTTTGATTATTATTAGAAATTATTTTAAATATCGTTGTATTAAATTATTTATCGAATTATACTATTTTTACGCGTTTCGTTTATTTGTTCGCGAATTATTAAAATAGTTTTGTTTAATTTTATTTATGATAAGTTTCAAAATTGTAAAACAGGAAATATTTTATTTCCTTAAATTTATGATCGTTCGTTTCGTTTTCGTTTTCGTTTCGTCAGAACGCGTCGCCATCGCGCGTATTCGTTCGAATCGTCATTCGAACGAACACGACGATGGTTTGGCTTTCCAACTTTTGTTTTCTACTTTTCAGCCATCATTTCAGAACGTTAAACTCTCAGAGTCATTCGTACAGATCGTCACCTATACGAATAATTCGTCTGTTTAGCATTCTATAACAACAACCGTTATAGTTTCGTTTGTTTATCCTCACATACGTTTATACATAATAGCATCAAATCAAGTATCTGTGTTTCCATTCTATGTTGTCTGATATGTTTCTGACTGTTAAACCCTAAGGTTTTAATCAGATTTTAGACAATTGCATAATAGTTTCGTATCAAATATAATGTATCAATAGCATAAACATAGTTTCACGTAATGTGTACCTGAATAACTGTACGAGTTACTGATGTTACAGAGATACTTACATGCATGTACGATCTAAGGTGATTTAGATGATTTTGGTTTAGGATACATGATTATAAATGATATTTTTGATGATTTACATGATCAAGGATGGTTGATTTAGTCAAGAAATGATTATTTACAATTATTTGCATTTTTGGCAACTTTTATGTTACAAAACATAGTTGTATGATGAAATAGAATCATGCATAGGTTTTAGACTATTAGATGGTGTTTGAGATGATGATTCTTGACATATTAATGTGTAAAACTATTGGTATAATGAGATTTGTGACATGTTACCATTTTTAGTAACTTTAATGTTGCAAAATAGTGAAAGATGATGAAGTGGCCATATGCATGTGTTTGAGTCTATGATTTATGAATTTCATGATGATTCTAAGTACATTTAATTGTTGAAAGTGTTATAAAACTTGATTTACCTCGTTTCTATAAATAGTAACTTTATTTCAAGAAACCGATGATTATCGATGTGTTAGTTGTAACAAGAATGCTTAAATGACTATTGGAAACTAGAATAAGGATGTTTTGATGAGTTTGATTAATAGACTTAGTAAAATATGCTTATTTTTGCAAACTTCCTATAAATAGAAACTTTTAACGAGAAACGTGCTTAATTGACTAAGTATGATTATGTGCTATGTGATAACATGACCATGTAGGTTAACCATGCATGCTAGAACAAACGGAAAGTGATGCCCTGTATGACTTGCTTGATTTAGAAACGTTCCTAAAAAGGAAACTTACTATAAATAGAAAGTTATGCCATGGATGCATATTATGTGTCACACACATTACACGACACTAGCGGCACGTTAAACGATCAATTGAACTAAATACGTCACCAACGGGTCGTTAGGTCAAACACGGTCAACAAGGTCAAACACGGAAAACGCGACCCACATAACAACTTAGGGTTGTTTGGACACAAATACGGTCCTTGAGACCCACACGAATGTGAACACAATCTCATAACGCCTATGTGATATAGGTAACCGCTAAGAGGCGCACTGATCCGTTCACGTGACGAACGCGCCCCATTTTTACTCTTTAACTGTTTTGTTAAACTCTTGGGGTGAGAATACTATGCAACTGTTTTAGATATATGACTGGTATGTTGTAAAACTATTTCAAGTGTAACTATTATCGCAACAAGTCCTCATATATCCTTACCGTTAGTTGTGTAACAAACGAGTCGTAATTACGTAGTACTACTGGGTTTGACTAGCCCCACTTGGCAACAACATTGACCGGAGGTCATACCGAGCGTAATATCGATGTTGACGCTGGGTTCAGTGATGACCCGGGGATGCAAAGGAAACAGTCGAGTTTCGGTAAGATGAACTGACACACTCCGGATCGTGGATCCAACAAAAAACTTAAAATACCCAGTATATGTCTGTCTTACTGTTATATTACTGTCTAAACCTGTGATCTCACCAACTTTATGTTGACACGTTTTCGCATGTATTCTCAGGTAACTGACGAGCACGATGCTGACGTGAGGTCGAAGTCTCAATCAAATTTAAACCAATTACAACTAAATAGCTAGCGGTAAGTTGGTATCGAACACGAGGAGTTTGTGGAAAATGTGTTATCTCAGTAGCTTTTCTAATTAACGAAAAATAAAACTAAATTGCAGAAAATTACTTTCAAAGATTTGATTGATTGATTTAAGTAACTAAAATTGACTACAAGAACTTATCAAAGTTTTGATTCAGATATGAGAAGATATGTCTTCCCTCGGTTTCAGGTTTTCATGAATGATAATACTGATGTTTAATTAGGAAGAACTACATAGACATAGTTCATGAAAATGCATTTGATTGTGATAAAAGGGGACCAAGTGCTTGGATTACAAGAACGCAAGATTGTCACCCGATGATCAATTGTATAAATATCCAACCCCGAATCCCTCCCAATAAATCTCGATTACCAGCGGTATCAAGAACTGATGGTATAGAAAACGATGTTAAACATTATCAATGATTACAATCAAACACATAAACACCACAATAACATAACCAAAATGATTAGATTATTGTCCTACAAATATCTTAAACATCAGCAAACATTCAAAGATAAACCTTACAATCCGAAGGAAGACATATGAGAACTTAGCCACACATCGTTCGGTTGATCATCTCTTCCATCACAATGTTCATACGCATCAAAATATAGAAACAATTGATTAAAACAAACCAAAGTATTGTTCTTGTTGCCCCAAATTCGCCCTCTAACTGCTCTGGATCGAAAACAATGGTTGGATAATGAAAAGGCAGCCCCCAAGACGTGAATATATGGCAGTTACAAATTTTACGTCAGAGACTAGCATAAACTACGGTAGCTACCGTAACCTACGGTAGCAGCAAGTTGCTTACGCCAATAATCCACTGCCTTACGGTGGGTTAATTCATCTTCAGAGGCTACCATAACTTACGGTAGCCACCATAAGCTACGGTAGTGGTTGGAGATAGCTTCAATTTCTTCTAAAAACCATTATGTTGCTCCAACTCGCCCGCCGTCCATCCAAAACTGCGTTTTCACTCCTTTTACGCTTCGGACATACCTGAAACATTAAACCACAGTAGTCATCTAATTCTAGCAAATAACCAAATAAATGTAGGATTTAACATAATTTAACCCACTTAAGGGTTGTCCTATGGACCACCCGTCACATCCCCACACTTACCCGTTGCTTGCCCCCAAGCAACTCATCAAAAACAACTCACAAATTCCCAAGCGATCAACACAAATCAAGCAACCAAATATCCTCATTTACTAACTTTTTCTTAAACCACGCATAACACACCCCTTACAATAACTCTCCGCTCGGTGTCAAGTAATAACTAGCACAGAAAAACTAGACACACTCGAAGCAAACGGGTGGTTGCATAACAATAAGCTTGTAAGTAAATCGGTCCTTCGCCTACATAATTCGCTAAACATGAATGTGAATCAAAGGGACTTAGAGGTTGTAACGTGGCTAGGCAAATGGGTAGGAAATGGAAAAATATATATACAAAGTAACTTGCGATTCAACCCAGTTTTTATTTCTAACTAATCATAACATAACAAACACAAATATATACAAGGTAACTCTTTTGACTCTTTTTTTTTCTTTTTTTTTTTTACATTAAACTACTACAAACATAACAAACGAACAATTAAAACAAGATGAACATACTAAAAGACTGAGTTGAATACGGGTTAATTTGTTAGAAGGCTAGGCACGGGTTACAAATGATTGGCTACAAGCTCAAATGGGCTACTAAAGTCCAAACCCCCGCCCTTCTCACTACCATGCTCATATATATAATTTATGAGGTCCAACCCCCCAAATCCCACACTCACACTCACCAAACGAGGCTAACCTAATTGCCCTTATCCTCTTCACAAGCATATCAAGCTAAGGCCTCAAACCGCATTTACACACAAGTTCTAACATACCCCCACCTATTGCCACTCTCATCAAGAAAAATATAATTCAACAATTCAAGAAGTGGCTCAAACTCTCACCAAGAAAACTACGATATGGGCTGCCGATGTATCATGCGGGCTAATACTTAAGTGTTCAAACTTGGACCATTTTTCGCTTGAATTTCAAAAGTTTCACAGATTTTCAAAAATTTCCCCTCATCCCCACACTTGGGATACATTGTCCCCAATGTATGGTTTTGAAGGAAAGATCGCTTAACCAACTAGAACAGCACTTGATGCTTCTCAACTCAAACCCCAAAACATTTTTTTTTCTTTTTAACAAAAATTGGGCATTATGTCTCTATAACCTAGAGGTTTTCCAAAATGCAGAATGTTATCATCAACCTAGCATCTACAATTATAACAACTTGCACACTAGCAACCTCATAACATCAAATATATGCAAGCAAGTGTATGAGAACAAGTAAACACCAACCTTCAATTCACAATGCATCATCAAAAAGAGTTAAGAATCACATACCTTTAATTTGTAGATGCAAGAAATACCAAGAACTCTCAAAAACAAGAAATTACAAAAGTAACCCAAAATTTTCGGACCTAGGGTTCGAAATCTGCAACTTAAACAAGGTTTTTCTTTAAATCCCAACCCAAAATCAGAATCCTTGAGAGATTCTACTCAAAATGGACCCAAAATTCGTGCGATTTGATTAAGATTTGAAAGATTTATGATAAATTGAAGTGAGGTTCTTGAGAAAGATGTTTGGGGAAGGAGAAGAAGTTAGTGGCTAGGGTTTGAATGCAGAAAGCTGAGTGGTTGGGGTTTAATTCGCGAGTTCATTGCTTTTTTTTTTTTCCGGAAGGCCACCGTAAGATACGGTGGATACCGTAAATTATGGTAACATCAGGTAAAAAAAAAATCCTACCGTAGGGCAGTAACATTTGAACGTAAGAGATTCATTTACCCCTATCCTACCGTAAGCTACGGTAGGTACCGTACCTTATGGTAGCACCTGGGCATTTGAACTCAGCCCTTTTTTATTTATTTATTTATTTTTATTTTTTTTTTAAAATTTTTTTAAATTAACCTTACCCCCCGTGAAAAACCCGTGTTGTCCTCAACACTTTGTTAGAGAAATTCAAAGGTATTTCCCCACACTTGTCTCGAACACAAGTTCAAACGAATACGGAAATGATTTAAACACAAACTAAATAAATCAACTAACTAAATATTTACACCACCAAACCTGGGCCTCTCATGCGTGTTCGTCATCCATTGGGCGTAGAATGTAGCCCACTTTGTCAAGCTCGAGAGTGTTGATGTCGTTCCCTTCCAAATACGGCTTGAGCCGGTGCCCATTCACCGTTTGCTTCATGTTGGTATGAACATCTTCAATATCGACATCCCCGAACTTACCCACTCTCGTGATCACGTATGGCCCCATCCATTTGCTTTTCAATTTTCCCGCAAATAGTTTCAACCGTGAGTTGTACAACCACACCTTTTGACCCACTTCAAAGGTGCGTTTCCTGATTTTCGCATCATGAACCTTTTTGAGCTTATCCTTGTATGCCGATGCACATTCGTAAGCCTCGTCTCGGATTTCCTCAATTTCACTCAATTGCAACTTCCGAATCCTACCCGCTTCATCATAATCCGCATTCACCGTTTTGATTGCCCAATGTGCCCGATGAGCTAACTCCATTGGTAAGTGGCACCCCTTCCCATACACTAACCGGTACGGGGTAGTACCAATAGGAGTTTTATAGGCTGTTCGGTGTGCCCACAGCGCATCATCTAACTTGCTCGACCAATCTTTTCTGTCTGTGCGTACCGTCTTCATTAAAATTTCCTTGATTTGACGGTTAGATACTTCAACTTGTCCGCTTGTTTGCGGATGATACGGTGTAGCGATCCGATGGTTCACACTATACCGCTTCAACAACTTCCCAAAGTTAAAATTCTTAAAGTGTGAACCACCATCACTAATTATAACTCTTGGGATCCCGAAACGAGCAAAGATGTTTGATTGAACAAACTTACATACAACCGAGTGATCGTTGGTTCTTGTAGGAATGGCTTCAATCCATTTCGAGACGTAATCCATCGCCACTAAAATATACAAGAACCCACTCGAATTCGGGAAGGGACCCATAAAATCTATACCCCACACATCAAATATCTCAACTACTAAAATAGGTTGCAACGGCATCTCATCCCTCTTCGAAATACTTCCCATCTTTTGACAATTTAGACAATTCCGGGTAAATTCACATGCATCCTTGAAAATTGTAGGCCAATAAAACCCACATGTAAGTACTCGGTAACCCGTTTTCTGGCCACTAAAATGACCCCCACAAGCAGATGAATGAGCATGGGTCAAAATCTCCAATACTTCAGTCTCGGGTACGCACCTTCTAATAACTTGATCGGGCCCAATCTTGAAAAGGTCCGGTTCGTCCCATATGTATTGCTTAACTTGGACCATAAATTGTTGCCTTCTTTTCTTGGTCCAATGGCTCGGAATTGCACCCGAGGCTAAATAATTCACATCGTGGGCAAACCATGGGGCAACAAAAGTAGAAATGGCTAACAGTTTTTCATCGGGAAACCGTTCGTTAATCTCGCTTGCATCGTCAACCCCTTCCAAAGGAATTCGGAATAAATGATCCACCACTACGTTTTCACTTCCTTTCTTATCCCGAATTTCTAAATCGAATTCTTGCAAAAGCAAAACCCATCGAATCAACCGAGGCTTTGCGTCCTTCTTTTCCATCAAATATCGGACCGCACTATGGTCTGAATATACAATCACCTTGCTTCCCCATATATAAGACCGAAATTTTTCCAAGGCATACACCACTGCTAACAATTCCTTCTCGGTTGTGGTGTAATTCAGTTGCGCCTCGGACAAAGTCTTACTTGCATAATAAATCGCCACCGGCTTTTTATCCACCCGCTGACCCAAAACTGCTCCAATTGTTGTTTCACTTGCATCACACATGATCTCAAACGGCTTCGACCAATCCGACAGTTGCAAAATAGGAGCATTTACCAATTGTTCCTTCAACACATTAAAAGCTTGCAAACATTTGTTAGTAAAATCAAAGGGAACATCTTTTAATAGCAAATTACATAAGGGTTTAGTAATCACACTAAAACCTTTAATAAATCGTCGGTAAAATCCCGCATGCCCCAAAAATGATCTTACCCCCTTAACATTCTTTGGTGGAGGCAAAGATGATATTACCCGAATTTTTGCCTTGTCCACTTCCATCCCCTTTTCTGAAATAACATGACCCAACACAATACCTTCCTGGACCATAAAATGACTTTTCTCCCAACTTAACACCAAATTTTTCTCAACACATCGTTTTAAAACTCTTTCCAACTCGTTAAGACAAGACTCAAAACTCGTGCCAAAAACAGAGAAATCATCCATGAATACCTCAAGCGACTCTCCAACCATGTCCGAGAAAATACTCATCATACATCGTTGAAAAGTTGCTGGGGCATTACACAACCCAAATGGCATTCGTCGAAAAGCAAAAGTACCATATGGACAAGTAAAAGTGGTTTGGTGTTGATCATCCGGATGGATGGCAATTTGATTGTACCCCGAATACCCATCTAAAAAACAGTAGTATTTCTGACTCGACAATTTTTCAATAATTTGGTCAATAAATGGCAACGGGAAATGGTCCTTAGAAGTGGCGGCATTCAACTTACGGTAATCAATACAAACACGCCACCCGGTTACTGGTCGGGTGGTGATTTGGTTACCATTTTCATCAGTTATAACTTGAATGCCGGCCTTTTTGGGCACTACTTGAGTAGGACTTACCCAAGCACTATCTGAAATTGGATAAATAATACCTGCATCCAACCATTTGATTACCTCCTTTTTTACCACTTCCCTCAAATTTGGGTTCAATCTCCTTTGAGCTTCTCGGGTTAGTTTTGCATCCTCCGTAGTGATAATTTTATGCATAACAACTGATGGGCTGATTCCTTTCAAATCGGCAATCTTCCAACCAATAGCTGCTTTGTTTGCTTGCAATACTTTCAACAACGCTTGCTCTTGAGTCTTCTCCAAATTAGAGGCAATAATGACCGGTAGAGTGTCATTATCCCCTAAAAACGCATACTTCAAATGATTTGGCAATTCTTTCAACTCCAATGTTGGTGGCTCCTCCAATGATGGCTTTGTACCTGAATCAATTGTTAGTGGTAAACTCTCGAATTGATGAGTCCATTGTGGACGACCTTCTTTAGCTGCTATATCATCTTGTGCTTTTTCTTCAACCCTCAATGCACAAGCATGGACTTGTTCAGAAAAATCACAAACACAAGTATCCACACTATCTTCCTCATACTCATGCGGGTCACATCCATCAACTAAATCTGCCATAAAACACTCATCAACTCCAACAGAGTTAGAAGTGTTAGTAAAGACATTCAATCTCATTTTTCTATTACCAAATGTCATATCGACAGTACCAAATCGACAATCAATAACCGCATGAGCGGTGCTCAAAAATGGCCGACCCAAAATAACATTTTGTGGTTGTTTTGGGTCCGCGGATGAATAGTCTAGGACTAAAAAGTCGACCGGATAATAAAACTCATCAACTTTCACAATGACATATTGCACCATCCCTCGGGGTAGTTTATGAGACAAATCGGCTAGAACCACCGTGGTCTCGACTCGAGCTAATGGACCAAAATCATATTGGTCGTATAAACCTCCCGGTAAAATACTTACTCCGGCTCCAAGATCTAGTAACGCCTTTGACATTTCAAAATTACCAACTTCAATGTTTATTAGAGGCGTTCCCGGATCTTGAAGCTTGGGAGGGAGATCCCCTTTTAGAACCGCACTTACTTGACCCGTCACATCGACTCTCTTAGGCAATTTTTTCTTTTGTTGCCTTTTTTGTGTGCATAATTCTTTTAAAAATTTTGCATAAGCGGGTACTTGCTTAATCGCATCCAACAAAGGTAGGTTAACCTTAACTTGTTTAAACAAATCAAACAACTCCTCCATTTGAGGACCTCTAGTTGAAATAAAGTTCTTTTTACCCGGGTCAATTAAAGCCGAAGGAAATGGGACTTGATTTGGTCCCTTTTCCTCATTTTTGTTTTCTAACTTTTCACCCAACCCTGGTTTTTGAATTACCTTTTCAACGTTAAGGTCCCTAGACGCAATTGAGGGTGAGACTTCATCCTCATCACTTTCATTTCCCGTAATATCCTCCACCACCCCATCAACCAAACCCGGTGACAAATTTGCCTTAAATTCTTTTCCACTTCTTAAAACACTAACCTGGTTAATAGGAACATTACGTGAAGAACTATGGGATGGGTTCACCTTAGTGTCGCTCGGAAGTTGACCTTTACCTTTTTTCAACGCCGCCACTTCAGTTGCAAGTTGACCCATTTGAGTGGTCAAAGCTTGAATGCTCTTGTCACGAATTTCATCCTTTTGCATCCGACTTTCATCAAGTTGATTTCTCTTTTGCATATCTTGTTGCATCGTTTTGAGCATATCCATAACTTCATTTCCACTTGATGAAAGTTGCCCCGAAGAACTACCTTGACTACCCGATCGTTGAAATTGACCTTGGTAGCCTTGATTGTTTCCGCCTCTAAAATTACCTTGATTGTATTGTTGGCGTGGAACAAAATTTCCTTGAGCTCCTTGGAAATTTGGGTTGGCTTGATTCGTCGGGTTCCCATAACTGAAATTAGGATGATTCCTTAACCCGGGGTGGTATGTGTTCGAATTCATGTTGAAATTTCGACCACCCCCTTGAATAGCATTCACTTCCTCCACTTGACCTTCAACCACACCCACCAAACATGCATCCGCCGAATGTCCCAACTCATTGCAATTTGTGCAAACATTATAAACTTGATTCAAAGTTTGCACATTACCTTTATCTGCCGCATGAACTTGAGGTCTTGTAATAACATGCCTTGCTCGTCTTGACGATTGAGCCTTCCTTTTGGATGTAACCGCCATTTGTTCTAAAAACGCCCAATCGTCATGCTCAAAGTTCGAACCAAAAGTGCCATTAGTAATGGACATCAAATCACGAGCATCTTCGGAATTTAATCCTTCATGAAATGCGTTCAACAACTCCCAAAGTGCAATACCATGATGAGGACAATTTTTCAGCATCATGTTAAACCGCTCGAACGCTTCATGGAACATTTCACCCGGCTGTTGTTGAAAACTTCTTAGACTTCGCCTAGCCTCATTAGTCTTTTGAGCTGTGAAAAACTCTTCCAAGAACCTTTGTTGCATATCAGCCCACGTATAAATCGAAGCAGACGGCAAAGTATGAAACCATCGATTTGCTTTATCTTCTAGCGAAAACTGAAACAATACCAACTTCACATCGTCCGATGAGAACCCTTGCCCTCCAATGGTGTTGCAAATGGAGTCATATGTCTCCAAATGAAAATACGGTTCCTCCGTGGCTAGTCCTTTGTACTTCGGTAAACTTTGGAGTGCATTAGTTCTCACCTCAAATGTCCTCCCATCTGGATGATGAGGAATCACCACTGGAGAGGGATTATTAGTGATAACCGGTCTAAAATGAGCGTCAATTCCTCTCATCACTTCTCGATGGTGTCTTCGTGGAGCACCTAACGGTACTCTTGGTCGACCCGCTTGACCTTGCATTGGCTCTTGAGGTGCAAAGTGTTGATATTGTGGTGGTTGTAGGGGTTGTTGTTGCACTGGTCTTTGAAACTGTTGACCTTGAGGTTGTCTAAAATGAGGTTGAACAGTTTGTAAGGGCATTGGCCGTTGAAATTGTGGGCCTTGTGGACGGATTGGTTGCACCCCCATTGGTTGTCTAATCACTTCGTTAAATTGTTCTAACGGCTGACTTTGTTGATAACCCAAACCACCTTGCGGTCCCAAATTACCGCCTTCACCTCCATAGTAATACCCCTCCTCTTCATACCCTCCAACTTCTTCTTCATATCCACCTTCGAATCCATCTCCTCCTATACCCGAAGATTGCACAAATTGAGAAGTTGGATGGTGAAAACCCGATTGGATAGATGGTTGAAATGTAGATGTGGTGTGAACAATTGTTGAACTTGGTTGGAATTGGTTTTAGTGGTATTTGTTGAGTGGAAGATGACTGACCGAAAGTTGGAAAAAAATATGACAAGTGGTGGAACACCGATGATGGGTTATAGGTAAAAGCATGTTCAGATTGGGTGGTTGCGAGTGGTGTTGTGTTGGTTGGTGGAACTTCAAATGTTGAAGTAGGATTGGTGGTAAGGTTTGGTGAAGGTGTAGATGGTGTTGCTTGACCCGTTATGGAAGTTGGTGGATCCATGGTGAGTTTAGGTGTTGTAGATGAGTTTTTGATTTTGTTTTCTCGGAGTAAAACTCTGTTTTGTCGTAGGGTTCGCTCAATTTCTGGATCGAATGCTAGTGGTGATGACTTGTGAGAGCCTCTAGTATGCATACACCTGTAATACCTGCACACTAAACACAACCAGCGTAAACCCGAAAAATAACAAACAAAACTACAAAAGTTAACACACGTTGCGCACTACTCCCCGGCAACGGCGCCAAAATTTGACGTGAGGTCGAAGTCTCAATCAAATTTAAACCAATTACAACTAAATAGCTAGCGGTAAGTGGGTATCGAACACGAGGAGTTTGTGGAAAATGTGTTATCTCAGTAGCTTTTCTAATTAATGAAAAATAAAACTAAATTGCAGAAAATTACTTTCAAAGATTTGATTGATTGATTTAAGTAACTAAAATTGACTACAAGAACTTATCAAAGTTTTGATTCAGATATGAGAAGATATGTCTTCCCCCGGTTTCAGGTTTTCATGAATGATAATACTGATGTTTAATTAGGAAGAACTACATAGACATAGTTCATGAAAATGCATTTGATTGTGATAAAAGGGGACCAAGTGCTTGGATTACAAGAACGCAAGATTGTCACCCGATGATTAATTGTATAAATATCCAACCCCGAATCCCTCCCAATAAATCTCGATTACCAGCGGTATCAAGAACTGATGGTATAGAAAACGATGTTAAACATTATCAATGATTACAATCAAACACATAAACACCACAATAACATAACCAAAATGATTAGATTATTGTCCTACAAATATCTTAAACATCAGCACACATTCAAAGATAAACCTTACAATCCGAAGGAAGACATATGAGAACTTAGCCACACATTGTTCGGTTGATCATCTCTTCCATCACAATGTTCATATGCATCAAAATATAAAAACAATTGATTAAAACAAACCAAAGTATTGTTCTTGTTGCCCCAAATTCGCCCTCTAACTGCTTTAGATCGAAAACAATGGTTGGATAATGAAAAGGCAGCCCCCAAGACGTGAATATATGGCAGTTACAAATTTTACGTCAGAGACTAGCATAAACTACGGTAGCTACCGTAACCTACGGTAGCAGCAAGTTGCTTACGCCAATAATCCACTGCCTTACGGTGGGTTAATTCATCTTCAGAGGCTACCATAACTTACGGTAGCCACCATAAGCTACGGTAGTGGTTGGAGATAGCTTCAATTTCTTCTAAAAACCATTATGTTGCTCCAACTCGCCCGCCGTCCATCCAAAACTGCGTTTTCACTCCTTTTACGCTTCGGACATACCTGAAACATTAAACCACAGTAGTCATCTAATTCTAGCAAATAACCAAATAAATGTAGGATTTAACATAATTTAACCCACTTAAGGGTTGTCCTATGGACCACCCGTCAGATGCTAGGATGCACTTGGAATAGGACTTTGAGGAGTCTTGCATGCTTTCTGACTTATATTTTGAACATTTGATGAATTTGTATTTTAAAACAATGTAGAGTTTAGACGATTACTTTTCCGCTGCAAAACTTATTTATTTTCCGCTGCAAACATTTTAATTATTCCGCTGCGTATTTCTACAAACTTTTTTCGTTTACAAAACTGTATGATCGTGTAACTCATATAGAGTCGTTCTATATGATCAAGAGCTATGATTCCTAGCCACGTCACACCCGCGTGGTCTGACACCGCACGTGGGAATTTGGGGGTGTGACAAAATAACTGAGCTAATATAAAAGAAAGGAACAAAATTAAACAAATATTAATAAAAGAAAGGAACAAAATTAAACAAATATTAATAAAAAAACTTACAAACAAAGAAAAGAACTCGTGCATTACAGCGGGAATTTCGCTACGATTCCAATATCATAACGTAGACAAGATACAATATATCAAATAGATATAAAACCAGTCGGATATAAAAACGTCATAATGATTGCCATCTCGGCGTAAAACATTAAAGTGGAACTACCGTAAGCTTGTGTAAATTAGAGATGAACCATAAAAATTTAATAAAAAAAATAAAAAAAAGAAAAAGGAAGGACTTTATAATAAAAATTAAAATAAAGAAGTAAAAAAATATTAAAAATTAAAAGAAAATTTTAACAGGACAACTAAAAAAGGTCAAAAAAACTTGGGCCACGTGGCCACCTAAATGATTAAGTTTTTCAAGTGTTATATAGGGTAATTATGTTATTTTTATTGTTTTTTATCCATTAAATAAATTGTTCTTATTTATTTTTTATGTTTTATGTATTAAAAGTACATAATTGTGTTATTTCACCACTATGTTTTTAAAACTCATAATTTTAAAATACATATATTGTCTTTATTTTTTGAAAACTACATTTTGGTCATTGTGTTTTCTTTTTAGATTATTGTGTAATATATTTATCATTGTGTTTTATCTTCTAAACTTTGTGTAATATACTCATCATTGTGTATTGTGTAATATATTCATCATTGTGTTCTACTTTCGGAACATTGTGTAATATACGCATCATGGTGTCATACGTTCATGTCATTGTGTAATATACTCATTATTTTGTTTAGGTTTAGGTCATTGTGTAATATACACATCATTGTGTTTGACGTTCAGATCATTTTTCAATATACTCATCGTTGTGTTTTACGTTCAGGTCATTGTGTAATATACTCATAATTGTGTTTTACGTTCAAGTGGCTGCGTAATATATTCATTATTGTGTTTTATGTTCAGCTCATTGTATTTTACGTGTAAGTCATTGTGTAATATACTTATTATTGTGTTTTACGTTCAGGTCATTGTGTTATATGTATTTATCATTGTATTATACATTTTAACTTATTTCAAGATCAAACTCACATATCAAAAGGCATGTATTAATTTGAGGAGGAACATCATAAACGTTGAACTCTTTTACTCTTAACTATGTTTTGTCCCAATGAGATTTTTAGTAAAGAATTTAATATATGAATCAACATAACTAATACAGTAATATCGATTTATATAATACGTCCTAATAGTATGGATTTAACATCATTTTCAAGTATGATCAGTGGCGGATCCAGAAATTTTTTCTAGTGGGTTCACTATCTTAAGGCATTTCGATTAGACAAAAGCAGAGACGAAAAAATATTCGGGTCGGATAATATTAATATGATAGTAGTCACAGATTTAGGGAAAAAAACATACCTATAATTGCTCCCTTATATGGTTTCATCTTCTGAAAACGTTGCATCACATCTTAGGTATTCGAATTATCCCAATTGTCGCTATTCTTGCTTCCACACACATCTTTAGTGTCACTGTAATTATAAATAGTATCATTTACGACGACAAACATAGCTTGTAAAATCTTAAAAATATTATTATGTTAGAAAGGTTAAATGTTTTAGACAGGAAGAAGAACATAAAGTTTCATGCTAAAATGAACTTCTTAGATATACTTGATTCAAAAGATCAAATTTATGAAAAGAAAGAATCTTGAGAAAGGATCTAAGGGATATATAACTACATCAACTTTCTTAATCTAGGAATTAAAGATCAAAAAACAAAATGTCATGTAGACCTTCAACTAATGAACAAGCAAAAGAAAACACTCGTTAACACCCATGTATATTTTGATTATATACCTTTGTGGAACAATACTCAAGCTTAAGCTTCCATCAGGTAAAGTAAGAGGATGAAGCTTCCAAAAGATGTCAAGAGAAGGGTTTTTATTTCTACACTTCATGTAATGGTATCCCCTTCAATGACTCAAAGAAGTAGTCCTAAACTCAACAATCCACTTAAGATCCCCTATGTAAAGTATAATCCCTCTTTGCACAAACCCTTTAACTAAATTTCTTAAACCCTCAAGTTTTTGTTCTACGTCTCCTCTAAACAGTTGATCAAAAGAAGATAGAGGAAGTTTTATAAACATAGCATCTTTTCACAATTTCACAAAATTAGTTAACTAGTCAAATAAAGCATCTTCAGACTTCAACCTTTTGCTTTATTTGACTAGTTAACTAATTTTGTGAAATTGTGAAAAGATGCTATGTTTATAAAACTTCCTCTATCTTCTTTTGATCAACTGTTTAGAGGAGACGTAGAACAAAAACTTGAGGGTTTAAGAAATTTAGTTAAAGGGTTTGTGCAAAGAGGGATTATACTTTACATAGGGGATCTTAAGTGGATTGTTGAGTTTAGGACTACTTCTTTGAGTCATTGAAGGGGATACCATTACATGAAGTGTAGAAATAAAAACCCTTCTCTTGACATCTTTTGGAAGCTTCATCCTCTTACTTTACCTGATGGAAGCTTAAGCTTGAGTATTGTTCCACAAAGGTATATAATCAAAATATACATGGGTGTTAACGAGTGTTTTCTTTTGCTTGTTCATTAGTTGAAGGTCTACATGACATTTTGGTTTTTGATCTTTAATTCCTAGATTAAGAAAGTTGATGTAGTTATATATCCCTTAGATCCTTTCTCAAGATTCTTTCTTTTCATAAATTTGATCTTTTGAATCAAGTATATCTAAGAAGTTCATTTTAGCATGAAACTTTATGTTCTTCTTCCTGTCTAAAACATTTAACCTTTCTAACATAATAATATTTTTAAGATTTTACAAGCTATGTTTGTCGTCGTAAATGATACTATTTATAATTACAGTGACACTAAAGATGTGTGTGGAAGCAAAAATAGCGACAATTGGGATAATTCGAATACCTAAGATGTGATGCAACGTTTTCAGAAGATGAAACCATATAAGGGAGCAATTATAGGTATGTTTTTTTCCCTAAATCTGTGACTACTATCATATTAATATTATCCGACCCGAATATTTTTTCGTCTCTGCTTTTGTCTAATCGAAATGCCTTAAGATAGTGAACCCACTAGAAAAAATTTCTGGATCCGCCACTGATCATACTTGAAAATGATGTTAAATCCATACTATTAGGACGTATTATATAAATCGATATTACTGTATTAGTTATGTTGATTCATATATTAAATTCTTTACTAAAAATCTCATTGGGACAAAACATAGTTAAGAGTAAAAGAGTTCAACGTTTATGATGTTCCTCCTCAAATTAATACATGCCTTTTGATATGTGAGTTTGATCTTGAATGATCAGTGCTTGGCTTGATTCTTAATGTAGCTAGGGTCTGATCCTAGCTATGCAAGTTACATTGTCTTCATGGACAATTGTTGGGTATTCTTGATTTTTTTTGAAATGCATGCCTCTTGTATGTGTTAGATAATTGATCTTGGACACAACCATGGCCGGTTTGATTGTGTTGTCATGATTTGTAATGTCAACCTAGCTATAAGATGTTG
Source organism: Mikania micrantha (assembly GCA_009363875.1). Taxonomy (NCBI): domain Eukaryota; kingdom Viridiplantae; phylum Streptophyta; class Magnoliopsida; order Asterales; family Asteraceae; genus Mikania; species Mikania micrantha. Next base: position 5,326,899 of record CM018690.1, on the reverse strand, counting down.
CATCGATGTCATATGTGAAACACAACTTAGATTGAGGTATGTTTTAAGAGGATATGATATATACCCATCATAAGCATTCCTAACTAGCTAGGACTCTACATTTTTTGATAAATGAGATCTAAAGTCTAATGTATCACAAATATATTGGGGTATAATTTTTTCTCAGTTTCCATGTTTATGTGTTAGGTTTGAAGGGAAATCCTAAAAGCGTTGAAAACACAATTTATAATTACACGTACACTTGAACTACGGGTTAAGAATAATCAATTTGAGGTAGGCTCTTTCCAATTTGTCCGATTATTTACAAATCCCTACAAAGTTTTATGTGTGTAATATCTTTGTCAAAGTGTTGGATTTATATGTACGAACTCGATAAGTTAACGTAATAACCGAGCTGTGACATGCAAGAGATAAACCTTGGTCAACAAACATTAAATCCACATAACATGATTAACTGGTAATCACGAACGAATTTATAATTTATAAATGTTATAAATTATATCTAAGTTTAATTCCTTATTTTAATTAAACGGTGTTCATCGGTTCGGTTAACGGTTTGTTCGGTTTTTGAAAAAAAAATCTAACCGTTAACCGAACCGAATTCATTAAATGGTTATCCGAACCGAATTCTAACCGAATTCAATTAGGTTCGGTTTCGGTTAAAGCCGAACAAACCGAATTCAACCTATTTAACCGAATTCAATCAAATCTAACCGAATTCATGATTTTTCCCCAATTGTATATTATAATCCAAATCTGTAGATCTAAAAATCAACTATAATCCACAAAAATCAACAATTATCAACAAAAGTATAAACAAAAATACAGGGAAAAATGAATGTGATATCTACAATTATCAACAAAAATATAAACAAAATATAATAGCAATCAACAATTATCAACAAAAATCAATTGTAATCCAAATCTGTAGATCTAAAATTATTAGGGAAAAATGAATGTGATATCAATTACTAACAGAAAGGATGTCGGAGAAGGATCTGGACGACAGACACCAGTTGCGAGAGAGCTGAGATAGAGGTTGAGAGGTGGCCGGATGGCAGACGCCGGAGTTTCAGCTGAGAGATCGGTTGTGAGATTTTTTGGTTTCGGTCGCCACTCCTTTTGCTGAGAGATCGGCGTGATGAAGAAGGGAAGCAGGAATGAAAAGAGAGATCGGTGTCGTAGCAGAGGTCGGAGGTCGGCGGTCGCCGGAGTTTCAGCGGAGGTCGGCTATCGCAACTCCTTTTGGCTGAGAGATGAGAGATCGGGTGATGCGTGATGAAGTACGGCAGCATGAAGCCAGGGATGAGGAATCTCTAACTAGGTTTTAATTGATATATAATATATATAAAATTTAATATATTTAATTAAATATTCGGTTTAAACGGTTAACCGAACAAACCGAATTCAAAAAAAAAGTTTCACCGAAAACCGAATTCGGAATTCGGTTACGGTTAGGAACCGAACCAAAAACCGAATTCAGAATTCGGTTCGGTTTTTTTCGGTTACAGATACGGTTCGGTTAACGGTTTTAAACGGTTTTCGGTTATTCTGAACACCACTAGTTGGACTTGGTGTTATGTATTGGACCTAAACTAACAAGATTATGCTTTAGGGCCCGAAAGTTAGTATTATAAGATTAATAGGGATTAATCTTCAAATAATGCAACCCTAATTTTCTTGTTTCCTGTCACACCCCGACCGACAGCGGAATACGTCGGGGCGCGAGTTTGACTGTTCATTAGCTCATGGTGCTATTATGCGTTTCAATATTTAATGCATCATCATTAAAACAAGACAACATGTCATTCATTAAACTCAAATAACATTACATGAATTAAATACAAAATAATTACAATTGAATGCTAAAACATTGTTTAAAATTTAACTAGGTCTACTAAGTCTTATCCTATGTCTTCATCATGCTTCCTTATCCTGTTACACATGTAAAATAGAGTTTGTCAACTATTTGCATAGTTGGTGAGTTCACACACAAAGTTTAAATAATATGTATAAAAAGGATGCAAACTATAGCCTAACTAGATATGTATCATAAGCACAACATGAATACAAGTTTGAATAAATTGAATGAATGAATGAATAACAATTGCTTGTGTCCAAACAAGTATCCTTACAACATGTTAATTCCAGTATAGCCATACTATAAATTAGCAGTTATAATTCAACAAGTTTGCTATGTGTACTTTTCACCCTTTTCACACAAAGGCAAAAGCCTTTGCGAAGATAGTATCTAACCATCTTAGGCTACTAGGTACTGGATTGCTTGACTGGCAACACACATAGAATCACACATAGAATCAACACATTGTATAAGCCTAGCCTCTAACACATAAAGCTAACTAGGTCTAAGGCTTGCATCATAGATTGAATAAATAGTAGAATGAATACTGTTTTGAATATGACATGTGTAACATCCCAAAAACAAAATGTAAAAGGGAGTGTGAAGAAACTCACATGATTGCTTGTCTAAATCCAAGGTCTTTCAATGAAGTGTGGAAGGAATGAATATAGCACCACTCTTCCTAGAATGTAGGAATCAACTTATAAGCTAAATATTCTTAAAGTTTAAGTTATTGAGTACTAAGTCTAAGGCATCTATGGATTTGCTAGGAATATGTTTAGAATTGTGATCACATAAGTTTAGGGTTTATTGATAAATTGGGGGAATAAAAATTATCTCATGCTTATTTAGAGGATTAATGATAGAATATCATTCTTGAAGATTCTATTCATTTATCTATTAATAGATTTCATTGTGTTAAACTAAAATCATATGGTTGGTATGTAAATAATTATTTTCAATATTTTATTTAAGTATTTTAAATAAAATATAACTTAATAATTTCTCTAAAAAAAATATCATAATTATATAATCACTTTAAATAACTAAATTTATTAAGTATTTATAATTTGAACCAATTTAAGAATTTTATTTAAAGAACTATTTTATCAAAACAAAATAAAATTTATCTTTAGCAATATTATACCAAATATGTATGATAATTATTATTTTTTTTAGAAAAGAAATTATAAAGTTTATACACCAGTTCTTTTGTTCGTTATTCGATCTAGAATCAAAGTAGAAGTTTCCAAAATATAGTAGTTATTTTCTTTCATTTGGAAAACAAAAAATACTTTTCTGTATTGTTTTTATACATAAAAAAAAATAGGTGTTTATAGTTAGTCTTTTCATATTTTATTTAACTAAATAATTAAATATCATTTTCTGAAATACTGTATATTAACAGAATAATATAAAATAACTTTTTATGGTTTTTCAGAATTTTTTTGTATAAAAAAAATGAGCTGAAAATGTATTAAAAAAAACCGGATATATTGGTTGGAGCCTGGTTTGAACCCGAGTCCTTTACTCGTTACCCATGGCGCCTAGCCAACTATGTAGCTTCTAAGATTGCTATGATTTTGAATTCTTTTAAACTTAACAACTCAAGGTTATTTTCCCCAATTTAATTCAAACGGAACCAAGAACCCTAATCGTCTGTTTCGTTCAATCCATTAGAAATCAAACTAAATCGAACGATTAACATTGAGGCTATTGTTTGGGGTGAGATTACGAGTAGATTGATATAAAACTTACCTATTTGTGTTAACTTTGGTGTGTTTTTGATAAGGAGACCGAGTCGTCGACCACAAGGACCTTCCATCGTCTGATTCGTGAATCAATTGAGTTTCTTGTGGTTTCTTTGATGTACAGAAAGGCTCGTGCAGATCAAAGGAACCTAAATTGATGTTTTAATTTGACTTTTATACTTGATTGTGTAGAGTCTAGGTATACGGTTCCATGTTTTATTTTTGGTTAGGATTTCACGCGTTAATGGTTTCGATCGGTCTCGATTGTTGATTTTAATATTTCACGCGTTCGAATCCTCTCCAAAAATAGTTTTGATCTAGCTGGTATGAGCTGGAAACGAGTTTGGTGTGAAACGGGTCGTGGGTATCCAGTTTAAGGGAACTGGGTAAAGAAGGAGATGGGATATAGATTATTACCATTTCAGCCCCTCCTTTTTCCTTTCATTTAAATTTTTTTCGTTTTATGTTTCTTCCCCTCACAAAACAGTTTTTCTTTTATTACAAGTTAACCCCTCCTGGTTTGAGATTTATTATTTCATGTGTTGGCCATTACTACTAGTTTAGAAACTGGTTACTAATACTTAATTAATTAATTAATAGTTTTTTTTTACAGAAACTATGTTATATATATTATAACTTTATAAAAACTTTCTAATGTCATCGTATAACTTAATAAATTGAATGTTTAACATATTATAATTCTTGTAATATAATATGCTATTTAAATCAAAAACTTATGAATTCATTATTATCCATAGTTAAAAAAAAATCTTATCTTAAAAGTATTTTGTTTAAAATTCGTTTCATTTTCTTTTAATTAAATGATATTGTGTACGTATATTTGTGAATAGCTCGTTTAACACTTTAGTGGTTACATTTCCGTCGAGAGGAAAAAAAAGTCTAGTAACCAAGGAAAATTTTTTCTTACTACTGTCGTGGATCTCAAGAAGAAAAAGAACTTATTCTTCTCTTTTTAATTCAACTGTGAATCAGGAACCTATTCGTGCTCATGTTCTAGCATTCGTTCGTTGAAATTCGGTGTCTCAAACGGTTAACAATTAACCAAAATGGTATAATCTTTTCTCATCGGTATATTAAATTAGTTAAAATTAATTGTGTTTGCATGTTTTTGTAACCATGATCCTGATTGGGAATTTAACAGTGTTAAAGTTTGAAACCCTAATTCCGTCGCGTTATATTAAATATGGATTTAATATAGTAATTGGTCAAAATTGTTTTTACATAAAAGTCAAACCGAATACCACCATTATTCCCAACAGTGGTATCAGAGCCACACTTACAACATGCAAATCAAATTCGACCAGTTTAACCGGTTACATATCACAAACTCTAATTTGTTTAATATTTTGAGTTTCTGATCCAGATATAGATCTGACTAACTATTTGGGTAAAATTAATTATTTAGTTAAAGTTATTGACCAAAAGAATTACCCAGTTTAATTATGAGGCTGTCATCGAATATGTAAATCGAGTTCGACCTTGTTTTTGTTTGGTTGTTTAATTTTTCAATTTTGGTTTGCTATAGTTTGGCCCATTTTGATGGCTCAAAGTTGTAGTAGAATAGGGTTTATATATTCTCATTATGTAATTCAATCTCTTGTAAATATTGTAATGACAAAAGATCTGAAGACAAAACTGAAGAATAAAGATCAAGAAGCACGGATATGGAGATTAGTGGGATCAGCTCAACATCACGATATGCACTCGATTCATCATTGTGGTTGATTGTGTGTTGTGACCCCGTGACCTAGTTTGTTTTGCTACCTGGCTCTATGTCACACCCCCAAATTCCCACACGTGGTGTCAGTCTACGTGGGTGTGACGTGGCCAGGATCACAACTCATGGTCATATAGAACGACTCTATATGAGTTACACAATCACACAGTTTTGTAAAGTAACACAGTTTTCAAAATAAGCAGCGGAATAGTTTCAAATCAAAAGCAGTGAAATTGAAAAATAGTACACAGCGGAAAGTAAATTCTTTTAAACACTACATAGTTTGAAATGTTTCAAATGAAATCAATGCACACAAAGCCTAGGACAAGAGTCTAATGCATGTGACTCTCTTTGTAAGCCTCCAGTGTGTCCTAGCGTGTGCTCCATCTAGTTACCTGAGAATACATGCGAAAAGTGTCAACTAAAAAGTTGGTGAGTTCACAGGTTTAGACAGACAGTAAATCAGTAAACAGACATATACTGGGTATGTTAAGTTTAGTTGTTGGATCTACGATCCGTGGAGTGTCATGTCATCTTACCGAACTCGACTGTTTCCGTTTGCCTCTGCGGGTCATCTTTGAACCCGACATCAACATCGATATTACACTCGTTATGACCTCCAGTCAACGTTGTTGTCGAGTGGGTTAGTCAAACCCAGTAGTACTACGTAATAACGACTCGTTTGTCAGACAATTGACGGTAAGGATAAGTGAGGACTTTATGCGATAAAAGTTACACTCGAAAATAATTTTACAACATACCAGTCATATATCTAAAACAGTTGCATAGTAATCTCACCCCAATAGTTTAGCAAAGCAGTTAAAGAGTAAAAGTGGGGCTGTAAACTCACCTGAGTTTGAGTAGAGCGTTCGTTAGTGAACGGAGTAGCTCACCGGCTAGTAGTTACCTATGTCACATAGGTGTTGTAAGTTTGTGTTACATACACGTGGGTCTCTCAGGACCGTGTTAGTGTTTAACAACTCTAAGTTGTCGTGTGTATCGTGTTGACCGTGTTGATCGTGTTTGACCTAACGACCCGTTGGTGACGGTTTTGGTTCAAGTGTTCGTGTAACGTGCGGTTTAGTGTCGTGTGATGTGTACGGATACCAAAGTCACTTCCGTGAGGAAACTTACTATTTATAGTAAGTTTCTATTTCAGGAAAGTTTCCAAATTTGGCAAGTTATGCAATAAATCATAATTCGTTTATTCTAATATGCATATTTATCCTAAGTGAGCATGTTATCACTTAGCACATAGTTACACTTAGTCGGTTTAGCACGTTTCGTGTGTAAAAGTTACCATATTTAGAAAGTTGCACAAATACACATGATTCATCAAGTTTTAATAGCCGATATCAATTAAATATCAATATCTTAGTTCTAAGTAGACATTTAATCACATCCTTTACAACAAGCATGGTATCATTTATCGATTTCGCAAAATAAAGTTACTATTTATAGTAACATTTGAAAATACACATTATTCATGCTTTCAATGACATCAATTCTTCAATATCCTCATATCAACATCAAATAAGCATGCTAGGCACTTAACATTATCAAAATCATCATCTATTAGCAAACTTGTGACAAAAAGTTTCTATTTTTAGTAATAATCACAAAAATCATGTTATTAACAATTCTAACCATTCCAATGTACCTAATAACCATCTCATTGGTTTTATATCACCATTTTAGACATGAATCCTAGATCCAATCACATGCATGTGGTCATTTCATCAAAAATCACAATTTCATAACATAAAAGTTTCTAAACTTAGCCATATTGCAAATAATCAAATTCTTGACCTCAATCAACACTCTTAGATCCTACAAATCATCTCAAATATCACTTGTAATAACATTTCCATATCAAGCATCATGCCAATAGGCTTAGGTCATTCATGCATGCTACTACAAACACCTATCTATGACCAAATCATCAACATGCACATCGACATTATCATGGATCGTCATAAAAACTCATTTAATCAATCTAGATCATCATTATTCATAGAAACATCATCAAACCCAGATTCAAACAAAGAAGAACTCGTGCATGTGAAGTGTGAGTGATTGCATGTGGGTGTATAGGTGATTTTAGGCTACATGGAGCATAGATCTACCTTCTAAGGCTTCCAACTAGATGAAATGCTCCTTGAACAGATCTGGATGGCTCCTGGAATCGGCTGAGAATGACACTCCAGTAGCTAGAATGTGTTGGTGTTGATGGTGAGATCCCACAAGCCTTCCTTCTTGACCTCCAAGCTTCAAACCTTCAATCTAAGCTTCTTCAATGGTGTCTTTGAGCTTTAGCAGGTGTAGAAGAGGGTTTAGAAGTGTTTTTAACGAGCTAATGACGCCTAATACCGGTTATGATGGTTTTAAGTAGAGTAGTACTGATTTGTCTTGGATAAATCAAGATTTTTGCGTGTTGGACTCGTCGCGTACGGCGACGAGGGTCTCCGAAAGTCTCCGCGTACCGCGATGGATTTCGGGATTCAAATTGCCCGCCCATCCATCGTGTACCGCGATGCTCCTTCTTGTGGGCCTCCGCGTACCGCGATGGGTCCCAGAGGAGCCCAATAAGCCCAATTTTGTTGTTTCGAACCGATTTTCGCGTATTTCTCGAATACGATCATCGTTTCTCGACACATATGCATTGTTATAACTAATTTAGGTTCCTCAGAACCTAAGTGCAGTGATAGTGTACTGTGGTTTGATCCGTTTACCAACATTCATCATTCAAGACACGTGCGTGTGTTGTGCGATAATTCTTCGAATTATCGGTGTGTTTGGTCTGTTGTGCCACGTGTCACACTAAATATTAATTATTCTAGTGCCACATAATTAATAATAATACTCGTATTATTTGAAATAAAGTTAATGCTGACCTGGAATTTGCGAGGTGTCACACTCTACCAAAATCAAACATAATTTGGCCTTATGATTTACATATTTGTTTAATTTGATATTGTGGTTGCTTTATCTTATAAATGTTATAACATACCAACCAAATACCTAAAAGGTTTTAAAAGGAGCTTTAAAACATAATCACAATAAAATGTAACAAGTTCAAAAACTAATCAATTTTGCAACTTGTAAAAATCTAATAAAACAAATGTTTTGTTTTGAATATATATATATATATATATATATATATATATATATATAGGGAAGTGTTCAAATAATAAACCGCTCTTAAAGCAATAACCCAGATAACTTTGCCAAGATGAAGCCAAATCTTGGATTTTTTTTTGAACATCATTGTAACACATTTAGAACACTATGTTCTTTTATAATGTTCTAAATGTGTTACAATGATGTTCAAAAAAAAATCCAAGATTTGGCTTCATCTTGTCAAAGTTATCTGGGTTATTGCTTTAAGAGTGGGTTATTATTTGATCACAATCCTATATATATAGATATATATATATATATATATATATATATAACCAAGGAGTTTCTACAATCTAAAATTGTTTTAAAACTAAAAAAAACCTTCATAGATTAACTGTGTACTTTTGAATGGTTATACAAGTCGAGACAAACTTAGTTTTAATAGGTTTTTTAAAATTAAGTGTCTTGAGAAATGAAAGACTTCATCACAAATGTCACGACATTAAATATAGTAAAACTTGTTTTTTCAATCCACTTATGATTAGATCATTCGTTGTGTTTGACCCTTATTTTTTAAACACTAAAAGTTGATCCCATATATATAAAATCAATAATCTATGCTATCTTATTACAATGGACATTTGGAGCATAATGCGAAACACCAGTGTTTGGTGTGACACCCCAGTCACTTTCATGTCACCCCAGTCACTGGGACCGTCCCAGTAAAAACTTTCGTGTTTTACACCCCTGTAAACATACTAATTACGAACACCTATTAAAAAAAACGTTTACGTATGTTTTCATACTCCACAAAACATTTATTACACAAAAGTTTCACAGCTGTTTGGTTATTAAAATTTAAAACCATTATAAGAGCCTCCACGTTCGATTCCCGATCACCATCACCGCTCACCTAACTCCTTTGTACCTGTAAACACCACATTTAAATTCACCATTAGTTCGTTAGAACTAAGTAAGATTACCCCACTATTTCACCAAGTGTATTCCCTAAAACCATATGGATACACTACTGATGTTCCAAATAAAATTTGGCAACAATATTCAACCACGTACAAAACGATTTACTAACGGGTCATTTTCACCCAAAACCTAAATAAATCTTCCATTCATGCACAAACATTATAATTTAACATATCACATATATACGCATACAAAACACCATTTGTGCATCATATTTCCCAAAAGTCAAAGTTAAAAATTTGACTCTTGAATTTTGAATGTCTACACCCTTGTAGGTCATCTTTTGTTCACACACTTTGTGAATCTGTCTCATTGGAATCGCAAGTCTTATGTTCACACACCTTGTGAATCAAAGCATGCACGTTACCAATTTAATGCCTACACATTTGTAGATCACCTTTTACTTTCACACACCTTGTGAATCACTTATATTGGAATTGCAGGTCTTATGTTCACACACCTTGTGAATCAGCATGCACATTACCAATCCACCATTTGTTCACACACCTTGTGAATCATTTACATAAGAATTGCATGTCTTATGTTCACAGACCTTGTGAATCAGCATGCATAATTCCAATTTAACATCTACACCTTTGTAGATCACCACATGTTCAAACACCTTGTGAATCATTCAACCACAATAACCACAATTATTATTATCCATTTCAATCAACTCAACTAATCATGTATGCTAAATGCACAAACACTTGTAGTGTGGACTCACTCCGTCCTACAACTACAAACTCAATATGAACAATATGAACACACAACTTGTGTTATTTATGTAATCTAATTCATTTGACATGTTTCATCCTTCCTTTTTAGTCAAAACCTCGTTGAGGCTTTTATCAAACAACTCATGTGTAGAAATTAATCTACACATGTTCGTAATCATATTCAACTTATCAAAATTTCATATTTTGAAATCCATTACTTGACTTTCATCATCAACACCTAGTTGTACATCACATGTATACAACTAGTTTCAATATACCCAACACCCATTCATATTGATTTAAACTCATTTGAATCCCATTAATTACTAGGTGGTATTTAGAAGTCAAGTCATTATTTATCATTAGCATATCATGCTAAAATCATTAACTTCCAAATTTCAACAGTTAATCAACACTTGAGTTGGATCTATCATTCCAAAGAATGATCCAAGACCATCACAAACACGATTTAATCATCCCACTAGTTATCATACTCAATAATATGAGTTTCATGACAACCGGACATTATAACGGATCAAAAGCAAGATTTCACAGCTAAAACATCTAGTTCCTCGTTTCTAATCATCCTCAATCAGTATATAATGCTCAAAACTCAATTTAATCCATATACTATTAAAATCAGTGAGATAAAACGAATCGTTACCCTTCGAACAGATTTCTGGTTGTAATACGATGATCCGGACTTGTAGAAACGATCCCCGATGTGCCTGTTTGAGCTCGTTCAGAAAGTCTGGCGAAACCGACACCGAGCGAGACTGAAATTCGAAATCCAATTCGAATGAAATAGTACGATATAAGGCCAGACTGGTAGCTCAAGGGTCGTTTCCACCCAAAATACCATGCTCAACCCGAACGTTTGGATGGCTCCAAACTTGAGAATAGATGCTAAACTTTCGATTTGATGATCTATAGAGAGTGCTGGTTCGAAGATATTGAAAAACATGAGATTTCTGTGAAAATTTTGTTAAAAATTGAAATATGCCGCCTCAACAGCAGCCAGGCGTACCGCCCCGAGTGGAGGGTTGGCCTCAGGCGTACCGCGCAAGACAGAGGATCCCAGATATTTTCACCCCCACCCGCGCTTACCGCCAAGCGTGGGTGTTTGGGGCTAGGCGTACCGCCTGGGCTTACGGATTTTGATATTTTTGTATTTTCTTCATTTTGCGATTCCGAGTAATACGGAACTCTATTTCATGCACAGTTTTCTCCCACGTTCATCATTTCTCGCCTATTTTCAATTTGTAACAAGCACAATAGTTCTATTGATGATTATTTCAAACGTGTTTGATTTATTGAAAACCGTGTTGGAAAATAAGGACTGACGAAGCGAAACCACCTTTCAAATAATCAATTTGAATAAATGTTTCAGGACACTAACTTCCGAAGACAAAACTTCAAAAAATGCTTCGGAAGACACTAATAAAAGTCAATTGCTTCCGAAGATAAAACTTCAGAAGGTGTTTCGGAAGACTCTATCGGAAGACAAACCTCAGAAGACACTATCGGAAGAAACCAATTGCTTCCTAAGAATAAAAGACAACTAATTCGGAAGATATCTGCTTCGAAAGAAAAACGCTAACTTCGGAAGACTTATGTGTTTACATCAGCTTCCGATAAAAGAATAAATGCTTCCTTCTTCAGCTTCCGATAGGATAGCTGATTCCCATAATCAGTTTCCTATGAAGAACTTCCGAAAGAATAACTCCTTAGCATCAGTACAAATGTCTGAACCTTGGAAGACTTCAAGATCTTTGAAGATCCTAAGTTGACTTTGCACTTGTACAATTCTGATGCTACAGTGTCTGTAAAAGTGTTTTCAGTCTTATCTGTTTGTCCTTCTCTTGTATTTGTCCTGAAACATTAAATGTCGGGGCTATTTATACCCCAACATCAACTCTATAACATAACACTTTTCTGAATCTTCTTTGTGTCGCCTTACTGTTTTCTGTTCTCTCTTTTCTTTAAAACAAGAAAACTAAACACTAAAAATAACTTAAGGGCAAAACCCTAGAGGGAACTAATACCAAAAAGCTTTGACTAAGTATCTAAAGCTCTAGTTCCTGGTTAAATCAGCCTCTCCTTGGGTCACTGATTTTCTACAATTGGTATCAGAGCTCTGTTCATTAGTCTTGGTTTAACCATCAAGTCTAAAATTCAAAGCTCACTTTGATATCTTGTGTTTAGTTTTCTGTGCTCATCTTCTTTTCATAATCTGCTGAAGATTGATTTTTGAAACTCTAAAGTGTTCAAGAATCTTTCAACCAAACTACCTTGAGTACTCATTACTTGTTGATTTACTCACAACTGTTTGAACACATGGCAGAAAAATTCACCTTAGACCCCCATAACATCGGTTCTGCCACAAAGCCACCAATTTTGGTTAGGCATCAATACAATATTTGGCAGAGACGGATGTTACATTTCCTGTCAAATAATCATACAGGATGTTGGAAGTCTATCATGTTCGGACCTCATAAACCAATGGTCCTGGACACAGAGACTGGAGATGATGTCCCTAAGGACCCTTGGAACTACACTGAAGAAGACTTTCAGAAATTGGAGCTTGATGCCAAGGCTCATGCTTAGCTGGCTATGGCCCTTCCGAATGAAATTTATTCGGGTCTTCTTCACCATGAGTCCGCTAAGGACTTATGGGATGCTCTAAAAGAGCAATTCGGTGGTACCGATGATGTTGTAGCCAACATTAGGGAAATATTGGCTCAACAATATGAGACTATCTGCCAACTAAATAATGAGTCACTGACTCAGCAATTTGAAAGGTTCACTTCTCTCTTAAGTGAACTAAAATTAGCTGGTCAAGTGTACCCTCCTGTCTCAGTTCTTAATAGATTTTTAAGATCTCTTCCTGAAAAATGGGAAACTTATTCTATAGTCATGAGATCTTCACCAGATTTTGCCAAACTCTCACTTACCCAACTTCATGGTAAGTTGCTCACCTTTGAGCGAGAGATTGACCAGAAAAGAAAACTAATAAAATCTGGTAAATCAACTGAAGAATATGTTCAAGGGAACACAGCTCTTCTTAGTCATAACTTTGTGATAAATGATCAGGGTTATGATGAACACATTGACATAACTATAGGCATCACCTCTTCATTCTCTTCTTGTGATGACCACTCTCTCCCCTCCGACCATATGTGTTTTATCATGGACGATCTTCATCAAGTTCCAAGTGATGACTTGGAAGAGATGGACATTCTCCATCAACTGGCTATCTTGAGCATAAGAACTAACAAGTTCTACAAGAGGACAAGAAGAAAATTTCCTAGTATCCATGGAAAAACCAGGATTGGTCTAAATAAGGCTAATGTCCAATGCTATAGGTGTCATGTCACTGGACATTTTGCCAGGGAATGCTCTAATGTTCTAAACTCTAACTCTTCTTCTTATGTGACCTTTCCTAACATACCTTCACACACTTCTTCAACACCATATTCATCCACCTCTTCCTCCTCCTCTTTCAAAAGGTCGAATAACCCTCAAGAATCAGCACACATTGCACAAAACTCTTCTTCCACCAATGTGCAATATGTACAAGCTGCAGACGGTAACATGTACCAACTCACTCCTGCTTCACTTCAAGTTGTTACAGCTCCTTCACAAATAAATGCACCAGGCCTTGCTGTCCAGTCTTCATCATCCAATCAACATGCTCTTTTCTCTCAAGAGTACATAGACTGGAGCAGTTTGCTTGAAGATGTTGGCTATGCCCTCATCACTTCTGAACCAACAGAATTTGCTCTCATGGTTGTTGGTGAAGACTCCTGTTCTTCTGTTCAACCTGAAGCAGATATTTTTGATGCTCAGGTATCTTCTTCTACCTTAGAAAAACTATGTTCCAATGCTTGCATAGAGGCTTTTGCAAAAATAAAGAAAGCCAATATGTTGCTTCAAAAGCAAAATTAGGAGTTGGAACAACTCCTTGACAATAAAAATTCTGAAGTAGAAAAATTAATAAAAATAAGAGATAATGATATCTCAGCTTTAAAAACTTAGAAAATCAACTTACAAGCATCATTTGATCTACAAAGAGAAAAATATTATGCTTGTAAAGATGAATTATCTTTAACTCAAGTGAGCTGTGAAAAGTGGGTTAAGTCTTGCAAAGGATTCAAAATGCTTTTACAAAAGCAAGTTCACAGCAAAGCAAGATTTGGGATTGGGTATAATCACACTGCTCAACCAGAGAATTGCACCCCAATCGATAACAATAAGGAAGAAAGCACTCCTGAACCTATCTCACCAACCTTTCTTCCTGATGAAATTCCTCCAATAATAGATACACCTCCGTTGGTGTATCAGCCAAACTATTCTTCTAAGTTTGTATACCCCACTAATACAAATCTGACAAGAATAGAAAAACCTCAGTTGAACTCAGTTCAACACAATAACTCTTCAGAACAAAATGAGATTGCTCCTGATATGAGCTCTACTCATAGTTCAGAAGAATCAACAAAATCGGGTCTCTCTTCTAGCATCAAGTCAAATCTTGAAAAAGGAAAAGGACCTATGGTTAATATCCAGTTTCCTCCTTCTCATCCTCATCCTCCTTACCCCACAATGAAAGTAAACAGACCTTTCATCCCAAATTATTCATCTCTTTCTCCAGCCTGCTTAAAATGTTTTAAGTACAACCATGCTACTGAAAACTGTAGAACAAAAACGCCATTGGAGAAAGCTAGATTGAAGGCTAATAAGTTGAAAGCTGATCATGCCTTTTCATCTAGAGGGAATCTCCCTAATAAGATTAAGAAAGTAAGAACAGCAAGTAACCAATCTGCTAGACCACACCCCCATTCTTCAGTCATCTTACCCTCTTCCTTGTCTGCAAACTATAGACCTTCTATTTTGGGAACACCACCTCCTTACTCTAAGGTGAACCCAGTTTCTTACTCTCATAATGTTGCTAACACTTCTCCTGTGGATTCTCAAATCAATCTTCTCCAACAGAATCAACAACAACTGTTGTTAATGATGCAGAAATTGATGAATGATACACAACAAAATAAACCAAACAAATAAAATAAAATAAAATAAAATATCCCATGTCTAATCTTTTGTACTTAATCCTCATGTGCAGAAACCCTCTTCAAACCAAAATCATCTCTGGTATGTGGATAGTGGAGGATCTAGGCACATGACAGGATGCAGATCCATTCTAAATAACTTCATTCCAAAAGATGGAGGATCTGTTTCCTTCGGAAACAATGCAAAAGGTTGGATAGTGGGGTCTGGTTCTGTCTTAAGTGGAAATTTGAAATTTAAAGATGTTAGCTTAGTTGAGAATCTCAAGTTTAATCTCTTTGAGTGTTTCTCAACTAGCTGACAAAAATTTTAATTCATTTTTCACTAAAGACAGTTGCAAAATTCTTTCTCCAGAAATAAACTCAAAAATAAAGGTCTTGATTGATCAACACACTCTGCTAACGGCTAGAAGAAGTGGAAATGTCTATATTGTAGATATGACTACTAACTCTCAAACATCCTCTCCTACATGTTTGATAGCCAAAGCATCATCTTCTGAAACCACTCTTTGGCATAGGAGACTCAGTCACCTTAATCACCAAACTCTTCATAAGCTTTCAACCCTTTCTTTAGTAAGAGGATTGCCTTCTAAAGAATTTCACTTTGAAGGTCAATGTGAATCTTGATTAAAGGGAAAGCAACATAAAACTTCACATAAGTCCATTGAGGAATCCAAAACAACTAACTGTCTTAA
This sequence comes from Mikania micrantha, assembly GCA_009363875.1. Lineage (NCBI taxonomy): Eukaryota > Viridiplantae > Streptophyta > Magnoliopsida > Asterales > Asteraceae > Mikania > Mikania micrantha. The sequence continues at coordinate 5,310,968 of CM018690.1, read as the reverse complement.
TCTGCTTCATATGGATCTGTTTGGTCCAGTGAAGGTAGCCAGTTTGGCAAGAAAAATATATTGTTTAGTTGTTGTGGATGATTACTCAAGATTTTGCTGGACCTTCTTTCTTTTCAGCAAAGACGAGACTTCTGATAAAATAATTGCTCTTATCACTAATCTTGAGAGACAATTTAGTCTCCCTGTTAAAATAATAAGAAGTGACAATGGCACAGAGTTCAAGAATCAAGTTCTTGATAAATTCTGTATCTCTAAAGGAATTCTTAGACAATATAGTGCTCCTAGAACTCCTGCTTAAATGGAGTTGTAGAAAGAAAGAACAGGACACTAATTGAAGCTGCAAGAACCATGCTTGCAGACTCAGGATTACCTTTATCATTCTGGGTTGAGGCAGTAAACACTGCGTGTTATGTCTTAAACAGAGCTCACATTGTAAAAAGACATAACAAAACTGCCTATGAAATCTTGTATAACATAAAGCCTCTCATTTCTTTCTTCAAAGTCTTTGGATGTCCGTGTTTTATATTAAACACGAAAGATTCCTTGTCCAAATTTGCTGCTAAAGTTGATTCTGGATATTTTGTTGGATACTCTCAGACCTCTAAGGCATACCGAGCTTTCAATCTTAGGGCCAAAATTATTGAGGAATCCATTGATGTTAAATTAAATGAATTAGCATGAACCTCATCATTCCCTTCTACTCCAGATGATCTCTTTGATCTTGAAAGCTTTTCCTTCATTCCTCCCATCTCCCCCTCTTCACCTTCTTCAGAATCGTGTCAAACATCTGAAGATTTATCCTCTCTAGATGAATGTTCTGCTTCTAAATTCTTCACTTCCTTTCCTTCTTACCAAATAAATTCTCAAGAAACAAACTCTCAAAACCAAGATAATCAAATATCTACTCCTTCATCTCCTGTCTTGGATAATCTACCCGCAGACATTCATGAAAATACTTATGTCTCTTCTCCAGAAAACTCTATGAGCCCTATTGAAAACTCACCTACTTCCGAAGCTGCCTCCTCAAACAATTGTTTAGACATTATTCCTTTCAACAAAAATCATCCTCTAGAACAAATCTTAGGTGATTTAAGTAAAGGAGTTCAAACTAGGAGTCAAATTTCAAACTTTTGCCTTCATGCTGCCTTCTTATCCCAAATTCAGCCCTCTAAATATCAGGAGGCTCTCAAAGACAATAATTGGGTAGAGGCTATGCAAGACGAACTCTTACAGTTCAAGAGGCAAAATTTTTGGACTCTATGTCCATTGCCAGCTAGAAAATATCCCATCGGAACCAGATGGGTGTTCAGAAACAAAACAGATGACAGAGGCATTGTAATTAAAAATAAGGCCAGATTAGTGGTACAAGGTTATTGTCAAGAGGAAGGTATTGACTATGATGAAACCTTTGCTCCTGTAGCAAGATTGGAAGCCATCAGACTCTTCCTAGCATTTGCCATCTCCCATAATATAAAGGTATATGAAATGGACATAAAAAGTGCATTCCTGTATGGGACAATAAAAGAGGAAGTCTACGTGTGTCAACCACCAGGATTTGATGATGTTCATCATCCTGATTGGGTGTACAAACTAGACAAGGCACTTTATGGTCTGAAACAAGCACCCAGAGCATGGTATGATACTCTCTCTCAGTTTCTCCTATCTAATAAATTTTCTCGGGGAACCATTGATAAGACTTTGTTCATCAAAAGGGTAGACAGGGAACTTCTGCTTGTCCAAATCTATGTTGATGACATCATTTTTGGATCAACAAAACCTTCTATGTGTGAACAATTCTCTAAATTAATGTCTTCTAAGTTTGAAATGAGTGCTTTAAGTGAACTAAAAACATTTTTAGGACTTCAAGTCAAACAAACCCCAAATGGGACTTTCATTCATCAATCTAAATATGTAAAAGATGTTCTAAATAAATTTGATATGAATGATTGCAAAATAATCTCTACTCCTATGGCAACAAGTCCTGGCATATGTCCAGACGACAATGGTGAACCTGCAGATCAAACTCTCTACAGGTGCATGATTGGTTCTCTGATGTATCTCACTGCATCAAGGCCAGACATCATGTATGCAACATGCGTCTGTGCAAGATACCAATCTGCTCCCAAACAATCTCATCTTTCATTTGTGAAGAGGATACTCAGATATCTCAAAGGTACTCCTGTGTTAGGTATTTGGTATCGTGCTAATCAAATTTGCAAGCTTGTTGGTTTTTCAGATAGTGATTATGTTGGCTGCTCGCTCACCAGAAAATCTACTTCAGGAGGTTTTCAGTTCTTTGCAGGTTGCTTAGTGTCTTGGCAAAGCAAGAAGCAAACGTCAGTGTCAAACTCAACTGCTGAAGCCGAATACATTGCAGCAGGCCATTGCACTGCCCAAATTCTTTGGTTACAATACCAACTGCTAGATTTTGGAATAACTGAATTAAAGACACCTCTCTTAATAGATAGCGAAGCTGCCAAAAACATAATAAAGAATCCTGTCTATCATTCTAAAACCAAACACATTGAAATAAGGCATCACTTCATTAGAGACTGTTTTGAAAAAGGACTAATTGTTCCAGAACATGTCTCTACAAGTGACCAAATAGCTGACATATTTACCAAGCCTTTAGACTCCTCAACTTTCTCTAAGTTTGTGGCAAAACTGGGAATGATAAATATGAGTTGATAAACATAGTTAAGATTATGTTTATTAACCTTTATACACATACATATAAAAGGATAATTTTTATAAATTGTCCTAACAGTGAATATTTGATAAATCACTGTTAAAGAAATCTTGGTTTCTTTCAGTGATTATCTCAACACATGGATAGGATCAGTGATAATATTATCACTGCTTCATATCTATCCTATGTTTAAACCTTCCATTGTTACATTCTATAACTACTTTGGTTTCTTATCCTTCCGATGATCTCTCTTCCTTCCAAAAATCATCACATGATCAGTTAACTTTCTTCCAATGATAAGATTCTTCCGATCTGAAAATAATTTTTTTTTTTAGCTTTGCGCCCGATGTGACAATTGTCAATCTCTCTGCAAGATCCGATTCTCAATGCTGACTCCCACGGCTCGAGAAGATACTTACCGTCATCTTAATAACCAATAATCTTATTTAATTCAATAATCATCTCTTTCATTTCTCATTTCTCTCACCATTAACCTATTTAAACCTTCTTGCTCCTCTGATTACCAAGAAACCCTTCATCATCTTTAAAATTTTAAGTAGTGCTCATGGCTACGGATGATCACTTGTCAGGCATGTCGCCTGGCACGGAGCACTTACACAAACTTTGTCTAAGCTTTAAGCTTATGATAATGGTCTGACAGCTTCGGACCAGGCTTCATTCCTCACAAAGCTTCGTCTGTACTTCACGATGTGCATTAACATGCTTTCCTGTCAAGATATGTAAGTATCAAAATTTCTTTTCTTCTCAAAAATAATCATGAAGCTTTCGACTCATTCGTTTTTATTATAAGGTTAACCCGAAAAACCTGATTGTGCATAAACACTTCTTCTGCTCTATATATCTCTTGTCTCTACAATTTTAGGGAAAATCATTTCAATAACATGCGGTATATTAGCATATCCTTGATCATCTGGTACATTACCAGAAATGTCCCTAGTCCCTGCCGTGCTTTTAGTTTGTTCCATTGATACTCATAGTACTATGAAGGATTTGACAAACTAATGTTCACAAGTATGAACACTAATGGATGACACTGAAGAAACACCCATCTTCAGTGAACCCACATCCACCTTCCACACCTATAACATGTACCGGCCATAAAATAATTTTTCTCAAAAACCTTTTGAGCCTAATAACTCCAAAAAGTCTGTTCAGGAAGATGAGATCCCTGAACATGACAGTGTTCCTACTTAACACATGGATACATCTGTTTCATCCTAACAGATGAATCAAGAATCTCTTCCCATCCAGCTCCTCATTAATTCTCTTAATAGGATGATGTTGTATTCCTAAGGGATCCCACACTAACCACTATAATGTCATTTGACACTCAGATGGTCGTCCTCTCTCCCAAGGACATCTCTGCTATTCTTAAAAGCCCCCCACTCTCTCTTGACAAATCTCTTACCCATGAAAAGAGGATGAGATCCGGATGTCAAGTCCATCTAGACTTCTTGATCATATATCAGGAGCATCCATTTCATATGAAAATCCAATGAATTCTCATCTAAATGGATTAAGCAATAAGACTCCTGGTATGGCAACAGCCAATGAAGTTTTCTTTTAAACTAAGGCTGGAAATCCCCAGAACCAAGAAAAAGGGGTTCATGACATTTCTGAGATGGACTCAGGTCATGATAAAACTGCCTCTCAAAGTCAGGGATTCGGATGACATCTGTAAAATGATGGACAGATCAGTTTTTAACATTAAGGAATTGACGGATTCTACTTTTCACATTCAGATTGCTCTGACCACATTCATTGAGGGTCACAACAATATGTCCAAAGTCCTGCAATCCAAATCCAACCCAATGCAGGCACCTTCATTTGAGGGTCTCCCAAACTCTTCAACCACCTTCACTACTACCACCTTCTTCCACTGCCTTTAAGGAGTATTTAGCTCACTTCTTTCTGCCTATCTCCCTTCCCTGCCTTGCCTCCCGGCTGATAAAGCCAAAAAGAGGGAGAATACATAAACCCTTCTCAAAAAGGGGCTGAAGCTTAAATAAACAAAGAAGCATTTGCTGTACTTTCTTTGCTGTACTGAGACCCATTTGAACCATTCTCAAGCACTTTCCTCACTGAGTTTGATGTTCTAGAAATTGGTCTGGCTCTATAACAAAGTGGTTTTGGCTTCATCAGTCCAGAGAGAGATTGTTGGAAAATAAGGACTGACGAAGCAAAACCACCTTTCAAATAATCAATTTGAATAAATGTTTCAGGACACTAACTTCCGAAGACAAAACTTCAAAAGATGCTTCGGAAGACACTAATAAAAGTCAATTCCTTCCGAAGATAAAACTTCGGAAGATGTTTCGGAAGACTCTATCGGAAGACAAACCTCAGAAGACACTATCGGAAGAAACCAATTGCTTCCGAAGAATAAAAGACAACTAATTCGGAAGATATCTGCTTCGGAAGAAAAACGCTAACTTCGGAAGACTTATGTGTTTACATCTGCTTCCGATAAAAGAATAAATGCTTCCTTCTTCAGCTTCCGATAGGATAGCTGATTCCCTTAATCAGTTTCCTATGAAGAACTTCCGAAAGAATAACTCCTTAGCATCAGTACAAATGTCTGAACCTCGGAAGACTTCAAGATATTTGAAGATCCTAAGTTGACTTTGCACTTGTACTATTCTGATGCTACAGTGTCTGTAAAAGTGTTTTCAGTCTTATATGTTTGTCCTTCTCTTGTATTTGTCCTGAAACATTAAATGTCGGGGCTATTTATACCCCAACATCAACTGTATAACATAACACTTTTCTGAATCTTCTTTGTGTCGCCTTACTGTTTTCTGTTCTCTCTTTTCTTTAAAACAAGAAAACTAAACACTAAAAATAACTTAATGGCAAAACCCTAGAGGGAGCTAATACCAAAAAGCTTTGACTAAGTATCTAAAGCTCTAGTTCCTGGTTAAATCAGCCTCTCCTTGGGTCACTGATTTTCTACAAACCGGTCGTTACATTTGGAGTCACAGCACCGCACTTGGTGCGTAGTTCATCCTCCAAGGTGCAAGAGTTTTCGTTGACACATCCTGCTCTTTCACATGTACCTGTTTTAGGATGACTATTACTTTCTTATCTTGTTACGTGCCACAACTTTCTGGAAATCAAAGTGAGCATAGATGAGGCTAAACATATCACTAATAGACAAGGTGTCTTTGTTGTCTCATACTTGAGAGTTGTGCATTTTTCACAATTGACAAACGTTGTCTGTCTACCTAATATCACTTACTAATGTTGTGTGCCACAGCTGCCTTTAGTGACTGACACAACTAGATTCTCAATCCTTATTCTTATTAATGTTAATGGGTCATTAATTAAATAAGGAATTAAACAACAAAAATACTAATTGTTTATTTTGCTTACATTAGCAGATGTCTCATAAAAACAACTCCTCCTTTGCTCTCAAGTCCATACTTGAGAAATATAAGATGAAAAACATCAAATTTCTTGAAAGGTTCCAAATGAGCCTAAAGGTAGTACAACTGCTGCTCGTAAAACATGGGAAAAGCATAACGAGGATACTATTGAGGTAGCCTGTCGTATGCAAGTTACCATGTCTTGTGATCTTCAAAAGAACATGGAAGACACGAGTGCCTTTGACATGATCCAACAACTTAAAGGCGTGTTTCAGAAACAATCTCGTAAAGAACGCTACGACACCATGAATAACTTATCGGCTACAAAATGCAAGAAGGCTCGTAAGTTAGTGCTCATGTGCTTACGATGAAAGGGTACATCGACCAACTAAGTAAATTTTGTTATCCCCTGTCAAAGGAAATGGCAACGAATTTCATCTTGAACTCTATCCCAAAGTCTAACTACCAGTTCGTAATGAATTTCAATATGAATGCTTAGGAGAAGACTGTGCCTGAGCTGCATGGGATGCTGAAGACGATTGAGAAGAATGTACCAAAAAAGGTCAATCAGGTATTGACAGTTCGATCTGTTGGTGTTGGAAAGCCCAATCCAAGAAACGAGGTTATAACAGCAAGGGCAAGAATAAAGCTATTGTTGCTGCCAAGCTCGCCACCAACAAAGCCAAGCCACTTACTAAAGCACCACCCCCTAAGGAACGTCAATGTTTTGAATGCAACAAGATGGGGCATTGGAGGCGTAACTGCCCTGAATATCTAGCGAGGCTGAGGATGAACAAGGCCAATGGTGCAGGCCCTTCAGGTATCTCTATTTATGTTATCAAACTTTTTACTGTTTCCAGCAACACACAAGTGTTTGACACTGGATGTGGTTATCACATTATTAATGTCTTGCAGGAACCTGAAAAGTGGAAGAAGCTGAAACAAGGCGACATGGAGCTCATCGTTGGTGATGGGAAAAGACTACCAGTTCTTTCAACTAGGACATATCATCTTGCATGTCCTTCTGGCCTTGTACTTATTTTGAATAATTGTTTGTTTGCACCTGGTTTGACTGTAAACATTATTTCAGTTTCTTTATTGTTTGAATATGTCCATTTGTCTCTTTTTGATTTCTGTCCAGGTGCAGGTAGTCTGCATCTTCACAGACATGTCTATTTCACCGAGCCTATCTCAGAGAGTGCCCACATCGTTACGCCTTTCGCGCGGGTTGGAACTTACCCGAAAAGGGATTTCTCTACCTTAGGACCGTTATAGTTATGACCGCCGTTCACCGGGCCTTCGGTCGTTGGCTCCCTTGTCATCAGGTCACCAACTACAAGTCTCTAGAGCATAGAAAAACAGGATGTCCATGACGTGTACGTGTCGGATGAACCAAATCCTCATTGTATTTTATTTTTCCATTAGAAGGAGCTCGCACATGTTCTGCAGTACCCCTATCAATACTCCGCCGGTATAAAAAGTTCTTAATGTTAATTGAGTGCCCGATTCTCCAATAGATTGGCCTACAATAATACCTACAGCTTCCCCCAATTCAACCAGGTCGTCATGGGTTGGACTCCGGCGATAACGTAATTGAAAAATCGAAGATGTACTCCTACAAGTAAAGGCGCTTTGAATAGAGATTGGTTGTGCTCTAAAAGTTATGAACTTATTGACAAGCCCAACCCCCAATATCTTGATTTCTAGTAGCAATGCATCGTGACCCTATATATATCATCTGCTAATACACGACTAATTAATGTTTGGATAAAAATCTTGTCAGCCATAATTCCATTTCGAGAACTTACATTCATACCTCGAACGGTGAGGGGTGCCTTCGGGAACGCGAACACAGGTGGTGCATGGTTGTCTTGAGCTCGTGCCGTAAGGTGTTGGGTTAAGTCCCGCAACGAGCATAACCCTCGTGTTTAGTTGCCATCATTGAGTTTGGAACACTAAACAAACTGCCGGTGGTAAGCCAGAGGAAGGTGAGGATGACATCAAGTCATCATGCCCCTTATGCCCTGGGCGACCCACATGCTACAATGGTCGGGACAAGGGGTCGCGATCCCGCGAGGGCGAGTTAACTCCAAAAACCCATCCTTAGTTCGGATTGCAGGCTGCAACTCGCAAGAATGAAGTCGAAATCGTTAGTAATCGCTGGTCAGCCATACGGCGGTGAATCCGTTCTCGGGCCTTGTACACACTACCCGTCACACTATGGGAGCTGTCCATGCCCGAAGTCTTTACCTTAACCGCAAGAAGGGGGATGCCGAAGGTAGGGCTAGTGACTGGAGTTAATTCGTAACAAGGTGGCCGTACTAGAAGGTGTGGCTGGATCACCGCCTTTTTAGGGAGAGTTAATGCTTGTTCAGTATTTTGGTTTGACACTGCTTCACACCCAAAAAGAAAGGAACTACGTATGAGTTAAACTTGGATATGGAAGTCTTCTTTCGTTTCTCAACAGTGAAGTAAGACCAAGCTCATGAGCTTATTATCTCAAATCGAAACAAGTTGATTGGATCCCCTTTTTACGTCCCATGCTGCCTGTGTGGTGACATGGGGCCTAAAAAGGGAAAGAAATGGATGGGATTTCTCTCGCTTTTGGCATAGTGAGCCCCGGATAGGGGGCTCGCACGATGGGCTATTAGCTCAGTGGTAGAGCGTGCCCCATTGGTTTTAACAATAATAATATCCCTCAACATACCAACACTAGCTGTCACCCCACCGGTAGTAGGAGATGTAAGGAATGGTACGTAGAATAACTTTATATTTGATTGATAATCATATAAAGCCGAAGAGATTTTAGCCATTTGCATCAAGCTCAAACTTCCTTCTTGTATGCGTGCCCCTCCGGAAGCCTACTTAAATGATATCTTTTATTTTGAGGCTAAACCTTGAAATAGGATTTATGAAATAGACGTTCAACCAAACAATAATTTATATAATCTATCTATACGCGTCAAATCTGACATTAATGATACATTTCTTGTAACACCCCGACCGATGGCTGAAACGTCGGGATGCCACGAGGGATGTGTAGATTGTTCATAAGCTCGTGGGCATCTAATTAGATCATCACAAATCAATTAATCAACCTAATTAATTACACAAAAATCATGTTCATCATGAGCTAGTTACATCAATTACACAACAGATTTAGCTAAACTAACTAAACTCTAGTCTTCAGAATTTCAGTTATTTTAGCTAAGTCCAAGACCCTAAGTGATTGTATCCAAAAGATGTAGAGCTATCCTGCTCTACCTACTTCTCCTCGTTCCCTGAAACATGTAGAAAATCAAGTGTCAACTACAAAGTAGTTGGTGAGTAATCATAAGTTTTTAAATTCCAAAAATGTTTATAAAATGTGTATGAAAGTTAATAATTTTCCAAGGAAATCCACATGTGCACCTGCAAGATAATCCCACACTGCAATCACCCAAACACAAACACAACAACCACGAAATTCACATAATCACAAATAATCAATCACATATATTCAATCAATCTCAGTCAATCACAATCAACTCCATACTCAATAATCACCATAATCATATCAATATAAGTTACCGCGGAGGACCTCAGTCAACTCAATCAACGGCGGAATCATCGCGAAGGACCTCAGTCAACTCAACCAATGATATTCCTATAAGTGTCAATACATGCACTGCGGAGGACCGCAGTCAACTCAACCAACAGTGGAGTCACCGATGAGGACGTTAGTCAACTCACCAACAGTAACTCAATCATTGCGGAGGACCTAAGTCAACTCAACCAACAATGACTCACGGAATAGTAATAATCCATCTCAATCCATAATCAATAATAATCCATTAATGTGAATATCATATTGATAATCCAGGTGTCACCCATGTGTTATCAAAATAATATTTGAATTGGTATACATATTCCACCTCCGAGTTTAAAAACAAAATGATTTAAAAAGGAGGTTATGAGAACTCACCTGAATGCTTTAGATTCGGTGATCTTGTAAAATGCGCGCTCGCGTAAGAGAAACCAAAAGCAACTCAATCAACCTGTATTTAATATGTGTTTGTGTTTATAAGCATATGTGTTTCATCTCAATTGAGTGTCCATTTTAAATCCTTAAGTGTTTAGTTAACTTAGTTTATTTATTCTAAGTTACATTGTAAAACCTAGGACTTTATCACCAATCATCATACAAAGATAAGTTAAACTTGTTAGTTTTTAATTATCCATTGACGATAAATTTTGAATTCTTGTGGGTTACTTACCATGGCTTTGTATGCTAAAGGTGATAACCTTATTCGTACACACCTCTACCCACATGCATGATCACTTAAATCCACCACCATTATCTAAATAAAAATCCACTTTAAGTTTAATGAAATCATATTTAAGTTATTCACACAAAAGTTCACATTATATATAAAACCTCATAATTAAACTTATTTATTTAAGAAAAAGGTGGTGACTATGATTGCTCATGCATGCATGGTTATATACGTGTATATATATGTGATCATGTTCCTCCATTTATCTTTAATCTTAGTTCCAAAGACATTGAGGTTCAACAGCTCCATGGTTTAAGGATGGCCCTAGGTTCGCTGCCATAGTTTAACCCATGTATAGGTCCGGCTAGATTTGAAGGTTTGCTAGAACTAAGGTCCGGCTTCACCGGCTCTATATCAAGTTCATCATGTAGGGTTCGGCTCCAAGGAGGTTCGCCCATTTGGGTTCATAGCAACATGTGGTTCGCATGGCAAGGTTCGTGACTTCCATGTGGGTTCGCACGCTCGAGGTTCGTTTAGCATGCATATGGGTTCGGTCAACACAAGGTTCGCCTCCATTGGGTTCGCCGACTGGTAGGGTTCTGCCATCAGAAGGCTTGGCCAGCTGGGGAGAGGTTCGGCTATCAGAAGGCTTGGCCAGCTGTGGAGAGGTTCGGCTAGCTTCGGCGGCCCTTGGGTTCGGCCACACTGGTGGGTTCGGTTGAACAAAGGTTCGGCCATAAGCTGTGTTGCGAACCAACAGCCCCCATCATCCTCAACTTCGAGTTTTGCAGGTCCTAGGGTCATCCATGGTTTCCCTCATGTTCCTACTAATCTCGTTTAACAAGATTAAAACTCTATTTTCGGTTAAAAGTTGACAACCATCAACATATTAGGTTCTTAGTAAGATTCGAAAAGTAAACTTCAGATGTACCTCGAAATGTCGACCAAATGTGAGATTTTTTCGTGGATTCTTGTTCTCCTCGATCGTGCGGTCGTTTAGAGCCAAAGATCACTCCAATCGGTCAAGAAACGAGAGAAATATCGTAAAGAGAAGTTTCTAGAGAGAGATTGACGAATTGGGAGTTTAGAGAGAGTATTCTTGCAAAAAGTGAGGAAGAAGATGGGAGGATGGGTTTTTATAGCCTGGGTTCTCCCCGCGTGCTCGGTCTCGTTTATATCGCGTTAAAATTTTATAAATGGCTCAGTTTTGTTCGTAAATATATTTAAAACATAAAACATTTATATCCTTAGGTTTCTTTTTTATAAATTGATTTTAAATAAAATCGTTTAAATAAAATGCCTTCGTTTACTTTCGTTAACATATTTATTTAATTAAATGATTTGTTAGGATACGTCTTAGGTTGTAATTCCTAATAAACGTTTTTAAATTCTTTTTCTTAATTTAATATTGTTAAATATTATTTCGTTATCTCGTCGAAACGTGTTACTTACGTACGTATTCGTAAAGATCGTCACCTTTCCGAATCCAACGCTCGTATCGTATTTCGATTCGATTTACGATTTATGTAATATAGTTTCAGAATATTATTCCTAATAATTATATTCGTGTGAATCGTCACCCACGCAAACACATTATTAAGTATAGGGCATATGTAGGAGTAGGTCGCAACCTATCCAGCCACCGTCCCACCACCATTTCGATAAACCATGATCATGTGTCCTTGACTATGTTTAGTAATCCCGCAATAACCAACTTATAACTTTCACCATTCCAAACTAAAACCTCGGATTCTCCTCACTAAAGCCTCAACACTGATATAATCATGATAAACCGAAGATGGTTTATGTATAGGGCATACGTAGAGGTCAGTCGCAACTACCTCAGCCGCCATCCCACCACCTCTTCGATAGACCATGATTATATCCTTGCCTATCTTTGATTATAGAATCCTATTCCACTACCATTTCAATTTCACATCATATCATCTGCAATAAACTCTCTAGTTCTGTGTATTTGTTTTTCAACTAAACTTCCCATGGTTTATGCTATAAAATCATATGTTCTCAATATGTATACCAATTGTAATGACATCAAATAATTCATAATAATTATAAATTATCATATCAGGCTTCAACAATACAAACATTTATGTAATGAAGTGCCTGAAATACAGTGATGTTACATTTCTATGGCATTGTAGACTTGGCCACATAAGCAAATCTCATTTAAAAAGGCTCCAGTCTGAGGGGATTCTTGAATCCACTTGACAGAACTCCTTTGATGATTTTGAATCTTGCCTAGCGGGCAAACTCACTAAAGATCCCTTCACCCATGTTGGTGAACGAGCAAAAGATCTGTTAGCACTCATACATACTGATGTGTGTGGTCCTTTCAGAACTATGTTTAGAAATCATGAAAGCTACTTTGTTTCATTCATTGGTGATTATAGTCAATATGCATATGTTTATATAATAAAGCATAAGCATGAAACCTTTGAAACTTCTAAGAATTTTAAAATGAAGTAGAGAACCAATTTGGTAAAACGATTAAGGCACTTCGATCAGACCGAGGTGGCGAATATCTCATCTTAGAGTTCACCAATCATCTGAAAGAACGTGGAATTGTTACGCAGCCCACTACTCTCTGCACACCCAACTTAATGGCGTAAGCGATAGGAGAAATCGCACCTTACTTGACATGGTCCGATCGATGATGTGTAGAACAAACTTACATCACTCCTTTTGGAGTTTTGCTCTTATGACCGCCGCCCACATTGTAAATCTAGCACTAACTAAGAAGGTAAACAAGACACCATATAAGATATGGTTTGACAGTAAACCCAATTTGTCTTACCTTAGGGTATGGGGTTGCAATGCATATATTACTAGGGATTCTGATGACAAACTTGATCCTTGAGGCGAAAAGGTTGTTTTCGTCGAATACCATTCCTGAAGCGGATAGTATTTCTACCACCCTGATGCAAATTTAATTTCCATCAAAATGAAGGGCCTCTTTCTCGAGAAATAATTTTTTGAACGAGAAACTAGAAGCAATATTGTGGATCTTGAAGAAATTCGAGAACCTCAAACAATCGCTGACGAAGTTGGAACGTCTGATCAACAAGAAGTTGTTGCTAATGAATCAGACATAAACACAAACATTCGTAGAAGTAGCAGGACTTGCAATGCTCCTGATAGATACCTTTGGCATCTTGATGGTTCTGAAGTCTTGGTAGTAGCTTAGCCAGTGACGAACCTACTAAGTACAAATCTGCTATACCAGATCCAGAATCTGCGAAATGGCTCGATGCCATGAATTCTAAGATGCAATCTATGCGTGAAAGTCAAGTATGGGATTTGGTTGAGCTACCCCCGGTTCACGGGCAGTAGCCAGCGAATGTATTTTCAAGAGAAAAACCGACATGCATGGAAATGTTCATACCTATAAAGCATGGCCGGTTGCAAAGGGTTTCACTTTGATGAAACTTTTTCACCCGTCGCTATTATCAAATCAATCAGGCTATTACTTGCCATAACTGCATATTATGATTATTATATATGACAAATGGATGTTAAAAACACTTTTCTTAATGGACACCTTTCTGAATATGTCTATATGGTTTAGCCGGATGGTTTTATTGATCCAAAATATCCAAGTAAGGTATGCAAACTAAATAAGTCCATTTATGGACTCAAACAGGCATCTCGCTGCTGGAATATTCGTTTTGATCAAAAGATCAAAGAGTTTGGTTTCATCAAAAATGAAGATGAACCTTGTGTTTACAAAAAGGATAGTGGGAGCACTATATCATTCCTCATCTTGTATGTGGATGATATACTGATTATTGGAAACATCATTCATATGCTTAACAAAGTCAAGCACGGGTGGGGAACTTGTTTTGCAATAAAAGATCTTGGAGAAACAATTTACATTATTGGCATAAAAATCCACAGAGATAGATCTAAGCGGCTTCTAGGGCTGAGTCAAAACACATAAATAGACAAATTGATGACACTCTTGCTCACAATCAGATTTCGTATTCACTCTCAATGGAGGAGTTGTCTCGTGAAAAGTTCCAAACATAGTGTAGTAACGGATTCAACCATCGAATCTGAATATATTGTTGCATCGGATGCTGCAAAGGAAGCAACTTGGATAAAGAAGTTCATAACTAACCTCGATGTGGTTTCCAGTATTCGGGAACCTATCGAAATCTTTTGTGATAACACAAGGCTATAGCTCAACTCAAAGAGCCTAAGTCTCATCACAAATCCAGGCACATTTTGAGAAAGTTTCATTACATACGAGAAATAGTGGAACGTGGAGACATCATAATAAGCAAAGCGAACACAAATCAAAACCTAGCAGACCTGTTCACTAAGCCCATGACTCAGGACAAGTATGATCAGCACAGGAATGCGATCTGGCTTAGATTTACTAGTGATATGTTTTGACTTAGCACTTGGATGTACGAACATATAAAGAGTTATACTTTTGAATTCACTTTTGATTTACTAGTTTAAATGCAATCTTGAATTTTTTTAACTGTGTTCGTTTTTAATACGTTTAATCCATGAATATTTTATTTTTAACTACTCGTAGTCAGTCAGAATTGTACGAATGAATCTGAATTAAGACTATTATGGATTTGGTCTCAAGTAGTTGACTACCAAATTCACAGACATCATTATGAATGATGTTGAATGTAACTCGCTTCAAATCATCTCCATGGATCATAGTCATGAGATGTTTTTGAAATTGGTAAACTCATCTTGTATCCTCTGACCTAAGATATATACTAGAACTTTTGTTTACTAAGTTTACTAAGGGACATTCATTGATCATTGTCAACTGTTTTCGTAACTGCTAGTCTTATAGGCTTTGATTGGGAATGGTTCTGAGGTTCAGTGGGAGTTGTATATAATCAAGATTGGGATTCTGTACTCTTACATATTTCATATAACGGTTAGACATTATGGCGCCCTCGTTTATTCAAACTGGTGAAATGTAAGGCCTTATCCAAACTGACTGTGTGTTTGATTGGACTACATAGAATCTAAATCAAGAACAATAATAATTGAACGCCATATGAGAATGAATTAGATTCATGTCTCATTGTTTCAATTGATGTCTTTTACAAGATGACAACAATTACCATAAGTTTAGTATCCTGCTATAGTAACACGATAATTTGGTTAATGACTTTAAAGTGTCGTACCTTGTTAGTGGGAGTCAAGTGCAGCTAGAGCATCGATAACTGTTTGTGTTGACCTTTTATCGAAATCCGTCCAAGTGGGAGATTGTTGGCCGGATTTATAAGTACGGACTCGATAAGTTAACGTAACTATTCGAGCTGTAACCCGTAGGAGTTACACCTTGGTCAAAGAACATTAAATCCACTTAACTTGATTAAATGGTAATCATGAACGAATTTATAATTTATAAATTTTATAAATTATATATAAGTTTAATTACTTATTTTAATTAAACTATTGGTGTTGGACTTGGTGTTACGTATTGGACTTAAACTAACAAGATTAGCCTTTAGGGTCCGAAAGTTAGTAGTATAAGATTAATAGGGATTAATCTTCAAATAATGCTACCCTAATTTTCAGCTGCCAGTTGAGAGAAAAAAAGGCTAGTAACCAAGGAATTTTTTTTCTTACTACTGTGGTGGATCTCAAGAAGAAAAAAGAACTTATTCTTCTCTTTTTGCGGCCATCGAACATCAAAAGAAAAGAAACAATTTCGTGATTTTTGATCAACCAACTCAAACCATCTCCTGCTTCAATTGTGAACTAGGGACCTGTTTGTGCTCGTGTTCTTGCATTTGTTCGTTGAACTTCGGTGTCTCAAACGGTTAACTATTAACCAAAAGGGTATAATCTTTTCTCATCAGCAGATTTTATTAGTTAAAATTATATGTATTTGCATGTTTTTGTAACCATTATCCTAATTGGGAATTTAACAGTGTGAAAGTTTGAATTCAAACTCTAATTCCGCTGTGTTATATTAAATGAATTTAATATAGTAATTGGTCAAACTTGTTTTTATTTAAAAGTCAAACCGAATACCACCATTATTCGCAACATCAACTACATTTTTTGCTATAACAAACGAAAGTATTTCGTTAGCATGTTTCAGTTCCACATTATACATCTTGCACTTACTATTTACGTATTACCGTTGTCTCTTCAAGATTTCTATTCTGTTTTTTGGATATATAATATACTAGATTATTATCCCGTGTATTACACGGATTGAATATAAAATATTAAATAATTAGTAATAAAAATTTAAAAATTATACAATATTTTAATTAAATTACATATTAATGAGTAATTTAACTAATAAAATAATAATTAAGATTTTTAATAACTAAATAAAATAATATGTGACCCACTTGTTTTGTAAAAATAAAGATTCTTAGACCAATTGATATTAAAAGTTCATTTACTTTTCTTTCAAAAACTAACTGTTACAAGTCAAGCAGATAATTTACAATTTATATAATTATTAAAGTATGATGACTTAATTTGAAAATATCATTAAACATAAATAACTAAAGTTTAATTTTTCCTAATATTTTTATAATTTTTGGTTTAAAATAATTATTTTTCAAGCATTTCGTTTTAAGAAACATCATTTGTCTATAAAAATTCTATTATTTGAAAACTATGACTTATGGTCTATTTAATCTTTAAAAATTGTTTTTCATTAAACTTTTATTTTCTAAAAATACTACCTTAAAATATTTTTCTTACTTTTAAAAAAAATTTAGAAAATTTCATATTTTATAAACTTTTTTAAGTGTGATTTTTAATAAAAATACTCGATTTTTAATTTATTAAAAAATATTTTCTTGCATGAAAAAATGACAAATAGTATTTTTACATATTAATATTATAAGTATTCAATAGGAGAGAATGTAATTAATTAACAGGATAGAGAATTGAATAAGTTGGTAGAAAAATGACAAGTGACAATAAACACATGGGAATTTGACAAGCGTCAAAAATTATTTTTGTTTATTAGAATAGAAAGATATGTATGGACCCTGAAATGACAAAAGTAAAATTGCGCTAATTTTAATGTTGTTTTGCTTATTTTGTGAAAATAACGTAAAAAGCGTATGCAACTAATTTTAATGTTGTTTTTTTGAACATTCATATTTTCTAAAGTATTTATCAGACGTTGATCTTTTTTGGAGCTTCTTTATTATTCTTTGTCTAAGGTTTCACCAACTAAATTATTTTTGTTTGGAACTGGTTTGCTTTCCACGCTTCTTTGTGTGGTAAAATTTTATGGATACGTCCATTAGACCAGATGCATTTTATATAGCATATGCTACTTTAATATTATTCACATCCACCATTTTGAGGGTAGAACTTTGATTATAATGATGCATGGTAGGATAGTTTAACAATTTGAGAAAACATGCTAATTTTTTTTT
Source organism: Mikania micrantha (assembly GCA_009363875.1). Taxonomy (NCBI): domain Eukaryota; kingdom Viridiplantae; phylum Streptophyta; class Magnoliopsida; order Asterales; family Asteraceae; genus Mikania; species Mikania micrantha. The sequence goes on along the minus strand of CM018690.1, from coordinate 5,293,222 downwards.
GGGTACCTTTTGTTTTTTTTTTGTTTTTTTTTTTTTTTTTTTTTTGCTTTTTAATTTTACTAATAAGAGCATGTTAGATGCATGGAACATGAAGTCTATGATGTTTTTTTCGCATAATTTTATTCAAAAGGTAATGGGGATAAAAGCGAATTGAAGTTGTACTCACGAGCCAATTAAATATCTTAAATTAAAAATGGATATATCATAGCAGACTTTTTGGGATGAGGACTTGCTGATAAGGCCACAAGGAGTGGTACCACTTTTCCCCACTTTTCCCCGTTGCCACATCAGCGCCACATCAGCTTTCCCCACTTTTCCCCACTTTTCCCCATTTTACACGGTGTCGTCCCACTTTTCCCCACTTTTCCCCATTTTCAAATCTTATTTTTAATTAATTATTTTAACAATAAATATAATAAAATTAAAAAAAGATTCATTAAATTTAAAATAAAAAAAAAAAGAATTCAAAAAAAAAATACAACTAAAAAAAAATACAACAAAAAAAAAATACAACAAAAAAAAAAGTAGATTGTTGTTGAAATGGAGATTGTCTAAACATACAAAATAAAGTAGACTTAAAAAATAAACTTATAAAAATAAACAAAATAAAATAAAATATAAAAATAAACGTATAAAAAATACCTTGAAATGGAGATTGTTGTTGAAATGGAGATTGTTGTTGAAATGGAGATTGTTGTTGAAATGGAGATTGTTGTTGAAAATTTTGTTGCTCTTGTTGAATCGATTGCTCCCACCGGTTGAATTGTTGTTGAGTTCCCGGTGAATATTGCAAATATGGAGGCGGGTTCATTGGATCGTAGAAAAATGATGGTTGATTCGGAGATGGCATTTGTGGATGATACCCGGGTGTGTTGAACGGGTTCATTTGAGGCGTTTGAACATTTTTTGTCGTGGTTTTCTAAATTTTTTGGTTGATGACCCACCACGTGATGATCCTCCTTCCATTTTAGTTGAAAATTTTATAAATTTTGGTGTATAATTTATAGAAGATGAGAGAAAAAAGTGTGATATTTTGGTTGGTTTTTGAGTTGTTTAAATAGAAAAAAAAAATTGTTTTTTTTTTTTTTTTTTTAAATTGCCGTTGTACAACGGCTATATTTCTCCTTTCCCCTCTTCGGCTTGAATCGGGCAGTCCCCACCGAAACACCCCACCCCGAATCCGGGGGGGTGGTGTTCCCGTTTTTTCCCGGCCGGCAAAAGCCGTTCCCCGGCTTTCCCCACTTGCCACTCCGTGTGGCCTAATAGTTAGATATCATTTGGATGCATTAACAATTTAAAGGCTGTAAATGATGTGTGTCCCCAAGTAATTTCTAACATGAGTTCTGACATATATAAAGTACTGGTGCTAGCAATGTCCTAATTAGTGTAACTTGAGTATCTAGATAAGCCCGTTCAAAAAAAAAAAGTATCCAGATAAGTTGTCCTAATAGTAGAAGACTCACCTTCCAATGTAGAGGTCAAAGGTTCTACTCCTATTTGAGGCACTTTGATGGATAGCAGGTGAGGGGGGAATCTTGAGCTTAATCTCGGGTTCTAAACCGATGGAGGGCGCAGTTTTTACAACAAAAATAAGCTGGTTTCTGCGCATCAGGTGCAACTCTTCCGAGGGTAGCGTCCGGTAAAACGGGATATCGCTCCCTTGAGGAAGGGGTCTTCCGAGGCCTGCTGGCATGGTGCATATGCCACGACGTTACGCTCGGTTGTTGCTGTTAAAAAAAAAGTGTAACTTAAGTTTAAAAAAAACTTATTATGAATAAAAAATGTGCTTTTACACATTTGGGATAGCTTTGAGTTTTTGTTAACTTGAAGTGTAAGTTACAAGTTGTTTCTTTTCTATTCACACATAAGAATCTTATAAATTTAATAGTTTAGAAACTCATGTATTATATGAGTTATATAAATCTAGCATACATATTGTAAATGACAATTTGTATGCAGATTTGTATATTAAATATAATCAACTATTGATGAAATAATAAATATCAAATATATAAAATTTATAAATGTCTAATAATGAATATTTAACAATTATAAATATATATTTTAAGATAAGTTATATATTAAATTTTCTTATGATTTATTAAGTTTTAATGTTCTTAAAATAAGAAGATCCTGAAATTTAATTATTAAAAATCTTTATTATTTAACGAAAAAGAAGATAACTATTTTACAGAAGGCAGATGATTTTTTTTCAACTTCATCATAAGATGACACGTGTCTCTTATATGTACTATTTTATTAAAATAGTAATATTTTTGTATGATTTATTAAGTTTTAAAAATTATTAAAATAAGAAGATCTTGATATTTAATTACATAATTTAATTATTTAATATCTTTATTATTTAACGAGAAAGAAGATTAGTATTTAATAGAAGACGGAAAGAAAAAAAAACTTTCTAAACTGCACCAAAAGATGACACGTGTCTCTTATAGGTACTATTTTATTAGAATACCTATATTTTCTTTTGATTTATTAAGTTTTAAAAATTATTAAAATAAGAATATCTATGTTGATGTATAATTATATAATTTAATTATATAAAATATTTATTATTTAATGAGAAAGAAGATTCGTACATAATAGAAGAGAGGCAAAAAAAACGAAACTTTCTAAACCTCATTAGAAGATGACACGTACTTCCTTTATTACTATAGCAAGATAAGATGTAAACTAATGTGAACAAATGAAACAAGAGGTGTGTAAAAAACTGAAAATTCTTAGTATTTTTCTGTTCTAAAAAACAAAAATAATTTCTGACACTTGTCAAATTCTTATGTTTTATTGTCACTTGTCATTTTCTACCAACTTATTCAATTCTCTATCATATTAATTAATTACATTCTTCTATTTAATACTTATAATGTTAATGAGTAATAATACTATTTGTCTTTTTTCATGCAAGAAAATAATTTTGAATAAATTAAAAATCAAATATTTTTTTTTAAAAGAACACTTAAAAATAGCTTATAAAATATGAAATTTTCTAAAAATTATTTTTTAAAAAGTAAGAAAAATATTTTAAGTTAGTATTTTTAGAAAATAAAGTTTAATAAAAACAATTTTTAAACAAATGTTGTTTCTTAAAACGAAATGCTTAAAAAGTAATTATTTTAAACCTAAAGTTATACAAATGTTAGGAAAAATTGAACTTTAGTTATTTATGTTCAATGATATTTTCAAATTAAGTCATTTAACTTTAATAATTATATAAATTGTACATTATCTTCTTGCTTTGTAACAATTAGTTTTTGATAGAAAAGTATATGAATTTTTAAAATCAATTAGTTTAAGAATCTCTATTCTTACAAAACAAATAAGTCACGTATTATTTCTTTAGTTGTTGAAAATTTTAATTATTATTTTGTTATTTAAAATACTCATTAATATGTAATTTAATAAATTTAAAACAAAATATTGTATAATTTTAAAATTTTTATAGCTAATTTTTTAATATTTTATATTCAATCCGTGTAATACACGGGGTAATAATCTGGTTTATAATAAGTGTTGATGCAATAACATTAGCAACAATCAAATCAAGTTCGTGTTCTTGCAAAACATTTTCTCTCAAGAGCAGTACATGTCGGTTAAATTTTCTTTGGCATTAACTAAAACGAACCTTTTCGTATAAAAAAGTAAAAGTTAGGTGTATAATATAAAATGATTCTTATATATATAGTTGAGTATTAAAATTTCATGTCAAACTAGGTGTTTTTCGCTGCGTGTGTTGCAGCGAGAAGCTCAGACGAGTGTTTTATTTTAATAAAAGTAGTGGTTTACTAGATGCATATATTCAACCAACATGATCTTAAATACATAATCACAGATAAAAATGTCACCGCAACAACTATTACTGTGTTGCAAAACCTCAAAGCATACTCCATCATAACCTAGCATCATTTCACCACAAAACTGAAAACATACCCAGTCATTAAAGCAAGCATTAAGAAACCCTAAAAAAACAAAAAAAAATCACAAAATGACATCTTACTGTTCCTTTCTTAATCTTTAATATATAGTTTATATATGATGTCTTATATCTTATATTTACCTCCTCCATCTTTAATATTTAATAATATATCATCTTTATATCTTACATTTGAAGAAAGTCAACATTATCTTCATTTGTCCAACTACGTTCCAAATTGTAAGAACAAAAACTTCAAACCCAGGATTCATGATTTATATACACACTTAATAAGAGTAGTCTCTATAACATAAGACTAAGGTGGTGTTAGTTTTTTAAGAGGTAAAATGCCTGCAGTTTGTGGACCACATCTGCAGACATCTGTAGAAGAAGAGGTGGACCAAACCTCTACAAGATGACAATTTGTTTTTTAAAAGGCTTTCAAACAAAAAAAACCTCTGTTGGATCGGGTTATGTAATCTACACAACACTTATCACAAGTGATCTTCTACAAAGTTGATAGTTGCGGAAACTCTATCAACTTAGTTTGTAAAATAGATTGAAACACAATACAGAAAACAATTATAAGTTCATGGTCAAAGTATATTGCATTCAATTGTCAAGCTTTACAACACTTAGCTCAAGCATGCACTCGTACATTGCTATCTAACAAGTGAACGTATTTATACTAAGACCTACAGCTGTATCCTCGTAGGGATACAAAGCTAGACAAAATACTAGAAACAAACTAATGCTAAAACTAGTATCTGTTATGGACTTGACAAGCCAAGCCATATTAATTACAATTAATACAATAGACTCCATTGACTTTTACAATAAATACCTAGACTACAAAATGAATTAATGTATAGGTATCTCTGTAGTTCTGACAAATCTTTTGAGCTACTGACTGTCATGAGAATGTCTTCTGTGTTGGTCTTCAAAAGAGAAAGTAGCTCTGATTATTTCTACAAGTGTATAAAATCTTTGTCAGAATAAAGTCTTCGGAAGTCTATGTACAAGGAAGCTGCTGAAGCATGTTATCGGAAGCCTTTGTCTTCATAAGCCTTTGTCTTCGGATGATCTTTGTCATTGTAATTCTTCTAAGTGCTGAGGAGGGTATCGGAAGCTTCTCTTCTTGAGTAAGCCTTCGATAGGAACTTCGGAAACAATGTTTCTTCCGAAGGTTAATTCCTTCCTTCTGAAGGTTGTTTGGCTTTACAGTGTTCAAGACTTATGGGAATTTAAACACTGACTTAGAAAGTTTTGGAGAGCACCAGCCTTTATGGTTTTGCAGTCTCCCCCTAGGCTGATGCTTCCAAAACTTCCTATCTTTCTCCTCTTAGAACATGTGCTCTAGCTTTAGCCCATTTAATGGCTATCCTTCCATCAGTGCCACTATCAGGATTACTTAGAGGAAGTCTCTCAAGATCATACACAAATGGTTGTGATATAGTCATCAGCTGGAAAAGATCTAGCACCATTATTCCTCCATTGGATTTAGTGAGGGTGAACATTTTTGTTGTGCGTTGAAGCTCCACCCTACTAATGGAATATATGCTCGAATGGGCTCTGGATCTCTTCTGGGCTCTGAATCAGACTCAGAGTCAGAGGAGCTAGCAATCCTCTTTCTTCTTCTAGCCATAGTCTTTATTCTTTTCTTGTGACACCCCAGTCACTTTCATGTCCCCTCCGGACATTTTACACCAATATTTAATAAATTACGTTAGGTCTCAGAAAAAACTTTTGTGCTTTACACACCATTAAACATACTATTTACCAACACCTGTTAAAACAAGTTTAAGTATATTTACAAACTTCACAAAACATTTATTACACAAAAGCTTCACACAAGTTCGATTAGTTAAAGATTAAACCACCATATGAGCATCTATGTTCGATTCCCGATCACCATCACTGCCCACCCTACTCCTTTGTACCTGTAAACACCACATTTAAATTCACCATTAGTTCGTTAGAACTAAGTAAGATTACCTCACCAATTCACCCAGTGTATTCCATAACACCATATGGATACACTAATGAGGTTCCAAATAAAATTTGACAACAATAGTCAACCACGTACAAAACGATTTACTAACGGTTCGTTTTCAACCAAAACCTCATTATATCTCCCATTCATGCACAATCATTATAATTTAACATAACACAGATATAAACACACAAAACTCCAATTGTGCATCATAATTCACAAAAATCACAATTTACAATTTGACACTTGAATTTCAAATGTCTACCCCCTTATAGGTCATTTATTGTTCACACACCTTGTGAATCAATTACATTGGAATTGCAAATCTTATGTTCACACACCTTCTGAATCAAAACATGCACATTACCAATCCACCGTTTATTCACACACCTTGTGAATCAATTACATTGGAATTGAAAGTCTTATGTTCACACACCTTGTGAATCAAAACATGCACATTACCAATCCACCGTTTATTCACACACCTTGTGAATCAATTACATTGGAATTGCAAGTCTTATGTTCACACACCTTGTGAATCAAAACATGCACATTACCAATCCACCGTTTATTCACACACCTTGTGAATCAAAACATGCATATTACCAATCCACCGTTTGTTCACACACCTTGTGAATCAATTACATCGGAATAGCAAGTCTTATGTTCACACACCTTGTGAATCAAAACATGCATATTACCAATCCACCATTTTTTCACACACCTTGTGGATCAATTACATTGGAATTGCAAGTTTTTAAGTTCACACGCCTCGTGAATCAAAACATGCACATTACCAATTTAACATCTATACACTCGTAGATCACCACATGTTCACACACCTTGTGAATCATGCAACAACAATAACCACAATCATTTATATTCATATCAACTAACTCAACGAATCATGTATACACGCTAAAAGCACAATTACTTGTAGTGTGGACTCACCCGGTCCTTTAACTACAAGTTCAATCAATTAGGTAACTTACCTTAATTCGACGAGTTAACAATAATCTCCACTTCTTTTCCAGGCCTTCTAGAACTAGATTCACATCCTCTTCCTATTATATATTCACATATAGCAGGATTTAACAACGTGAACACACAACTTGTGTTATTTATGTAACCTACTTCATTTGACCTGTTCCATTCTTTATTTTCAGTCAAAACCTCGTTGAGGTTTTCATCAATAACCCATGTCTAGAAATTAATCTACACATGTTCTTAATCATATCTAAATTATCACAGCCTCATATTTCAACATTCAATCAACCTTGGGAATTGGGGGTTACCATTCCAAAGGATGATCTAAAACCACCATAAACATGATTTAATCATGCCACCAGTTATTCTACTCAATACAATGAGTTTCATGACAACCGGGCATTATAACGGATCAAAATCAAGATTTCACCGTTAAAACACCTAGTCCTTCGTTTCTAATCATCCCAGATAATTATATAATACTCAAAACTATATTTAATCCGTATATTATCAAAATAAATGAGATAAAACGACTCGTTACCCTTCAAACGGATTTCTGATTGAAATACAACGATCTGGACAAGTAGAAACGATCCACGGCTCAACCCGAACGTCTGGATAGCTTCAAAATTGATGTTGGGAGCTTAAAATTCGTATATGTGTGTGTTTATGGTGAAAAGGATCGAGAAATAGAGATAGATATGTGTTTGTGAGTGAAATCCATTGAAGATAAGCTTTCTGCCGCCGCCACAGACGCCAGGCGCATCGCCCCGCGTGGCCGCTTGGCCCGGGGCGTAGCGCGCGAGTTGATAAATTCCCAGACGTTTTTATTCCCCCGCGTGTACCGCCTAGGGTCGGCGTGTGAATTGGGGCGTACCGCCCCAGGCCATTTTCGTCCATTTTTTCGATTTTAGCTTCGTTTCGCGATTCCGGACAATCCGGAACTCCGTTTCGCGCTAGGTTTTCTCCCACGTTCATCATTTCTCACATATTTTCAATTTTTAATAATCAAAATCATTCTACTGACGATTACTTCAAACGCATTCATATTATTAAAAACAGGTCGTTACATTTCTTCTTGGATTGGACTGTGATCATGGCTAGATCCCTCTGATCTCTGGCCTCTTGAGCTTCCTCTGCTTCCTCATTGGATCCCACTGTTGCATTTGTTCCTGCAGTGGGCTCTGGATCTGCAGCCTCAGAGCCAGTGCGCTCAGCCTCTCTCCTCTCATCCACCCTTGGTTGTTCCTCAGGATCAAGAGTTGTAGTTTGTTGTTTCTCAGCAGCTTTGTGACCTCTGTTGATCTTGATCACTAAGGTTACTGTTGTCATATGAGGGACTGGATGGAGGAGTGATTGGTTCCTATTTAGGGAATAGTGCTTCCTTCGAAGCAACATACATCACCTCTTCACCTTGTCTGATCCCAGAACCAGAGATAGGTATTTCGATGGTGACTCCTCCCCCTAAGCCTAAGTTCAGGCTTGCCCTTTGAGCCTGGATTTTCTCCATAGAAGGTAACTCACCTCTGTCAATCTTAGCTTTTATTTCTCTTACGTGCATGTCCATTGTGGAGTTCTTCATTGGGCCGAGCTGCCGCTTATGAAATCCATATTGTAAAAGGATATTCTTCATTCTTTCTCTGTAGGTAGCCTCCTTTTACTTCTTGGTGAGGACTACCGCGGCTTTGGCTGCAGCAGCAGCCTGTTCCTGCTGCTGCAACCGATCCAGCTCTTCTACCATCTGAGGTACCGACCAGAGCAAGATCTCATCAACATCATAGCCCTTCTCCTGGAGGAGACCAGAGAGTCTTGATATCTCTCCATCCAGGGAAGTGTCTGGTCGGCCCTTCTTCTTCACCGGCCTCCTCTCCTCCTGTTCAGCTTCCTCCTATGGGGTTAGCTTTCTTTTTCCTTTGTCCATTGTTTTTACCCCAGAGGAGATAGATCCTGTAGCCTCACCAGTTGGTTCATCGGCCAATAGTTCTTATGTGGAGCAATCATCAAGTATAACTGGGCCTTCGGAAGCAGCTGCAGCTTCGGAATCAACCTTAGCTTTCACTACCTCCTTCGGTTGACCAACCAACTTGGGAGATTCCTTAGTAGAGTCCACAGAGAACTTAGGATGAGAGGAGAGGTCTTCACCAGCCACTGTCCCAAGAGGGGACATAGGTTCCATGGAGATTAATGTGGTTGCTTGAATAGGTTACTCCATGGTAACAGCGGCTGTAGTCTCAGAAGGAGACTTAGTCCCAGAAGGGGACTGTTGGATCACAGCAGAGGACCTGGGCTCCATAGAGATGTTTGATGTGAGTTCCTTCTCTATCTCTATGGTAGCCCATATATCTTCGAAAGAGGAAGAGGAAGAGGAAGAGCTTGAGTAATGGATATAAGTACTCAAGAACTCATTCCATTCACTGTCCAAAGTGACTATGAATGGAGTGGGTTCTTGATCAACTTCTTCCTCTCCTGCTGCTAAAGAGCCTGACCCTATACGTTGTCCCATCTCCCCCTTTTTGGAAGCATCAGAAGAGAGGTAGGTCACCTTAGTAGGATCAGGCTGGAATGGTGCACATATGATTGGGGGGCGGCGTTGGAGGTCCAGGATGGTAGCATCCTTGGTTTGAACCTCCAGCCTCAGGGTAGCAACTTCAGTTTCCAGTTGAGCTACCCTGACATGTAGGGTGGAAACAGTGGCCGTCAATTCCTTAATGTTGGTGCCCTCATCCACCTTAGTGGAATCACTGGGCGATGGAGTCCTGAGCCTAGCTCCTGCACCACCACCGCCAGATGTGGTTTCTTGGCACCCTGGATTCCCCTCATTGAGGATCACTTCAAAGAAGTCATCAGCAATGTGAGTTGCCACATGGGAGGTGCTAGTTCCTGTACCACTGTCCTGAAGAACCTGAGAAGGTTCAACAGTAGTGGCAGCCTCCTTTGTATTGACCTGCTCAACACTCCTAAGGTCAACCTCTGTGTTTGTAGACTCTGGGTCAGGAAACCTTGCCTGTAACTGTGTCACCACTCTCAATAAGATTTGGGTAGTGGGTGAGAGTGGATCATCCAGAGCAAAAGCAGAGGGTTCTTGAGTCTGGGTGAAAGTATGGGTGGGGGCATTGATGGGTGATAAACTCCTGGGGACCTGGGAGACAGTCCCTAATCTAAGGGAGTTGCTTCATCAGAAGCAGACTCAATAATGGAAGAATCCCTTTGGATATTCTCATGTATGTATGGGGACACACACTGAGGGCTTTCAGGTTGGTTGGGGGCTGCCACCGGTTCCAGAGGGAGAATCAGTGGTGAAGTAGCAGGTGTGGCTGTCACCTTAGGTGGAACTGTGCCCCTTGCAGATCCATTTACCTTTTTCTTAACGGGTTCAGTAAAAGGGGCCTGAACAACTGTAGAGAGCTGTTCAGGGATTCGGCGGCGTTTGTAGGTGATTTTTATGGGGTGAGAAACAGATGGGGAGGGTGGGGGATCAGCAACTGTTGGTTCTACAGTTTTGTCACCTTCAGGAGCAGAGGGCTCCATGGAAGGAAGAGGAGGAGTGAAAGTCCCAGAGAACTGAACACTCGTCTTCTTCAGCTACACAAAAACCTTGGCATTAACCAAGGGAATGTTATATATGTTCCCAGTAAGTGAAAGGGATGAGCCCAATTCCCTGTAGAAAATATGCTGAAAAACCTGGATACATGCAGAACTTCATGGATGACAAAAGATTGTCAGCCAAGTTATTGAAAATGAAAGCAGAAAAGTTAAACAGTTGATTTGAAATCAAGCCATGAATAGCCGAAGCTAAATCAGGATCCCAACCACCTGTCTTATTGGACAAACAGTGAAGAAAGACATGTATGAAGTACTTGTAATTGTAGGACACTCTACCCTTCAAATAGGTTGTTGTAGGGAGAGGACCTGAAGGTCGACGCTACCTCATCCCTTGTGAATGAGACCTTTCCCCCGACATCACTAAGATGAAGATCCCGACAGATGGTCTCCACAGAAATGGAAATGGGATGAGCATCAATGGTAGCGACTAGAGTTCTACCATTGGGAGATGAAGCAACAGAGCACGAATGCCAAAACTATTGGTGATTAGACTCATACACCACAGGTTTGACAGTGAGAGCGAAGTGATACCTGCTCCTTGTGTGACACCCGGCAATTTCAGGTAAATTGCAACTCTTACAACTTTACATTTCACATTCATACTTGTTGCATTTCATTTAATTTTGATTAATTAGATGTGTTAAACACAAGCAACTACGAAACGATAGTTCGAGAAACTATTGAATCATACATTGCAGATTGGTTTTGGAAACCAAGTGTGGCAAACACAAACACTAACACAAAACAATAATTCGAGGAATTATTGAATTGTGCATTACACGTTTATTATGATTAATCAAGCGTGCAAACATTTCGTAAAACACAAACACAAACGATCACCGATAATTCGAGGAATTATCGAAACACACACGACTCTTACGAACGTTGGTGAATAAATGATTGAATGATAATTGAGTCACACATGACCGAACATTGGTAATTATGGTCAAATGATGTTAAACGAAGAGTTATAAGCGTGAAATGATCGAAAACGGATCGAAACGATGGAAATGGGCCTATTGGGCCTGACCAGAGGTCCAGGCGGTATGCCTAGACCCAAACACCCTTCCTGGGCAATGCGCGCGAGACGGGAAGGAAAGCCTCGGACGCCAAACTCTTGCGCGGTACGCCGGTTCTCAGTGCGCCACGTCAGGCGATACGCCTGACAGACCCAGATAGCAAAAATGGATTTACACTCAACCTATCTCACTTTTAATCACTCTAATCCTATTTCTCGGTCAAAAACACCTCTATCTCGAGTTCCTACCCCTGTTTCTTCATCATTTCACCAGCAAAACCTCCATTGATGAGCTTGGAAGCCATTGTTGAAGCGTTTTGAAGGTTTGAAGCTTGGAAGTGAAGCTTGGAAGCTTGTTTTCAATCAACACCACCACTTGAGCCTCCTAGGAAATCATTCCCAGAAGATTTCAGAGCTGCTAAGCACCTGTTCCAGATTCATCTCAGTGGTTTAGAACATCTAAGGTAGTTTTACATGTTTTTAATGGTTAGATCGTACATGCATGGGCTAAAAACCCACATGCAAGTATATTTGATCACATGCAACTCTGATCCGCTCACATGCACGAATTTTTAGTCGGTCTAGAGTGTTTATTGATATATTTTGAATGAGATTGATGATAGAAACTATCTAGGATTGGGTTTTGTTGATTTGATGATGATATTATGCAAATTACTATATTAGGAAGCTTTTTAGTTGCATGTTGGTGATTTGTAATGATCTAGACATGTTAGACATGTCTAGATGTTGTCAACTGCGTATTGAAGTGTTTAGAAACACATTTGGGTATTTGGTTTTGTCAAAAACATGGTTTTGTAGAAACTTGCTAAATATGGAAACTTTTAAAAATCAAAAGAGTGCTTTTGATGTTTCAAGATATTTCGGTGTACTTTCAGTATTGGAATATGCTTAAAAATGATTTCTAAGCATATTGGAAACTTTGATTTTTGAAAACGGGCATTTAAACGTATACTTTCCAAATAAAAACTTTATTTGGGGCAAATGCCATAAATGGTGATTTATGCGCAAACGACATGTTTTAAGTGTTTAAAAGTGTTTTTGTAAACATATTAAAGGTATGAACCTTATGAAAAGGAATTTCATAACTACACTTCCTAAAATGGAAACTTTCCAAAAATGGTAACTTCTACGATTCTTACACGTCACATAAGTGAACGTCGTACGATTAGAGTCATAGGATGTATGTAGGCGTCCTACTTGTATTTATGACGCCTTAAACGGACTTGGCAAAACAAACGTGTCACCAATGATTCGTAGAGTCAACACAAGTCAACACACACACACGGTTGAGCACACCGACACTTGGAGTTGTATGGGATACAACACACCACAAAACACATGGTCACACCTATATGGTTATAGGTGCATACTAGCAGGTGCTAGCATTCACAAGACGCGAAGACAATCACACCGGAACTGCTTATCAGGTGAGTTCATGGCCCCTTTTTCTATTTTCTACCTTTGGGGGAGAAAACATTGCATACAAACTGTTTTTGAACAACAACATACTTTTGGTTACATTTGTACATGATAATATCACGTATATGCATATGTGTGGCACTCATCCACAAAACTGATAAGTCCTCATCAAACACAACTCAAACCGTTAATAGCGCGTGGCGCTTAACGTGGTAATTCTGAATAGTACTATTTGGGCCTGACAAGCCCCACTGTTGCGCGCCGTATGGCCACCTCGACTGGAGGTCGGAACAGTGCATAATTGACCAAACAACATTGCCATATCTTGTTGGATGGATATGGCGGGAGACAGCATGTTAGCTTCGGATGCAAACCCGCATATGGTATAACTCATATTGACTAGCTATCAGTGGATATTGTATTGTATTGAAATGAAGACCTGCAAAACACTTTCTTTAAACATTTTGATGTTTACTGCTGAATACAAACATGTGCTCTCACCAACCTTTGTGTTGACCTTTTTCTCGCATGTTTTCTCAGGTAACTAAGGCACGCGCACACGGATTAGGATGCTAAGTTGGAGTCACATGCATCTGCTTAAGAGTCTTAGGATTTTGAGAACATTTATCGTTTCATTTTGATATGTACTGATAACTACTTAAACCGCTTCCGCAAACTTTAATCTTATGTCATTTTGAAAGCTATTCTATTAATGCTTCCGTAACTTATGAATTTAAACTGTTTTGATAACTCACATAACTTCCGCAACTCTGATTTTATAAATTTTTTTGTCCAAGTATTTGGATGTACATATGAAACCAGACATGTAGGTCTCGCAACACTGTGTGACAGGATACTGCGATCCTGACAGTCTGTCGCGTCGCGCCCTCGGAGGGGACGGGATTTCTCGGGGTGCGACACCTTGTGAGAAAGGAGATGATCGGAGCGAAATCAGCATCGTTGTCCGCTGAAAGTTATGCTACCAAGTTGTGAGCAGGTCGAAAGGCGAAGGATTCCATGGTGATTGAGAAGATTAATGGTTAATTTTCAGAGAGAATAAGGAAGTTAATTTGAAAGAGGAAACGGTGAGAGAAAATGAATGAGCGGGAGACTTTTATATCTTCGGATGTCAGCATTTAATATGGAGACATATTAAAGTTTTGAGATCCGGAGTGTCAGAAAAAGGTCTTCCGATACATTTGTGGGGCATGGAATATTCACAAATTTCAGAAGGGCAAGAGTGCTTCCGAAGATGTTGTTATCGGAAGGAGTTCATGAGACCAGAAAATGTTCTTCGGAAGACACATACTTCCGATGCATATTCCAAGAATGTTAAATATAGCATCGGAAGCACTGCTTCTGAAGATTTAGATAAGTTCATCAGAAGAAATTGTACTTCGGAAGACATCTTCTTCTGATGAGTAATTTCAGAAGATGGATCTTCCGAAGGCAAGGTTAATGTATCGGAAGAGAAATACTTCAGAAGGAATTTTATATTCTAAAGTGTGATTGCTTCCGACTCAAGGAAGGAAGAATGCTTCCGAAGACTTAAACTATCTTCTGAGGAGTAAATACTTATCAGAAGAGAATTTAAGTTTATCTTCCAAAGAATTGTTCATTCCTTGCTATCAATTCATTTATTCAAAGTTAATCATACCAATGGCTGTTATTAAGTACCTGAATCTTCCTTCATCAAAAGCCTTGGTGAAGAGATTAGCCAGATTGTGTTCTGTATCAACTTTGACTAGATGAATTAACTTCTTTTCTGCACAATCTCTGATGAAGTGATATCTGATGTCAATGTGCTTGGTCTTGGAGTGCATGACAGGATTGTTGGTGATGGAGATTGCCCTTGAGTTGTCAATTTGTATAAGAGTGTTGAACAGCTCTACTCCATAGTCTTTCGTTTGATTCTGAATCCAGATGACTTGTGCACAACAGCTAGAAGCAGCAATGTATTATGCTTCTGCAGTAGAGGTAGAAACACAGGATTGCTTCTTGCATTGCCATGATACAATTCTGGACCCAAGAAATTGACATCCTCTTGATGTGGATTTCTTGCTAATGTTACATCCTCCATAATCACTGTCAGTGTAGGCCATGAACTGAAAATCAGCATTTCTAGGATACCATAATCCTAGACGTGGTGCTCCTTTGAGGTATCTGAAGATTCTTTTCACAGCAAGCATGTGTGAACTCTTGGGATTGGCCTGAAATCTTGCACACAGACAGGTTGCAAACATGATATCAGGCCTGCTTGCTGTAAAATACATCAAAGAGCCTATCATTGCTCTGTATTGGTGTTGATCAACATCCTCCCCCTCAAGGTCAGGGCCTAAGGATGTTGTCTTCGACATTGGAGTACCCAAAGCTTTGCAATTAGTGTTGAATCTTTCAAGAATATCCATGACATACTTTGATTGATTAATGAAAATTCCTGTAGGAGTTTGTTTCACTTGTAGTCCAAGAAAGAAAGTGAGTTTTCCCATTGAACTCATTTCAAATTTGGACTTCATCAGTGACTCAAAATCCTTGCAGAGAGATTCATTAACGGAACCAAAAATAATGTCATCAACATAGATTTGAACCAGCATAATATGTTGATTGGATTTCTTGAAGAAAAGAGTCTTGTCGATTGTTCCTCTCTTGAAATTGTTGGCCAACAGGAAAGAAGTTGGAGTTTCATACCATTTTCTGGGAGCCTGATGTAGCCTATATAGAGCTTTATCAAGCTTACAGACATGATCAGGAAACTTCGGATCCTCAAATCCAGGTGGCTGATCGACACACATACACTTCCTTATCAATATTTTCATAAAGAAAAGCACTTTTCACATCCATTTGAAAAACTTTGAAGTTCTTAGCAGCTGCAAATTCCAGAAATATTCTAATTGCTTCAATCCTTGCAACTGGAGCAAAAACTTCATCGTAGTCAATGCCTTACTCCTCGGTGTACCCTTGTACAACCAACCTTGCCTTGTTCTTGATGAAAACACCTTTGTCATCCTTCTTGTTTCTGAAAACCCACTTTGTTCCAATTTCATACTTACCCTTACGTAAAGGGCAAACCTTCCAAACACCTGTTGAAAAAGTTCTTCCTACATGGCTTCTACCCAACTACTATCTTTCAGTGCTTCAGCAACTTTCTTTGGTTCTATTTGGGATAGAAAGCAAGAAAACAAACAGATGTTTGCTTCATGCATGGAGCTTCTTGTTCTTATTCCTTCCTCAACATTACCAATAATATTCTCAACTAGATGGGTATTATGAATGCTAGTCCTGTTGAAGAAGTTCTTCCTACATGGCTTCTACCCAACTACTATCTTTCAGTGCTTCAGCAACTTCTTTGGTTCTATTTGGGATAGAAAGCAAGAAAACAAACAGATGTTTGCTTCATGCATGGAGCTTCTTGTTCTTATTCCTTCCTCAACATTACCAATAATATTCTCTACTAGATGGGTATTATGAATGCTAGTTCTTGGGATCACATCCAACTGAGAATTCAAATCCAGGTTGCTGGACACAAGGTTTGGAAGTACCACCTCAACCTGGATTTCTGTTAGATCTTGAGGTCACTAAGGTTGGACTGTTGTGGGATGATTTTCTCTGGGAGGAAGAGTTTCCAGAGAGTTTGCTTCAACAGAAGGGCTTCCAACTTCTTCTTGACTCACTTGAGCAGATGTAGAGTCTCTTAAAGGAACAGCCTGAGAAGTGTTGATTGTTTCAGACTGTGAAATAGCATCATGTGTTGAATGGATTCTGCCATGATTTGTCTTGAAGCTATTGACAGTTCAACACGAAAGTCTTCTTCTCTTGTGTGCTTGGATGAGTCCAAGGTAGGTATCTGTGGATCTGGAACATACTCTTTCACAAGATTAAATGCAGATGTGAATTTGTCAAGATCAAATAACCAATCAGGACCTATTCCAGGTTTATTGATAGTATGTTCATTGAACTGAACATTTGTAGACTCTTCAATAATTATGGAATATTTGATGTATACTCTATATGCTTTTGCATGTGAAGAGTTCCCAACAAAGTAGCCCTCTGCTGATTTCTCAGCAAACTTGGCTAGATGATCTTTAGTATTCAAGATGGTGCATTGACATCAAAATGGTTTAAGAAATCCAATAAATGGCTTTCTCTTAGGCCAAATTTCATAAGGAGTCATACCATGTGACTTAACCACCAATACTCTATTTTGAACATAACAGGCAGTGTTGACTGCTTCTGCCCAAAAAGTTATTGGAAGTTTGGCATCACACAACATGGTCCTTGCAACCTCAATCAGTGTCATATTCCTTCTCTGAGCAACACCATTTTGTTGTGGAGTCCTAGGAGCACTGAATTATCTTGTTATACCTTTAGATTCACAAAAATAATTTAAAATATGGTTTTTGAATTCTATTCCTTGATCTGATCTTATGATTTTTACATGATGGTCACTCTCATTCTCAACTCTAAGAATGAATGATTTTAAGATCTCCGCAGTTTCATTCTTGGTACTCAAGAAAAATACCCAGGTATACCGAGAGAAATCATCAGTGACCACCAAGCAATATGATTTTCTACCTAGACTTTTAACACTTGTAGGGCCAAACAAGTCCATGTGTAGTAAGTACAGAACTGTTGTAATTGAATTTATCTCTTGGCATGATGAGATGATTTGTGTTGCTTCCCCTTTAGGCAAGCAACACACTTATCAACACAAATGAATTCTTTAGTGGGTAAAACTCTGCCTAAATTATTTTTACCAGTTTATTTATGTTTTTCAGGTTTACATGACAGAGTCTCCTACGCCAAAGGGATGATTCATCAAGTGAAGCTTTTGAGACAAAGCAATTTATATTGTTGAATGGTGTAGCTGTGCTCATATCCAGCATGTACATGTTGTTTCTTCTAGGAGTCCTGAGCAGAATTTGGTCATTTGGAACAACAAATCCTGGTTTCAGGACAATACATTCATGCTCAGTAAACAACATGTTGTGCTTTTGGTCACACACCTGTGATACACTCAGCAAATTATAGTTCAATTCTTTTACAAAATGCACATTCTCAAAGCTTACCTTGCCATTAGTGATTGTGCCCCTACCTGTGATATAACCTCCTACCGGATCACTTCCAAATGCAACAGACCCTCCAAAGAATGGTTCATATTTGTGCAGATGAGTCTTGTTACTTGTCATGTGCCTGGAACAGTTGCTGTCAACAATCCACAAGTTGCTTTTTGATTCCTGTTGTCCCTGCACATGACCATAAGTGAATTAGTTCCTGATAGGAACCCAAGCCCATGTGGTCTTGGGTTTTCCATTGGCGTCATTATATGAAAATTTCTTTGACATCATCTTTGGTGGGACAGATGATGAGCTTGCTTCTGATGGGACAGGTGGCTGAACAGTTGGTTCAGATGTTTCCGTCTTCCTCCAGATTTTCTTGACTTTGGGAGTAGTCGGAAGAGGTTGCTTCTTCTGGCAACCATCGAAAGCAAGTTTTGCTTTCTCTTCCGATGGTTTGGTTTCTGCTTTTAGGGGAGGCTTATCTTCTGGTGTTCTTCTTCTTCCGAAGGAATGAGGTTTCTTGTGTTTGTCAGAAGCACTCTTTGCATGTGCTTCTGATGTTTTCTTTCCTTTGGAAGACTTCTTGTCTTGTCTTTTCCAATTGTCAAAAGTGCTTGCTTTCGACTGTTTCTTTTGCTGCTTGATTGACTTGCTTCTCATGGAAGTAAATTGTTCTTCCAATGAGACAGATGATTTGTTCCAATATCCCTTTTGACTTCCTCTTCCCTGTGGTCTTGAATGCATTCTTCTTCTTGGATTGTAATAGCATTCAGCAGCAAAATGATTTGTGTCTCCACACATCAGACACATTGGTTGACCATTTGTTGATTTCTGAAGCTCTTCTCTTTTGAGAAAAGTTGAACTATTCTTCACAGAACCAGATTGTTCTGTCTTGGAGTTACCAGAGGAACTTTTGGTTTGATGATTTTTCTGAGTTTTTGAGGTGCTTGCATTTCTGTTTTCTGATCTGGCTTTATGGGACTTGTCAGAAGGACAAGTAACATATTCATCTGAAGAGATACTCCCCATTTGCATGTATTTAGCTTTGACAAAAACTGATGAAGGTTTCTTGTTTTTCTTATTTCTATTCTTAATTTTCAAAGCAGGTTTTTCTTTTTCCAAAACAATAGGAGTATCATCCCCAGATGAACATGTTGAGGAAGTGGGGTCCTAATCAGAGAGATCATTATTTTGAGCAACTTTGTGTATGTCCAACACTTCATTATACACAAGATTAATTTCTAGTTTACATCTAACCTCCACTATTGGAGTGCAGGCAGATGGAGGGTCCACCTTGTTATAACCCAACCCAGCCCCTCTTTTCTTTACCAGCTCAGCTGTATCACTCATTTTAAAAAGTTTTTCATATTTTTCACCTTGACTCAAAAATTTTTCTATATAAGACTCAGCCAATACAAGTTCTGTCTTGGCAGTTGTTAACCTTTCCAAAAGATTGTTTATTTGACATTGTTTGTTAGTGTCTTCATGCTTTAAACTGGAAATGGTCTTTTCCAGTTCCTCAATCTTTTCTTTATAATTTCTTTCAGCTTCAAAGAAATTAGCCTTAACAACTTGTAATGACTCGAGCTCATTACAGACTTGAGCATTAAACCATTTATAAGCATTTAACTTCTCTAAACATTCAGGATTACACATATCTTCTGTTACCTTGAATGTAGAGGTTGAGTTGTTGGCCATCAGGGCACTGTTGGAGATGGATGCATCCTCAGCTTGGAAGCTCCAATATGAGAAATCATGTTGTTCTGCAACATTAGCACTATTGGAGGAGTTTGATGTTCTTTGGTGCGGCTGTCCAAATGTGGATGGCTGAGAGCTTGGGGATTTACACTCTCTGGCAAAGTTCCCCAGATGTTGACAGTTAAAGCATTTTATTTTGGACTTGTCTAGACCAAACCTGGTCTTCATGTTGTGCTTCTTAAACTGTCTACCAGTTCTTTGATAGAACTTCTTTGCCCTGTAGGAAATCATGGCCATCTGGTAATTGATGTCCATCTCCTCGAGATCATTAGCAGGAATTCCATCTAAATCTTCGTGGCACAGATGAAAATAGTTGGTCTCTTCAGCCATAAAAGCTCCTTGGCGTGGAGTTGTGTTAGTGAATGAGTTTGAGTGGGAGGTTGATGGAGTTGGAAATTCAGGAAAGGTGACAATGGGTGTAGAAGTTGAGTGATAGATGGGTTGATAATTTTGGTATGGTGGATTATGGATGGGTGCATATAGGGCTGCTGAACCTGAGGGTACAAAGGAAGGTCTAAGTTCTTGTGTATCAATTTACATTTGGTATGCACTAAGTATACCAAATAGTTCTCCAAGCTTCAGAGTTCTCAGATTCTCTGTTCTACGAATAGCAACAGAGTAGATGTTTCATGCTTGTGGAAGTGATCTAAGAAACTTCCTTATAACATCTTGGTTCTCCATCTTTACACCTGCAGCCACCAACTCATCAACTAGCTGGACATACCTCAGATATTGAGAAGCCATCTTCTCATTGTTCTCTTGACAGAAGTTCTCAAACTTCTGTTTCAGCATGTCTTTCTTGTTTTCCTTGACATCTTCAGATCCCTCATACATCTGCTGCAGAGAGTTCCACAGCTCCTGGACAGATTTGCATTTCTTAAATGCATGTATGATTGAGTTGGGAATCGCCATTTGGATCAGCCATAATGCCTCCGAATCCACCTCCATCTTCTTGTAATCTTCATCCGAGTACAGAGATGGATCTTTTGGCACAGGTGCTCCACCGGTGCCTGCAACAGCAATAGTTGGGATGAACGGTCCCTCAAGAACTGACTTCCAAAGTTTGAAGCCTTGGTTCCTGATGAAACCCTCCATCCTGACCTTCCATGTATCGTAATCGTCAGGGGTCAACATGAGAGGCTTATTGAGAGTACCATTCTCAGTGTCATGCTTGCTCATTGTGGCCATTTTGACTATGAGGTAACTTGAAAAACAAAGAGTAGTAGAAGATAAACAAACGGTAACTTAAGAATGGTTAGTTGCTTAAGTTAAAGAGCCAAAGCTCTGATACCACTTGTTGGATTGGGTTATGTAATCTACACAACACTTATCACAAGTTATCTTCTACAAAGTTGATAGTTGCGGAAACTCTATCAACTTAGTTTGTAAAACAGATTGAAACACAATACAGAAAACAATTATTAGTTCAAGGTCAAAGTATATTGCATTCACTTGTCAAGCTTTACAACACTTAGCTCAAGCATGCACTCGTACATTGCTATCTAACAAGTGAACGTATTTATACTAAGACCTACAGTTGTATCCTCATAGGGATACAAAGCTGGACAAAATACTAGAAACAAACTAATGTTAAAACTAGTACCTGTTATGGACTTGATAGGCCAAGCCATATTATTTACAATTAATACAATAGACTCCATTGACTTTTACAATAAATACCTAGACTACAAAATGAATTAATGTAAAGGTATCTCTGTAGTTCTGACAAATCTTTTGAGCTACTGACTGTCATGAGAACGTCTTCTGTGTTGGTCTTCAAAGGAGAAAGCAGCTCTGATTATTTCTACAAGTGTATAGAATCTTTGTCAGAATAAAGTCTTCGAAAGTCTATGTACAAGGAAGCTGCTGAAGCATGTTATCGGAAGCCTTTGTCTTCAGAAGCCTTTGTCTTCGGAAGATCTTTGTCATTGTAATTCTTCTAAGTGCTGAGGAGGGTATCGAAAGCTTCTCTTCTTGTGTAAGCCTTCGGTAGGAAAGAGTTAACCTTCGGAAGCAATGTTTCTTCCGGAGGCTAATTCCTTCCTTCCGAAGGCTGTTTGGCTTTACAGTGTTCAAGACTTATGGGAATTTACACAAGGACTTAGAAAGTTTTGGAGAGCACCAGCCTTTATGGTTTTACAACCTCATCTCCAAACCCTCGTCGACTTCCCTGCTCCCTCGGCTGCTCCGACCCTCGGCAACTTCCCTCTTCAATTTTCCTCAGCGACTTCCCGAGTTGACTTGCCGACCGTCACCAACAAACCCTCGTTGAGGGCGACGGCTGTACGAGGTCGAGGATTGTACGAGGTCGAGGATTGTACGAGGTCGAGGATTGTATGAGGTCGAGGTTGACGGCGAGTGTGTGGTGGAGGGGGTGCAGATGAGGGCGATGGCGAGTCGGTGGTGGAGTGGGTTGAAGGGATGAGGCAGACGGTGGATGATGTGGGAAGAGGTGAGAAAGGTTTGGTTCACGTCTACGCCAAGAAGAGGACGTGGAGACCTTCTATAATGAAATGTCTTTGAGAAAATAAACAAGTTCTAAACCTCTAACCTCTACCTGTTTCTGCGCGGCGCAGACATAAGAGGCTAGGAAGAACTTTTTGAAAAAATCAAACTCATACCTATATTACATAATATTTTATGAGTGGCACTTTAGATGTAGTTAGCGTAGTGTTGCTTCTCTTGAGTTGAGCTCAAGGGTTCGAGTCTTCTACCAAACAAGAACCTTTTTTACACTTTAATCTCAACTATTGACTTTAAAATTAGAAGGTTACGTTTTTTTTTCTATTCTATTTTAGATAAACAAGTTTTTTTAGAAAAACCAACTCTTTTATATATGCAGATATAAACAAAGTTACAAAAATAATTGATTTAAATCGTAATTATATTTAAAAACTGAAAACTAATTAAAATGGATGAAGCAAGATAAAACTGTTGACCTCTAAACAAAATGAAAATCCCTAACCAAATCTTCTATGAAAACATTTGACAATCTTTGGCAAATCTAAATTATAAACATTAAAGAAGTGAAATAAACTAATAATATCACTATTAGATAGTAATAATTATCTTTTGAAATTACATACATGGTAAAATTTACATTATATGAATAAACCACGTATCCAATGGACCCTTCAAAAGGATTAAATTTGCAAGCAATCGGTGACAGTGTTCTTTTCGGATGTTGGTTGGTGAATAAACCACGTATCCAATGGACCCTTCAAATTAAATGCTGCCATGTTAATTTGTTAGATTGGATATAACTATTCCTCTTAGACATGGAGTATGGCTTTCATTCTGAGAAAAAGTGTTATGTATGTGACATCTTCCTTACCTTTGAGAATATGATTAATGAGCATAACTAAAGATGCAAATAAATTAAGGTTCATGAGCTATTTGAGATATGGTTGCTAAAAGTTTGAATTGAATCGGTGACTTAAGTATTGTAGGAGCTCATATCAAATAATTAAACTAGGTCTCTTTTTATGTTTCTTTTGAACGGCCTGGTACGACGACACCTAAGACGGGATTTCAACCATCCACCAGGATTTGACGCTCTGAGGTGTACGCCAAAGCCCACTCTAGGAGGAACTATACAACTAGGTAAACCTCCTGACGCAAATATGTTTCGATCCAGATTCGAACCCAAGACCTTGTCTTTTTTACGTATATATATTTTTACTAGGATAACACATGTTATTACAAACATAAAATAAATGTTTTCTAAAATATAAATACATATATTTCTGATAATGTTTTATAAAAAATTCAAGAAAAATCTTAGGTTGTAAGCATATATAATTTACTAAACTAAAAAAAATCTTTAGAAGATAAGTGAAATTAAAATTGATACTTTTATCAAAAGTAAACATGTGACATCTGAGATTTAAGGGGCAAGGAAACCAACTTTTAGACCTATACAATCGTCATATACTCATATGTCTCTTCTTATTTTTTTTTCTTTAAAATATATTTTGATGCATAATACTATTACAAAAGTAATATATTACCATATTTTATGGTATATAAATTTTCCAATTAATATAAGTATTTCTAAGTTTATGTAAATAAAATAATTATATAACTAATTAATAATTCATGAGTCGAGTTCTAGCTAGCCTAGCTCAAGCTTGAAAAATTAGTCAGGAGCCAAGTTTGCGAAAATAAACTTTAAATGAGTGAAGTTCGATTTTGAGTTTTTCTTAAGGTATACGAGCTAAGTTAGAGAATGAATGAGTTTGAGCTCAACTTAGTTGAAGTTTGTCTTTGCCAAAAAGATCTACTTGATCTCTTTTGTTTGCGTTGCGTAGACCACGTGTAGTCGTGTAGATGTTGACATTGTAGACTATTTGCCTTTTTTGAAATTGTTTCATTAAAAAACGTCTGTACGTGCTTTTCTTGGTGTAGATGTAACTCAACCACTTCTAGATCTTCTAAGGTCTGTAGAGACCACCCACAACCACCACCCCCACCCCCACCACGGCGGCCACCCCCATCACCCACCACCACCAATTTATTTTAACAACCAACAGACTTTAAAAAACAAAAACTCTTATTTTTGCAGACTGTAGACATTTGATCCACCTTCTTTTTTACAGATGTTGTCCGCAAACTGCAAACATTTTACCTATTAAAAACATACATCATCTTAGTTTGTTTACACCCGAAAGTGTAAGTGATTTATTTACTTACTTATTAATTAACTAGGTTAATATCACATGTATTACACGAATTGTATAAAAAAATATTATACAGTAACTAATAAAAATTTATGATTTAAAAAACGATTTTTGAGATAAAATATGATTATATTGATGTTATTTTTTAACATTTTATTTTAAAATTTGTATTGAAAACTATATTTTTAAATAGAAATCTTGTTTAAACTTTTGGGTTTTGTTTTTATAGAAAAATTGTTTTATATAAATTTTATCTTCAAAATCTATTTTTTAATACAAATATTTGATTTTTAATTTATTATTATATTATTATTAATATAAAAATTCAAAACTAAAATCATTAGTTATTGTATTTAGTTTAATTATTTAATACGAAAGAGAATATACATAATCATTTAATGTGAGAAAAATTAGATAACATGGTTAAAATGTGACACATGTCAAAAATGGTTTAAGAATTCTACAAGTGCCATCAAGTCATTAAAGAATTTGATAAGTGTCAATTGAGTTACTTGTTTATTAGAAGTAGAATATTAATCTTAAACAATTAGTTTAAATAACTAACTAGAAAAATAATAACAAAGGCTTTTAGCCTAGTGATAGCCCCTTGAATTCACTTAAGAGAGATTTTGGGTTGGAGCCTCATCTAGAGCAATATTGCTTTGGGTGGAGCCAGAGGGTTTTCCTAGTTGAAGCTTTCTCTTGGGCGGGTGGGTCAGGTCACCACATTATGTTATTCGTACGGAAGAGTGATCTATTTGCTAGAGTGACCCCGAGTAACCGAGCGTTTGCTGTTAAAGAAAACTAGAAATATAATAAAAAAATTAATATCGTATTAAGAATGACAAAAGAGCAAAACATTAAACTATTTAATAAATTAAAGATATCATAATCACTCAAAACCATAAACAAATAAACACTTGTAAATGTGTTACCACATGATGTGAGTACTTTATGTAGGAGATGGGTTCACGTTTTTATTATAAAACAATAATAAAATATACATAATAACGATACACTCGTTATTATGTAGTACATTACCGGTTACAAGACTAAAATAAAAGAATATAAATTACTAATTTATATGCGAAACATGTTTCGATGCATGTCTTCGTTGGATAGTCCAAAGAGCAAGTCTTCAATTAAGCATCTTGATGAGCCGGTCACAAATACTTCAATACGCTTATGTCTTTCACCTATTCTTCATTGACATAGAATAAACATGTTGATGATTATGGTTAAGGCACGTATTCAATACGCTTCCCTTAAAACAGATTTCGCGCCTCTTCTCAAGACGAACGCGTCTGTCTCCCAGGGTACAACAACCGAAACAGTATGTGTACTGTCGGGATTAACCTTGCACCTGAAAAAGATGTCTTAAGCGAGAGCTTGAAGAGTTGAGAAGGTTGGAAATTCTTCAAAGTTTGTGTGAGATGTTATGTAGTATTCTTTTCAACCAACCAACAAGACACCAATTGTCTTGTATTTATACTACAATATGGTGATACCAAGGGTCTTGAATTAACACATATCATCAATACATGTAATTTGAAAAGCCTTGATTTAATTGGGTAAGATGAAGAGTCTTGATTTTAATTCAAATTAAATTTGATAATAATCAAATAAATCAATTTTCCAACAATCCCCTACATGAATAAAAATCAACTCGTATGCTCAAGTTTCAAAATACAATTTCAACGTTTGAGTATTGCAGGAGAAGTAGGTGTTCCCTTTGAACTTTCCTTCGTGAAGTATACTTAGTCTCCTAGCGGTTAGTAGACACGATGTCCTTGAACTAAACCCATTTTTGCGTAGACGTTATTATACTTCACACAATACTCTTCCTGGTCTGATTAACCCCTCATTGTCGTGTCCGTTATGGTCATGGGACACTATCCTGGTTCTGCGAGAGCTCTAGGGACTATGTCCATAATTCCATTCGAAGCGACCCCACTTCTCTGTAACATAGGTGATTTGTCTACAATCATTAAAAACATTTTGGTTATCATAATTTACACAGATCATTAACCATATATTATGCTTAACCTCACACAACAATGTCACTGATTGTTATAGGAATGGACTAGGATGTATTTAACAGCCCGTTTACAATTTAGGAGGATATATATCAACATATATATATATATAAGCTTATACATCCATTGTATAACTATGCCCCCACAGTGACCACCCTAGATATATGAATTAGTTGTCCTATTGAACCTAGATCATGGGATCTCCAATCAACAAGGTTAGGTTTCCTTCAAATATCTCTTTACATGGGCTTTAGTCACATTCCTCAACTTATCTCTCATGTTATTGGATCCAAAACATTATCTTTGACTTCACGAAGTCAACAACGATAATTTGCAATTGAGATAAGTTGTTATAACGTGTTCTTGACTTACAAGTCATACTAGCCCCTTTTTCAATTTATAAGACTATAACCAGTGATCTTAACTTGGATCAAGTTATGTAACCATGTATTTAGAATGATTTGAAACTCATTTCAAGACTAAACACGTGTCAACATGCCTTTGGTAAACTTCTTCAAATATCTAACTACAATTTGAATTTTACCAATTGACATTTGAGTTCAATCAACTTGATTGACTCCGTATAACCATCGTGTACCCCCACTTGGTCAAGAATTTGCACTATTTATTTGGATTACTAAAATCCTTATTACAAAATCTTTCACATACTTGTATTAAGTGCAAGCAACCCCCACATTTGGGTCTTATTAGATAACCATTTTCCAATTATTAAAATTGTGCTGTGAAAAGTTCTCCTTCTTCACAAGAGATTGAGAAACTTCTCAAATACTATCTCTTACAAACTCTAGAGGGTTGTTTCGTAAATGACACATTCCCCCACATTGCTTGCACATCGATTAAATTTGAGCAATTTATCTTTTGATGACTTTGACACATGTGATAAGAAATCAAACATATATTCATCATTGTGTCACTAAGTTCATCCATACATATTACTCCATGAGTTCTCCTAATATGAACCGAAACTCATTCTCATGTCATCCCATATATTGAATGTTTAAAGTTAATTTAATCTCCGCAGAGCATCTAAATTAACATGTATTAGTTTAGCATGCTTTAGACTAAAATATTAGCATGTGAACAGAAGATGCATCATTCTGATCAATCACAGCTCCTAGAGATAACATATTATCTCTACAAACATTCATATCTTAGTTTAGACAAGAAGGATGAGATTTTTTAAATCCTTAGTTTAAGGAAAACTTAAAACCATATTTAACTTTATCCATTATATAGGATCCTAACTCATTTGCCTTTAATCTCTAAGGCTTCACCATTTACTCATAAAAACTTAAATAAAAGCTCAAGATTGAGTCACTTTGGTGAACACATTTATCAACAATAGGATGAATGATATTTGTATAAAATCACCAAAGTTTTGAGATATAATCAACTAGATTGACACTCAACAACATGACACTCACATTTGCCTCAAGTGATTTACAAATTTCTATTATTGTTTCAATGAAACCATGTATTATGATACTCTCCCAAATTGAATGATAATCCTCCACATAGTTTCAATAACGTTAATGGTTGTAGCATAATCTACAAGACCATCACTCTTGTAAGTATCTTTAATAAATGTACAAAATTTATTAAGATTATTTACAATAATAACATATATTTCTTTCATATGTTATATTAATTAAAACACACTTATGAATTTTCACGTTGATGCTCTCAACATTAGACAACATCTTTCATTTTTGTGCATTTCATTTTAATGCACTCACCGCATTACATTTTATGTTTAATTTGCAACTTGCAACATAAGTAATGATCAAAACTCCCTCGTTGTATTCATGTAAATCACTACTTGTACTTTCTGTTAAAATATGTATTTTTATTTAAAATTAAAACCCTTCAACATTTAAATATCATTTTATCATCTTTAAATCAACTTGTTTATTTTTAGAAATAGATAAACTCAAGTCATAGTTGAACATAATAAAATATAACAAATAACATATTTTAAACGGATACAAGTATGATATATACACATCAAGTCTCAAAATGTTATTTCTTTAACACTGTCATCATTTATCAAAATTATCGTAAGTGACCTCGTCACATGGTATGTCTTGAGGTCCTCCCTCAATAAAACACATACACCCATTATTACAAATTAAATTCAAATGTTCATTTGTTACACATAATCTCATACTATTTATTTAGGATGCTCTTTTTAATTAGTAGACACATAATCCACAAAATTTCAAACACAATGAAAGAAATATAAGCATCTATATGTCATCATCACTTTATAATAAATCCCACATAATTTATTTATATAGTTAACAATAACATATATCTCTATCATATGTTATAGTGATTATTGTGCATAAACGCATGTGTTACCTTAAGATATTGAACACAACCAACGCACCAAAACAAATGTTTATTTGTAATATTTTAAAAAGACATATAGACGACTTCTAAACATCAAGTCATATAATGTTACTATCTTGAACACTTTTCGGTATCTAAAATTTCAATGTCATCTAGATCATAAGATGCATACATGGTTGCACCTGTCATGAGGAACCATCCTCAATATGCAATGACACGTGTCCTTTGGGATAAACCAAAAATGTCCCCAATGACATCTCCATTATTTTGTTGTTTCATCTTGAAACTTTAAATCAAACAGTCACAAATCTGTTCAAAATAAAACGATTACACAAATCGTATCTACCTTTCATGTAAGATAATTAAATTGTTTACACAAAACAATTTTCTAATAATCATATTAGAATTTAGTCGATTATAAAAATCGTATCTAACGTTCACGTTAAAGAATTGAAAAATGCTTACATAAAGCAATCTTATAACATAATGCGTGACTAACACATACATGAATAAAATGTTTACTTAAACATTTTTATCATACTTCTATCTCGTCTTGAAAACTAACCGGTTAAAAATTAACATTTTTTTATGATAAACCAGTTTCTACTGTGCTCGTTTGAAAATAAACAATAAAACTTTCAGAGTTTTTATGTTTATATAACAAACCGGTTCTAACACTTCTGTTGGAAACGAAATGATTACACAAATCTTTTCTAAAGCCTTTCAAATTATAAAATAATTCGATTCTACCACGCTTGTTAGAAATAAACGATTTCCCGAACCGTTAGAAAGCCTTTTTTTTAATAAAATAAACTAGTTTTAACACTTTGTTAAAAAAAATAAACGATTACCAAAATCGTTATAAATCTTAGTATGTTTATACAAAATAAACTGATTCTAACATATTTGTTAGAAAAAACACGATTACCAAAATCGTTATAAAGCACGTTATGTTTATACCAAATAAACTAATTCTAACACACTTGTTAAAAAATAAACGATTACCAAAATCGTTATAAATCACGTTATGTTTATACCAAATAAACTAATTCTAACACACTTGTTAGAAAATAAACGATTACAAAAATCGTTATAAACTTATTACTTTGCAAATAATCTTTTATAACACGCTTGTTATAAAATAAATAAAGTGTTACACAAACACTCTCGATTCTAACATGTCATTTTAAAATACTTAAATTGTTTTCCGCCATCGGTCGGGGTGTTACAGATTGGTATCAGAGCCTGGGTTATAGAGAATTAGGTTATTTGAACTAGATGACCTAGACTATAACCATAGGATGCCTTAGTTTGAACTCATAGGTCATGAACTGTTATTAGGACTCTCTAGTTGCCATACTAGGCCATGAACTGTTATTTGAACTCTTAGTTGCCATGATAGGTCATACTTGCTTATGTGACTACTTGTTTGATAGGTCATATAATTTAACCTAGTTTTGGATACCTTAGTATGCACACACTAGACTTTAAGGTTCAAAACTTCTCGACCCCTTTCTTACGACTTGAACGAGGATCGTCATTACGAGGAATGATCTTAGACTTCTAAGTCTAATCTTGAATCCCGTCAATAGTCTTTAGGTTCATTCTAATGATTAGGAAACACATACAATCTGGAAGGGGGAATACCTGTACTTTGGGGAGTTCTGTCTAGGAAAGCATTTCGTATAAATCCAAATCAACCGATGGACCTGTTATGCTTTCCTGGGAACCTTGGAGTGAGTATGAACCTATAGGCTAAAGTATGTCTTTCTGAAAGTTAAGATGAACTTAAACACTTTGATCTGTCAAAAGTATTCCTTTAGGAATACAATCCAAATATTGCTTTGTGATTGAACTTTCATTTGAACTATCTATTTCTTATTTGAACTCTTTGAGTTATATAAATTCTAACTCTCTTCAATTGAACTCTTGTAGAATCATGCCTATTCGTCGTACTCGCAGAAACACCAACAACACCAATGACACCAACACCAACACAAATAACACCAACAATCCGAACCCTACTATCCAAGAGTTGGCCCAGATCATTTCGCAACAAGTGGCTGTTGTGTTACCCACTTTGGTGACCCAACTCAATCAAGCTGCTAATGTGAACCCAGTTCAAAACAATGGTAATGGTGGGGGTGCAAATCCAACTTGCACTTTCAAGCACTTCAATTCATGTAACCCCACTAAGTTTGTTAGCACTGAAGGAGCAACTGGACTCCTTCAATGGTTCGAAAGTATAGAGAGCACATTTATCCATTCGGACTGTCCTGAGAACCTTAAGGTTCGATATGCCACTAGTGTCTTTCAAAAAAGGGCACCGACTTGGTGGAATGGTGAGAAACGAACTAGGGGTTCGGATGCTGCACTTGTTTTGACTTGGACTGAGGTCAAGCAACTTATGACTAATGAATTCTGTCCACGCAACGAAATGAGGAAGCTTGAAGCTGAGTTTTGGGATCTCAAGCAAGACAGTGGGGAGAACCTTGCTTATACGACCCGTTATCATGAACTTAGTCTACTAGTGCCACACTTGGTCACTCCTTTATCTCGGGCCATTGAAAAGTACATTGGTGGCCTTCCTATGCAAATTCAAGATACTGTCTATGGTAGCAATCCTACCACTCTTGAAGAGGCAATCAGACTTTCTGTAACCTTAACTGATAATCATGTTAAGGATGGTACTTTGACAAGGAAGGGTGCCAAGAAGGTTGAATCCAAGTCAACCACTAATGAACTCTCAAAGGAGGTCAAAGCTGAAACCTCAAACTCTTCAAAGTTCAACCATCGAAAGCGAAAGGCCAAGAACCTTGCGGTGGTGACCCCAGCTGCACCACTAAACCAACAAGCCCCAAATCCAAATACCAAACCATACGTGGGGCCAAATCCACTCTGCAACACTTGCAGATATCATCACCCCACTACTCAACCTTGCAGAATTTGCACGAACTGTGGAATGTATGGCCACCTTGCAAACTATTGTCGACATGGACCACTTGGCCAGCAAGGGCAACAAGTTCAACCATTTAATCAACAACAACTTGCACCCGCAAATCCTACACAAGACAATGGAAGGGTTTGCTACGAATGTGGCGACCCTAATCACCTTCGAGACCGATGCCCTCGACTTGTGGGAAATAACCAAAGAGTTGCTCGAGCTAGAACTTTCCAACTAATGGTCCAAGATGCTCAACCAAATCAAGATGTTGAATGATGTGTTTTGATCAATGATTGTTATGACATTGCGTTACTTGATTTCAGTGCTAATAAAATTTTGTAGTTTTATAACTTCGAGCTTTTACTTGGTTGAATACAAACTAGATTTGATAGTTCAACATTAACTATTTTGTATTTGGTTGTATAATGAACTCTAGGAATCACACCTCATTAATGGATCTTGTATCCACCCAGTTGTGTCCCATAACCAGCAAGTAGGGTAAACATGCAACGCAAATTTCCGTTACGGGTGCACACGGAATGTAAATTTGCAGTACATGTAAATCCTACGAATGCGAGACAAAGGACACAACTGATGAATGATGAAAACTATGAACTATACCTATATGGATAACTACATGTAAACATCAAAGGTGAAACATTTTTATGTTGTGTTGTATTGTATTGGTAGGCGATTGGTATGCTTTCAAAAGTATTGGTGATGTGGTGGGTTGGCTGCGGTATACCCTATATATAAGCATCACCAATACATTGGGAGTAGAATCGAAAGCTTGACCAATGTTAGGATGGTAGATTTGAATGTTATTACTGAGAAAGCTTATCTTAGTCAAAACTATATGGTTGAAACTACAAACTATACCTATAAGGTGAACTATGTGTGAACATCAAACAAAGTGAAATATTTTATATTGTGTGGTATTGGTGGGCGATTGGTATGCTTTCAATGTATTGGTGGTGTGGTGGGTTGGCTGCGGTATACCCTATATATAAGCACCAATGGTACATTGGGAGTAGAACCAAAAGCTTGATCAATGATAGGATTGTAGATTTAGTGTCATCATCAAGAGAACTAATCTTAGTTAGATCTATAAGTGATTTTTGCATACTAAGACTTGGTGTATATTTTCATATACTAAATCAAAGGTCTTAGTAGTTCCTGTATCAAGCCAATTAAACAATCGTTAACCTAAAACAATTAAATGAAGACTTTCGAATTCCATGTCCCACATCGAACATCCACATATGAGATTAACATCTCAAATGATTTGATCTTATAGGAACAATACAACAATTTGCATACATCTAAACGATAAAACTAATAACATCATAATACGTGATCGTATTATATGTCGCACTTTCTATTGATCACAAACAAAGAAACTTCATATTAAGATCCAAAATCTATCCCACAGGACACGATCTTTAAACTGTACCTTAAAAGAATTGAAGAAATTATGCCTTAAATCCACTTGAAACAACAACGGTGGGGCAAATTGCTTAACAAGTTCAATTACGAGAATCGAATGTTGTAGAGGATGCACTCAAATGTAAGAACTGTATCTAAACTTATAACAATTGAACCTAAAACAACGTACTCGTAGTTCAACAAATTTCTTGATCCAAGTCAATTTCGATGATGAAAAGTCTTCTGCCGTTGGACTCTTAATAGCAACCAAGTTTGATTGTTTGCTTTATCCGCGGGAATCGTAATAATCGTTAACAACACGTTCATGAATAAATCACTCAAACCTCATTATTTTATTCACCCTTATACATACAAAAGTATAAGAATCTGCTAGTTTTCTATTGATGTTCATTACGCATCATGTCTAATCGTGATGCTCGTTTCGCGGATCATTTTTAACTTTTTCATGAGTTGGATCCAAACCCTTGAACCCCATTTAGGACTTGGCAATGCCCGTCCACCTTTTGCGTGTCCAACCTAAAGAAGTCCCGGGCTAACGAAAAGATCACATGAAAACAAGGTATCCACATATAGTTTATTCTTAATTTCGGGACGAAATTCCTAAAAGTAGGGGAGACTGTAACATTTACGGAATTTGTAATAAATATTTAAATGTAATAAAGCGATTATGACGTCAATGGGAATTTTATTATTTTTATTAATTGTATTTATTATAAAGTTTAGAAATTATTTACAATTTTATAAAATAAACAAATAAATTTTTACTTATAAATTTTTATAAACTTTATTTCATAGTTAAATAAATAATAACAATTAACATGTTCTAAAATTTTATAGTATGACACAAAAATAATGTTTTCATGAAAATATAATCAATTTATATCTATTATGGATTCTAAATAATTTTTTAACAAGTAAAAACAAAAGGTTATAAAGTTTAGGGGTAAAAGGTGTAAAAACTGAAAGTTTTATTTAAATAGAAAATGGGAGGAACCAAAGTTGACAAAACCCCAAAGATCTCACCTTCCTCACCCATATACCCAACCGGATCATCCGTGGGTAAAAATCGACCCATTCGCGACCCATCTTTCAAATCCACGCGTTTACAGCTCGATTACAACGAATCAACACCAAATTAGGGAAGGATTTTACACGCGTAATCATTCCCAATCAGTTTAATGGCTATTAACAGCCATTAAAAACGCAAATCTCGTTTCCAAATACATACACGTTCGTCCGAAATTCAAATCCTAACCGAATGTGTATAAAAACTCAATCTATTCGACCCTAACAACCCTTTTAGACCTGCGAAACTTTGTGTGAACCCAAGACCGACTCTCAAGCATTCTAAATCGCGAATCAAGACCCTGCAAGTGCTCGGTCTCGCCGCTCCTGTTCTTCAGTTAAACCTCCTCTAAACGAACCTAAAGGTTAGCAATCTATACATCATCTTAATCGTTTTTCAATCTAGAAACATAGCCCCATCATTCTGATTTCAATCGGAACCTATAGTTGAACGAATTCGAAGGTGAAAAGGATTAGGGCTCGTTCGGTTATAGTTTTGATTTGGGGATTGAAATCAGTTCCATGTTAAAACTAATTAGAAACCGAATATTTCGCAGACTAAGGTCTAGTCCAACTGGTTAATGCATGGTGTTCGGGGGTGATGGTCACGGGTTCGAACCCCCTCTAACCGGGTTAAAACCGGATTTTGTCATTTTTTTAATATTAAACCTATTTTAAATACTTTAATTATTCAGAAAATATTTTTATAAATAAAATATTATTCTGAAATAAATAATAAAATGTTATATACTTAAATTTTAATTATAACTTTTATTATCAATTAGTTATTTACTTATTTATTTATTCAACTTATTTAAAATAAATTAATATGTAATTACTTATTTTAAATATTTACATAAATAAACAATTTTATAAACTTATAACTTCTTAGATCATTTATCTATTAATTTATTTATTCATTTATATATTTATTGAATTATTTATTTATTTATTTATTTATCTAAAACTATTTATCTCATTTATTTATTTATTTATTTATTTATTTATTTATTTATTTATTTAATTACAACACGTTATCTCATTTATTTAGTTAATTATTTATTTACTTATTTATTTACCTAAAACTATTTATCTCATTTATTTAGTTATTTATTTATTTAAATTTCAATTCGTTATCTCATTTATTTAGTTAATTATTTATTACTTATTTATTTATCTAAAACTATTTTATCTCATTTATTTAGTTATTTATTTATTCATTTATTTACCAACAACTCTTTATCTCATTTATTTATTTAATTATTTATTTCTACTTATAAAACCTATTCTTATTTATTTACAATAAATGTTATAAACATAATACTTAAATATGTTTATACAAGAATGATCAAAATAAATTGTTTTAAATCAATATTTAAATTTTTAAATAAATATTTTAAGGTCAACATTTGTAATTTAGATATTTTATTATTTTCATTTAAATCATAATAAACCTAATTGTGTTTACCGAAACCGTTGATCCTTTTAGAACTTAGATCCATAGAATGACATAGTTTTGTTAAACATATGCCTATTGAACTATTTAGGTGAACATTGAATTTGTGTTGGACATATTTGAACTATATTTGACAAGACATTGCAAAGGCTAGCTCACACACTAAGGTGAGTCTTCATAGCCCCTCTTTTACTATTTTTGTTTTAGGGGTGAAACATGCAACTTATTTATTTCATTTACTTGTGAACTTAGCTAATGGCCTTATAGTTAGTGAACTTTAGCTAAGCATAGGCATTGATCACATTCATTTTAGTGACTATGATAGATCTATTGGACCGACCATCCCACCGTTGTTTGATTTACCCTTCGGGGGAGGCCCGCGGTGATAGTTTACTACTTGAGCATTTTAGTAATGCTAATCATTGGTCAAACATCATTTGTTATCATTTGTTGATCTGCTTTACTTGCTAGTTCATTTTGACTATGGTCATTATGCCTAGAGTTCACATATAACATTATCTACATCATTTTTATTAAACCTCTTGGTTTGAGTGTCAAAACCTATGAAACTCACTAACTCTTTGAGTTGACACTTGATTTTAACATGTTTCAGGTGGAAATGGAAATTAGCAAGCATTTGGAATTGAATTTTATTTTATTTAATTTGAATTATGTATTGGATTTGAATTTGAATTTGAATGATGTAATAGTTAGTTTGAATTTATTTAATTTTGTATTGAATGATGGATTTAAATGCATTGAATGTTTAGTTATGATTATTTACATCTTTATACCCTAAGCTATGAACAATCTACACTTCGTGTCACCCCGATGTTTCCGCCATCGGTCGGGGTGTTACATTTACCAAAAACAATAATTACATCTAACATGCTTGTTAAAAAATGTAAAGGTTTCGAAAACAGTATTATTTTTAAAAATAATAATAATAAACTTCTAACACGCACGTTAAAAAAATGTTTACAAACATTTTATATCAGTTTCAAAACCATTTTTTTAATAAGATTATTAGAAAATGAATGCTCAAAAACATATTTTGAAGCTAACCAAAAGTTGCTCATTGTTAAATTTACAATCAAAACCCATGAACTCATAAAATGAATCAAAACATATGTCTTGTAACACGGTATTCAGATTAAATATTGTACTCCAATAACAAAATCCGACCAACTTGTACTAAATAATTCTCTAAAATATATACTAGATTTTATCAAAAATCTTAATTTATATTTAACTTTCATGAACCCAAATCCTTATTTATAAGGTTTTTCACGAAAGTCTGTTTTAAGATTGTAGGAGATGGGTTCATGTTTTTATTATAAAACAATAATAAAATATACATAATAACGATACACTCGTTATTCGTAAGAAATAATTTAGTACATTACCGGTTACAAGACTAAAATAAAAGAATATAAATTACTAATTTATATGCGAAACATGTTTCGATGCATGTCTTCGTTGGATAGTCCAAAGAGCGAGTCTTCAATTAAGCATCTTGATGAGCCGGTCACAAATACTTCAATACGCTTATGTCTTCCACCTATTCTTCATTGACATAGAATAAACATGTTGATGATTATGGTTAAGGCACGTATTCAATACGCTTCCCTTAAAACAGATTTCGCGCCTCTTCTCAAGACGAACGCGTCTGTCTCCCAGGGTACAACAACCGAAACAGTATGTGTACTGTCGGGATTAACCTTGCACCTGAAAAAGATGTCTTAAGCGAGAGCTTGAAGAGTTGAGAAGGTTGGAAATTCTTCAAAGTTTGTGTGAGATGTTATGTAGTATTCTTTTCAACCAACCAACAAGACACCAATTGTCTTGTATTTATACTACAATATGGTGATACCAAGGGTCTTGAATTAACACATATCATCAATACATGTAATTTGAAAAGCCTTGATTTAATTGGGTAAGATGAAGAGTCTTGATTTTAATTCAAATTGAATTTGATAATAATCAAATAAATCAATTTTCCAACACTTTAGGCATTATTGTGACAGTTGCATACGAGAATTACGTCATCAATGACGTAGGCACATTTGATCGTTCTGGAAATCCATGTTGTTCTAATACTTGTAATTGCTACAGATTGATAGTAGGCGAGAAATGATGAACGTGGGTGAAAACCGTGCACCAAACGGAGTCCTGGATTGTCCGGAATCGAAAAACGAAGAAAAATTACCAAGTGTTGGTCGACTGGACCCATCGCGGTACGCGATGGAGGGATTGAGAATCCTCCGCGGTACGTAACGATTGCAAAATATCTAAGATTCCTCCGGAAATCGTCGCGGTACGCGAAGCCTTTTTGGGCTTCTGGTCGCAGTACGCGACGGATGTGGTGATGCGATGATCTGATCTACTTTATCAGATTTCCATGCAAAAATTATTCTTCTTCTTCTCGTGTCTGTTCTACCTTCAAACGAAGAAAACACACACTTTTACCATCTAAATTCACATCTGAAGCTACCAGAAGTCACGGATCGCACCAGGGATCATCTCTACAAGTTCTGATCGTTATTTTAACCGCAGAACTCTGTCAGATTAGGTAATGATCCGTTTAAACTTTCTAGTTTGATTTTGATTGATTAGATCTTGATTTTGAACGTAATGACATAGTTAGGATTGTTGATTATTGCCTAGATGATGGCTAGGATTGATTATAAACAAAGAACAGGAAGTTTTAACGGTTAAATCCTTGTTTTGATCCGTTGTAATGCCCGATTTTCATAAAACCATACCCATGATTGTAATGGTTTAATCCATTTGATTATGACAATGTAGGTGATTAGTTGGATTAATCCTTGAAATGCAAGGTTAAATCCAAGTATTTCAAACTAATCACAATCATTAACATACTTATTGGAACGATTATCTGATGTTTATGATAACAGTCAGATTAGTATGTTAAACATGGTTATTGCACCTATTATGATACTACATTGTGATATCTCATGATATTTGGGTAATCAATAACTAGGATTGATCATTCCTAAGCCATTAAATTATCTAGAAATTGTTACAGTATCATAATCAACAACATTAACTATCTGGTTAATCAGAGATTATTCTGATTAATCAAAAGTGTCATCAACTTTGTATTAGGAATCTAATGCAATGTAGGTTCCTACATTATCATACATTGTATGATATAACATTAAATTAATTAATTACATAATTAGTATCGAGTTGATGATTTACTAAGCAATGTCTTTGACATTGAACGTTCAGAAAGATCTAATCAGTTAACTAGAACATAAATAACTTATTAAATATAACTAAATGCAGAATCATCTCTGTACTATCAGTTTAGTGATACTCTGCTACACCTATACTACCAGGTGAGTCTCGTACAACCCCTTTTCTTTTTAATATTTTATAAACATCGGGGTAACTCTGCAAACTGTTGTCTGAACATATGATATGCATCAATGATATCTGTGTGATTTCATTTGACTTTTGTGGGATTTCATGGGATTTTGCCTGTTGAACTGAACTCTATCATGGAACTAAAAGTCCTCATTCTTGAACTGTATCTAGTGAACCCATGTGTGGCCGAACAGAAAACATTGATAGTACTATTGGTTGACACCCCATTCGCTAGGAGGGTTGCATCTCCCCTTGTGTGAATGTTTGTTATTTGTTTCCTGAACTTCTTAATGGTATGATAGACATTAAGATAATGAGGCACTAAGATATGTACCGACGAGTAATATCTTGAGAACTGAACTAGACGTCCGAAAGGAACTAGATACGGGTCCCATGATTATCCGGAACTGAACTTTTGAGAACGTGCTTATCATATCATATGGTTTTAAATTGAACTGTCGAACTCACCAGCTTTGTGCTGACGTTTCAAACTCAAACCTTTTTGCAGGTAAACAGTAGTAGCCGGTGAGGATGCACTGTTGGGATATTTGCACTTTAATAATTAGTATTGTAATTAAATAAACGTAGCTGTAATGAAATTGTGATTGCGACACCCTTGTAATGTAATTACTTTAAGTTGATCTGTGTGCTTATGATATCGGTTCAAGTAAATCACCCCTCACCTCGGAGACATCACCACTATGCTTCCGCAACCGGTTCAGTGACATCAGGATAGACACGAGGTGACGAGGGGTGGGGGTGTGACAATTATGGATTGATGCGGATGATCACCATGCTAATACCAACCTCGTCACACATTAGCACACTCTTATAAGATTGTAAATGCGCCCTATTTGCGGTGCACGTATATAATGTATATATGTGTGGGCTCTTAAGGGACAAAAGTAAAAGTGCACTAATTTTAACGTTATTTTAATTATTTTGTGAAAAAATAACGTTAAAATCATTGAAATGATCAACTTTAAACGATAACTTTGAGCCGGGGACTCTTTTGGAGCAGCCTCTCTATCCCAACTGGGATAGGGGTAAGGCTTGTATCTATCCTTCTCCCCCAGACCCTACTGAAAAGTGGGAATATACTGGGTAAGGTTGTTGTTATAAGACTCTAAATCTTGTATCAAATCTTTGTTATAACCATGACAAATTTCTTTTCAAAACTTAAAAAGTATTGTATATATAGTGCTAATTGTCCGTCCAAAAATAACGCTTAAAAGTACTATCACTACACCATTCGTGACCTGTCCCGACGAAATTTACACGCCCTGTCCCGACGACTTTTAGTCGCCATAGGGTTCGTCGGTATAGATCCGTACCAATAGATAAAAAAGTCGTCGGCATAGGGTTCGTCGGGAAAAACTTGCTCTGTCCCGACGACTTGTGGTCAGCATAGGTTAATCAAAAAATTTTCTGAAATAGATAGAAATCATATATAAACACGAGTTTTTTTAAAATAAACCAAAAAATATTTATTACCTTCAAAACCCCAACTTAAACTTGTTGAAATCCTCAAAATAACCCAAATAAACTTCAAATCATCTTCCCTTTTTTTCTTGCAAACACACAAACATAAATACAATTCAAAAATAAACACTAATCATTTACAAATAATATGAATATATATGTTTAAACAAATAATCACTAAAAAAAACGAACCATCTACCTTAAACATTCATCAATGGAAGAAGAAATTGTTAAACCCTTGTCAAAAACATCTCAATCTTCAAAAACCTAGAAAAATATGAAGAACATAGACAAAAATTAGTTCAAAACTTTAACCCATAACAATCTAATCTCCAAATACAAGTTCTTACCTTCAAAATGGCGAAATTTTAGCTTCAAAAATTCGAAAGGAATGAAATGGGAGAGAAATGGGGGAGCTGGAAAATATTCTTTTGCGCTTTAACCTGTCCCGACGACTTGTAGTCGGGATAGGATTACCTGGAATTTTTTTTTTTAATAGACCAGTGCCGACGACATGTCGGTGGGAAAACCAATCCGGGAAAAAAATTACCACTTAACGCGCGTGTGAAATAGAGGCAAAAAAAAAATGTTTTTACCCTATACCGACCACGAGTCGTCGGTATAGATATTGGGAAAAGGCGCCAAAATGCCCGCCATTTAGCCTTCTGCTGTGCCAACCGAAATTCGTCGGGATAGGTTTGCGCAACAAAAAAAAAATTCGGGGGTAAACTTGTAAAAACATATTTGCAGCTTCTCAACCTCAGTTGAGACAAGCTTTGCAAGTTCTTGGACCGTGGGAAACGGTTAGGTCCGTATTAAAAAATATCTAGCATTACGATCACATTGACACAAATAGTTTTACAATTGTATAAACTATATAATAGTCTGTGCATGATTTTAAATGTTTATGTATAAAAATATTTGTGAATATGAGGTATTTATGTTGTGTTTTTTTAGCAAATTATTTTCTAAAAATGTTTTGATTGTTCAATGATTTTTTTTTCTCAAACGATATTCTTATAGGACTCTCCCTGTTGACGAAATGGATGGTCACGTGAGAATGAGTGAACTAAGGGCTTAATAGTTATCCTTTTGACTTCTTTAAGAGAGATTTTGGGTTCAAATTTGAACTGAGACTTATTTGCTGAGGTAAGGTTATGAGGTATACCCAGTTGTGCGGTTTCTCCTGGCGAAGGCGCGGCGCCCCAGAGCATCAAATCTATGGAGAATTTTGAAATATCGTGTTAGGTGTCATCATTTCAATACATTAAAAATGAACATGAGCATGAGAGGCTCACAATGACCTCTTATGTAACATATCAGAGCCTCTATTGTGAACAAGAAAGGGAAAAAAATCTATCAGATTGTGCCACATCAAGGCCATACACGCAAATTGGTTCGCTTATTGCACCTTGAAACTAGACACAGCTATTATATTTTTATAGTTTATTTATGTTAAAACTCATCTATGTTATAAGACGGATAAATATATCATATTAAAGACATAATTTTCTCTCCTATTAAATAAAATTTGTGCATTTGATTAAAAAATTTTTTGTTTAATTCTCTATTTCAGATTTATATTGTTATTTACCTTTTTTTTTGTTTTTAATAAATATACTTTTCTTGTTAAAATTTTTTGTAAAATTCTTTAAAAATTTTAAAATATTACATTGATCTTACGAAGAAACAATGTGTATATATAATTACATCACCATTATAATTGATTTATTTCATTACTTAGAAATATTAAGTCTATAATTTTAAAAAATTGATTAATTATTATTAATTTGTGACTGTAGACTTCTAGCATAGTGGTCACCTTCTTGACGTTCTCACGAGTAGTCTTGGGTTTGATTTGGGCGATAACATATTGTTGAGGCAAGTCAGAGGGTTTACCCCCAATTATATGATTCGTTATGAGTGAACTTAAGTGCATGTTACAAAGCATCAAGTGTTATGAATAATTAAAATCTCATTTTGGTGTGTCTCTTTTAAGTTGTTCAAAAAATTATTATTAATTTATCTTTTAAATTTTTGAAACAAAGTAACATAGAAAAAGCGCATCTATTTTTCAATGATAATCTAAATTAACACCCATTATTTATTTTACCCCACAATATTAAATAAGTAGATATTTTAATTATTTTTAAACATATATTTTTATTATTTAATAAGAGATATTAATAAACAGAATATATAATAAAATGCAACCAGATAATGTTATATGTCAATATCTATTTTTTATTGAAAAGAATATTTTGGACTTCATTGGCCTCAAGATCAGTGTATCCCTTTGTTTTTGAAATTTAGGTGGTGTTTGTTTTTTAAGAGGTAAAACGTCTGCGGTCTGCGGACCACATCTGCAAACCTCTTTTGCAGAAGAGGTGGACCAAACATCTGCAAGAAGAGTTTTTGAGGGTGTTTGTTTTCCAAAAACATCTTCAAACAAAAAAGCTCTTCCTATGAAAACCCAACCCACCGTCCCCCAACCCCACCGTCTGCTCAACCCCCGGCGACCGATCCTCCGATCGTCCACCACTGTCACCATCACCTCTGATCGTCCCTCTTCACCCACCGTCAACCGTCGACCGCAGAA
Source organism: Mikania micrantha (assembly GCA_009363875.1). Lineage (NCBI taxonomy): Eukaryota > Viridiplantae > Streptophyta > Magnoliopsida > Asterales > Asteraceae > Mikania > Mikania micrantha. The sequence goes on along the minus strand of CM018690.1, from coordinate 5,249,962 downwards.
GGGATGCGATTGAGGCTGTCACCATCACCATCGCGGCTCTAGGGTTTCATCCAATGAAGGGTTCGACGACGGGATGCGGTTGAGGCTGTCACCTAGATTGACGAACCTTCGATTGAAGACCACCATTGCGGATCTAGGGTTTTGTCCGACGAAGGGTCGCGGCGCAGGGACGAAGGCGACGGTGCTGGCGGTGGTAAATCGCGAAGAAGCGGCGGCGGTGGAGGGGGAAATCGCGAAGGATGAGCTGCTGTGGAGGGGGAAATCGCGAAGGGGTGGTTGTCGGCGGTGGAGATGGTGGTTGTCGGCGGTGGAGCTCTTGGGTGTCGGCGGTGGAGCTGGGGTGAAGGGGGCGACGAACTGAGAAGAGGTGGAAGATGTTGGAAGAGCTCAGAAGAGGTTGGTCCATGTCTGCGCCAAGAAGAGGTCGCGCAGACCTTTTTTAATGAAATGTCTTCGAAAAAACAAACAGTCTAACCTCTTCCCGCGTCTGCGTGGCGCAGACATAAGAGGTTAGAAGAGGTTAGAAGATGTTTTTTTCTAAAAAACAAACACCCCCTTAGACAACAAGATGCTTACTTTATAAAAAGGACACCATGAAGTTCTTCACATTTTTATCCATTCCACATACACTCACACATAGGACATAACAATATTCAAAAAAGCAACTCATTTTACGGCGATAACCTTCAATAATATGTCAAAATCAAACTAAAATTAATTTATCATTACTATTATTATAGATATATCACATTCTACTTTTATTCGTATGTATAAATTCTAAGTTACTTTAGAAGTTGACATTGGTGTAAGAGTTTAGATTTATATCAGCATAAATTTTTAAATAAAAAATTATAATAAGCAAAAAATGTTTGGATTGATCTTGGGTGTTTATCAAATGTTATCGTTGAAAGAATGAGTTAGTATATGTTTCTGATTATTTATATATATATACATATATCCAATACAAAATTAATTAACGTGAGAATGATAGGAATGATTTTGAGCCCATGATTAAATTTATCAATGGTTAAGATCTAGTGAACCCACTTTTCATTAAAAACTTATGCGATTTTAAAACTAAAAGCGCAAAAAAGGAATAATCTACCTTTATTGACTTTTTTAAAAAAAATTACACCATAGAATTGAGAATTTTATTATCTTTAATTTGAGTATAGTATTGTTATATACATTTTTTTACGTAGTCCGTGATTTCAATGCTTGGTAAGTGATTATGCAATTGATCCTTTGATCATGCATGTTAAATGAGTATATGTGATTTTCATATAACGTTGTACGTGATTATTGGTACATATATAATTAAACAGTTGGTCATTAATTATATGTGTTAAATTACGGCCTGTATTTTTATAAATCACAGTTTGTAATTTTATATGGACGATAATATCCTTTACCATGATAACACATGTCAAATCATGTGGCTTCTTACGTTTTTCACGTTAAAATCCGTTGTACGTTAACAGTCCCATATATATATATAGGGAAGGGTATAAAAAATAACCCTCATCTTTTGCTACAACTACATAACTCATTTCAACCAATCATAAACTTATACATAAGCTTTTCATTAAAATATTAAAAAGGGCATCCTAGTCATTTTACCTTTATAAGTTTTCCCCCCCATCTTTTTTAAACATTAATAACTTTTTTATAATATATTATTTTTTTAAAAAAATTGCACCATTATATTCGTCTCATTTTTCTCTTTAATTCCGTTATAGTCTCGACTAATTTTTTTTTACTTTTTTTAGATGCCCTATATTTACATCATTGTAACGAGCTTAAATATAACAAATTTATTTGAAACTTTTTTAAAAATAATAAATTACAGTGATGTAATTTATGGTGATGTAATTTACATTGACTTAAAATTTGGTTTCGGTTTTTTCGGTTAATTTGGTTCCGGTTCGGTTTTTTCGGTTAATTCGGTTTCGGTTCGTTTTTTTTTTGCTTTTTGCTCATCCCTAATTTGTAACGAGCCTAAATACAACAAATTAGTTTGAATTGTTTTCGAACAATGTTAAATTACATCACTATAATTATCATTGTTAGAGAAAAAAATCAAAATAATGTGTTATATTACATTACTGTAATTTATCATTGTAATTATCATTGTTAGAGAAAAAGTAAAATAATGTGTTATATTAATTACATCACTGTAATTTATCATTGTTAGAGAAAAATTCAAAATAATGTGTTATATTTATGCTCGTTATATCGATGTTAATAATGGGCAATGAGAAAAAAAATTAAAAAAACTAGTCAACATTATAACGAGATTTAAAGAGAAAATTACATCACTGTAAATAATGTGTAACGTCACCGTTAATTATGTCATTGTAAATTACTTCATTTTGTGTTACATTACTTCATTTTGTGTTACATTACTGTAATTTACCATTGTTATAAAAAATTTATAATTAATTTGCTATCGTTAAGATCGTTACAATGATTTAAATACATGACATCAAAAAAATAAAAAAAAAAACTAGTCGAGACTATAACGAAATTAAAGAGAAAAATGAGACGAGTATAATGGTGCAATTTTTTTAAAAAAATAATATAGTATAAAAAAGTTATGAATGTTTAAAAAAAAGGGGTAAACTTTATATAAATGACAAATGTCCTAAATGCCCTTCATACTAAAGACAAAGGAATTGACACGTGGCACGATCCTATACATTTACCTTTTTCAAGTAACCATTGGATGATGGTTAATGGGTTGTAACAAAAGATGAGGGTTATCAAAAATTCCATGCCCTATATATATATAGGGCATGGAATTTTTGATAACCCTCATCTTTTGTTACAACCCATTAACCATCATCCAATGGTTACTTTAAAAATGTAAGTGTATAGGATGGTGACACGTGTCAGATTCCTTTTTTTTTTCTTTTTTTTAATATAAAGGGCATTTAAGACATTTGTTATTTAAGTAAAGTTTACCCCATTTTTTTAAACATTCATAACTTTTTTATACTATATTATTTTTTTAAAAAAATTGCACCATTATACTCGTCTCATTTTTCTCTTTAATTTCGTTATAGTCTAGACTAGTTTTTTTTTTTTTTGATGTCATGTATTTACATCATTGTAACGAGCTTAAAGATGGCAAATCTGTCACACCCCCAATTTTCTACTAACGGAATCACACCGTTTGGGAACGTGACAAACCAGGATCTCAGATCATTAGACATAACGAAGACCTCTATATGAATTTCAAAACATACTTTGGTCTTTAAAACATGACATCAGAGTTTTCAAGGTTTTGCGGAAGCGTTTTAAAACCAGTAACATTTGAAAAATGTAAATTACAATACAAAATCTCAATTGTCATAATTCAAATACTAAAATGTAAAGTCATGCATGCGACTCGATCTCCTAGTCCATGCCTGCTTTATGATGTCCTTAGCGTCCTGAGAAAACATGTAAATCAAGTGTCAACCCAAATGGTTGGTGCATAACACAGGTTTAATCATTTCACAATGTTCAAAACAGCAGTTTGAATATCAAGTTTGTAGATAACATAATCACACATGCACAGTCATGATAGCTAGTCATATAAACTATTTACATAAGTGGTCGACACCGAAGCTGACGAGTTGCCATGCTATAGCATGTTTTTGCCTTAACACTATTGTCTAGCACGAACAATAGCAATGTGTGTGTTTGGTCAGTCAAACACCTGCGTAGATCCCATCTACCAAGTGAGGTTTGTCAAACCCAATAGATCTATCTTCAACTACCACGCTTTGCACTCCGGCAAATTAAACGGTTCGAAAGAGAAGGCTTTGTAATGCTATGTTTGCACTTATTGTAAACAGCTAACTCATGCAAGTGATATGTATCTAAAAGCGTTTGTTGCACATGTTTTCTCCCCCAAAACAGTTAAAATAAGAAAGGGCCGTGTACGCACCTTTGATTGTAGCAGAATGATCAAACACACGTGAACTCGCGTAGAAAATCCTCTACGAAAAATCTGTGTTTAAATGATAACGTTGTGTTATTCAGGATGTCGTTTTGTGTTTGTAATCACATACGTGTCATCACACGTATGTAGAGTGTTAGAAACGTGCACACGTAGGTACGCGTGACTTATAATCGTTTAAATAAAATCATATCATCGTTAATGATTTTATTTAACCAAACGAAATTATACGCGATTTCGTTTTCTAATTAAAATATGAATTTTATTATTCTAACACATTCGTATTCCCGTTACGGTTCCAACGCAACTCGAACGGGTTAAATCGGAGCTAAAACGAGCACGTTATGATTAAAACATCAAAAATGGTTTTAATTATCAAAAACCGGTGGAGCCTGGCCTCGAACCCGCGACCCTCCACTCCACGCCCATGCATTCTACCACTCCGGCCCGCTAGGGAATCGCGATATGGTTTCCAGATTAATTGTTTTAAACATTAAATACCCGGTTCCCCTTTGTTTGACTACCGAACCAATTTGGTTCCAATTGGACCCCAATTCAACCGAGTTCGATCCCCAACCCTTAGGGTTATATTTCCAGATACACAATCGAGTTAACATGAGCTTTTAATCGTATTATTTCCTCGAATTATTAGGGTTTTATAACCCCAATTCGAGCTTGAACACAAAACTATGAACTTTGATTCAATTATTCGAATTTGCTAATGATATTCAACAAAATCATATGGTTTTCACTACTAAAGAGATTTCGAAACCTTCTGTATAATTTAATTCGAAAACCAAATTCATTTCAATTAAAATCCCCAATTTCTTTCATATTACGAACCCTAGAACTCGAGATCTATCAAGCTGCTGTTGAAATGTGAAATTAACATGGGATTTTTATCAAAAGTCATATCCCGAAACTGTGTATGTGTTCTAATTTGGTTTTAGAATTCGTTTGATTACAAACCCCCAAAACGGTTTACTATAAGAACCCTAGAATTAGAATTTACTCAATTCGTTGTTATCATGCTGAAATTGAGATATGGTTTTCATTAACAAGAAGTTCCGAAACTCCCTGTGTGATTTGAGTTGATTTTTACACTTGATTAATCCGAAACCCCCAAATCTTGTTCCGTATGAACCCTAATTGATCGACTTCATGCAATTCGATATTGAGAGGCCGAATTTACATAGGGCTATGCTTAATCGGCTCTTTTAGATGATGTAGAGGTTAAGTATTACCTGATTGAACTTCGAAATGATATTAGTTGACTAACACATGATCTTCGGCCAACTCCCAATCGAATTCTTCAACCCGACGATTATGAGATTGAATTGGTGCTTGAAAAAGTCTCTAAGGATGCCGATTGTAGTTTTAGAGAGCTCAATTGAGAGTGATTTGATCGATTATTATGGAATTAATATCCAATGGGACGGTTTCAACATTGTAAAGTTTTAATCACATTAAATCAACCATTATTGTGAAATTAACTGATGGTAACCGACTATCATCATTGTTATAGGTCTTATGATCATTCAACTTGATCCATTATGGTGAAATACTATTAATTTCGAAATTCCCATTTGAGTTTCAATGAATTTTGACTTTACAAGTCAAAATTATGTATATTTAATCAATTGAAATTGTATTCCTTGTGGTTTAAATGTTTTAACTTATTTTGATTAATTCTAGTCCTTCTTATTTTGATTTCATATGATTTCGTATGATTTTGTTAACTTTTCGTCAACGAGGTTATCCCGAAATTATCGAATTTGTCATTAATTGACCAAATTGAACTATTATTGGGCTTGATTAACCCAATTGGGCCTCCTAAATACTATTGGGCCTACCTGGGCCTACCTTGGCCTTATTGGACCTGTGATCACATTATTCTCAGTTAACGAGGTTAATTCGAAAAGTCGGATTGTCACATCATCCCCTTGTTGAAGGAATTTTCGTCTCGAAAATTAGTAAATGTTAGGAGTAGTTAGGAAACTACTTACGAGTTTAAATCATACGTGTTAGTGTTGTTTGATCATTCCGTGTGCTTGTGTGTATTCACACACAAAATCTAATGCTTGCAACATCACAACTAAATGTGATCGTTCAATGTAACTGTTTGTGTGTACACTAGTTAGTTCACCTAACTGTGACTATTTGTGTTTGATCATACTGTGTTGTGTAACCTCACACATAGTGAGTGTATGTAACTGTTTGTACTATGCAACCCCGCACATAGCAAAATGTGTAACTAATCATGTATGTACTACCATAACATGTAACATATGAAATGTAGTACATAAATTATATAGAATGTAATGTAGCACAAATGTTTATAACAAAACCAATTGAATAAAGTGTTTGTATACTGTACTATGTAATCTCACACATAGCCAATGTTTGAATGTAGTCAACGAAATAGAAACTTCCAAAATTCATGCGTAACTGTAAATTCACGAGTACATGGGCCCCTGTATTCGTCAACTTACCTTACCCAATTATTCTGGTTCCTTCTATATGTAACTCCACCATTGTTTAACTAATCATGATTGTACCACCATGAAATGTAGTACCTCAAATGTAATGTTTGAAATGTAGTACATTGTTTGAAATCAATCATGTATGTACTATTATGAAATGTTTGTGTTTGCATTCTGCAAAGCTGGGTGTTCAGCCCAGTTGTTTATACTAACTTCAATAGTATAATGTGTTTGTGCTTACAGTTAGAGTGTGAAATATCACATCATCCCCTTGTTGAAGGAAATTTCGTCCCGAAATTTAACGCACCTTCATAATGTTTGTTGTAGTTTTGAATAGGTGGGGATATTTTTCATCATTCAATCTTCCCTTTCCCATGTGAATTCAGGACCACGTCTTGAATTATACCGAACTTTGCCTATTAATTCTTGCTTTGTTTAAGTTGTTTGACCTCTCGGTCCATGATTTCAATTGGTTACTCGATGAATCGTAACTGTTCGTCTACTTGTATTTCTTCCAGTGGCATAATCAATGTCTCATTAGAAAGACATTTCTTTAAGTTCGATCCATGAAAGACATCATGAACTCCTCTAAGTTCATCCGATAATTTGAGTTAATACACAACCGGACCAATCCTTTTCAGGATCTCAAAAGGTCCTACGTAATGTGGGCCAAGCTTCCCGTGCTTGCCAAATCGTATTACACCTTTCCAAGGTGATACCTTTAGAAGGAACTCGGTCTCCTACCTGAAATTCCAATGGTTTATGACGTTTGTCAGCATAACTCTTCTGTCGATCCCGGGCTGCTGCCATACAGTTCCGGATTTGTACTATCTTCTCTGTCGTCTCGTGCACTAGTTCAGGACCTGTAATCTGACTGTCTCCAATTTCAGTCTAACAAACTGGTGAACGACATTTGCGACCATACAAAGCTTCAAACGGTGCCGCCTGAATACTGGTATGATAACTGTTGTTGTAAGAGAATTCCACTAACGGTAAGTGGTTTCTCCATCTATCACCAAAGTCAATCACACAAGCTCGTAACATATCCTCGAGCATTTGAATCGTACGTTCACTCAGCAATGTTAGCTTTCATGTGAGGCCACCAATACAGTGCCCTCCAATCATGATACATCTTGTCGGATCCCGGATGGACAGAATATCTAGACTTGTGTGCTTCATCCATCACGAGTTCCCTTAAGCCTCCGTACAAAGGTATCCACAATCGATTAATGAAATAACGAATTTCATCAGGCTTAACATCCAGTTGTTCTTCCATTCCTCTTAAGGATTCCTGTACCAAGTTTTCCTTCTTCAAAGCCTCGATCTGAGCATTGCGTACCTTATCAGGTAAATCAGTATGTATTATCATCATAAGTGCGTGAACCCGTCTTGTTGAAGTATCTTTTCTGCTTAAAGCATCAGCTACCACATTAGCCTTTCCCGGGTGATACTTAATCGCACACTCATAATCGTTCAACAACTCAACCCATCGTCGTTGCCTCATATTAAGCTCCTTCTGATCAAAGATATGCTGCAAACTCTTATGATCAGTATAAATAGTACACTTAGTTCCATACAAGTAATGCCTCCAAATCTTCAAAGCAAAAACCACTGCTCCTAACTCCAAGTCATGAGTGGTGTAATTCTTTTCGTGTGTTCGTAGTTGTCTGGAAGCATAAGCGATCACTTTATCCCGTTGCATCAACACACATCCCAAACCCTGTCCAGATGCGTCACAATACACCGCAAAGTCTTCCGTTCCTTCCGGTAAGGACAGAATCGGTGCGCTGCAAAGCTTCTGTTTCAATAACTGGAACGCAGTTTCCTGTTTATCCGTCCAGTTATACTTCGTTCCCTTGTGCGTAAGAGCTGTAAGTGGTTGAGCGATCTTTGAGAAACCCTCAATGAATCGTCGGTAATAACCCGCCAAACCAAGGAATTGTCGTACCTCGGTAGGGGTCTTTGGCGCTTCCCAATTCTTAATCGCTTCAATCTTCGCTGGATCAACATGTATGCCCTTTTCATTAACTATATGACCCAAGAACTGTACTTCTCGCATCCAGAAATCACATTTCGAGAACTTAGCGTACAGTTGTTCCTGTTTCAATAACTCTAGCAGTAATTGAAGATGTTCAGCATGTTCCTCCTCAGACTTTGAATATATGAGAATGTCATCGATGAAAACAATGACAAACTTATCAAGATATGGTTTACAAACACGATTCATGAGATCCATGAATACAGCTGGAGCGTTTGTCAACCCAAATGGCATGACCAAGAACTCATAATGGCCATAGCGCGTCCTGAATGCTGTCTTTGGAATATCCTCCTCCTGGACTCTTAGTTGATGATAACCCGACCTGAGATCAATCGTCGAGTAGTAACTCGAACCTTGCAACTGATTGAACAGATCGGCAATCCTGGGTAACGGATACCGGTTCTTGATAGTAACCTTATTCAACTCCCGGTAATCGATACACATACGAAAAGTCCCGTCCTTCTTCTTTACAAACAATACTGGAGCTCCCCATGGTGAAAAACTAGGTCGTATGAAACCCTTATCCAACAACTCTTGCAGTCGTGTAGATAACTCTTGCATCTCTGACGATGCAAGTCGATAAGGCGTCCTAGCTATCGGTGCTGCATCTGGTGTAAGGTCGACTCAAAATTCCACCTAGCTGATAGGCGGTAATCCCGGCAAGTCTTCTGGAAATACCTCCGGAAATTCACAACTACTGGTATATCTTCAATCTTCTTCTCAGCTACCGGCTTTTCAGTTATAAGTGCTATAACTGCCGTATGACCTTTCCGCAAACACTTGTGTGCTTTCACACAAGATATGAGACGCAGTGGGGTACTGCTCTTCTCGCCTTGTACATATAATGTCTCTCCCTGCGGAAGAGGTACACGAACTATCTTTTGAGGGCATACTATTTCAGCCTGTTGTTTGGACAACCAGTCCATGTTGATGACTACATCGAAACTGCCTAAGGCGGTAGGCATAAAGTCAATGTCATGTGTTTGACTCATCAAGTCAAGAACACGTCTTTTAAGAATATGGTTTTCAACAACTAACTTATCACCAACTAGTTCTATAGTGTATGGGTTTTCTAAAGCAGTAGGGCTAACACTCAGTAATTCACAAGATTTGCTAGATACAAAACTCCGATCTGCACCGGTGTTAGATAGCATAGAGGCAGAGTGATAATTCAAGAGGAACGTACCCGTAACGAAGTTGGGATCTTCCCATGCCGGACGTTCTACAATCACAACAGCTCTGTTCTAGCAACATTTGTGTTGTTGTTGCTGTTTCCTTTTGTATTTATGTCATTAACCCTTCTTTTCTTGAGTTGTGGGCACTCCTTCTTGAAATGTCCTGATAAGCCACACCCAAAACATCTCTTCTGTGTGTTGCTCCGGTTGAGTGAGCTTGTCTGCAGTTCCCCTCGACAGTCTTTTGCTATATGACCTATCTTTCTGCATCGCTGACATCGGTATTTGTCACATTGATTCCCAAAGTGATGGAATCCACATTTGTTGCACTTTGGGTATTTACCATTATATCCTCCCGATGACTGTCGGTTATTATTTGGATTGTGCTGAGTCTTGTTGGATTCCTGCTTACGATTCTCCTGAAATGACTGCTTAGTGAAATTCTTGAAATCAATGTTATCCCGTTTTCTTTTGTGATCTTCTGCTTTAGCTGTTACTGTTCGTTTGGGTAATGTTCCCCGTTGCACCGCTTGATCAGTCAGTTGGTATGCCAGTTGAACAATTTGCTGTATAGTAGTAGGATTTGCAGATTTGATCAATTCTCGAACCTGAGATACCAGTCCTCCAATGTATCTCTTGATCCACTTGCTAGGCGGGCTTGCCCTATGCGGTAAAAGTCTTGCTAATTGCTGGAATCGAGTAGTGTATTCCTCAATATTAGAACCTTTCATCTTAAGTTGCCTGTATTCATCATCTAGTTCTTGCATTGCATTACAGTGACTATACTCTTCCTGCAACAGGATTTTGAATCCATTCCAAGTAAGAGCATTGGTTGTATTCAAACCGAGTGTCTGTACGATAGAGTTCCACCATATCAAAGCTGAACCCTCAAAAGTACCAATAGCGTATCTGACCTTGTTTTCTTCCGGACAATTGCACGTATCAAATACCGCTTCTGACTGTTCAATCCATCGAAGAAGTCCAATAGCTCCCTCCGATCCTTTGAAATTATGTGGTTTACAATCCAAGAATGTCTTGAACGTGCCCACTTGTGGTTTTACCAGTTCCCCCGTCGGATCATGTGATCCTGTTTGGTGTGTTTGCGTATAGTTTGCAATTGCCTCGGTGATTCGAGTGTTAATAAGTTCCTCAACTTCCGTTGCGGTCATGTTAATGTTTCCTCCAACCATGATCTTCCTATTTACAAATATACATAATGAGACTATACCCATCGCATAATCATCACTCATGCACAAAGTAAATGTAACACACTATCATAGCCATTAAGATAAAATTCTTAATCATTTATGCTAAACTAGTGCTTACAATTGTTTGTCAAAGAGATACAAAACAACTAAACACGAAATCTACTTTTATGAGTACAACCCACTCATATAAGTTTGTTAATTTGGAAAGTAAATGAAATAACTAGATTCCATTGTTTGGTGGACCAACAGTTGATGATGAATCTTCCATTTCTGCTGGACCAGTCACTGCACCATGCTGGTAACGTATATGCCCAGAGATAAGTGTCATGGCCTCCCCCGCCAAGTCTCTCACTGCATTGGCTTCAATCATCGCTATACGAGCCCTTTCATTGGCTTCCTCAGCCCTTGCCTCAGCTACAGCTACACGTAACTGAGTAGTTTCTAGTCGTGCAGTGAGTTCGAGGATCGTCCCTCGCATCATCCAGATCGTTTCCACCAACTTTGCCTGTTCCTCATTTGTTCTAACCAACTCCCCAGTGAGATTATCCCACATCTGTGTTAGCCAGTTATTATTCTCAAGTAACTCTGTGATCATCCTTGCTACTTCCCGCATGTTGCGGATTTCACGCTCCATGCGTGCAACAAAAGCAGCAAATGCCTGTTCCAGTGGATATCCAATAGCAGGTAATATCCAAAGGCTATTAGCAGAGTTGGCAGTTGATGGTGGTGGCACTCGCTCTTCACGCACCCAGCTGCGTATGAGATCAGGAAACCATTGCCAATATTGGTTGATCCCTCTTTGTTGAACATGTGTTTCCTCCCCATAGTGGTTTGCATCATCCACTGGTTCGATCCTCCTTGTCATGATGTCTGACAATGTTACCACTCGTTCCTCAGTGTGAGTAGGTGTAGATGACGATGCCATGTCTGTTACATAATGTCATATGTAAGTGCTATACAAACTATCGTATAAGCAGTGTCTAATGTCTAACAGTTATAGTCTAAGTCTACACAATGCAAACCTAATTCGCTATAACCAATGGCTCTGATACCAATCTGTCACACCCCCAATTTTCTACTAACGGAATCACACCGTTTGGGAACGTGACAAACCAGGATCTCAGATCATTAGACATAACGAAGACCTCTATATGAATTTCAAAACATACTTTGGTCTTTAAAACATGACATCAGAGTTTTCAAGGTTTTGCGGAAGCGTTTTAAAACCAGTAACATTTGAAAAATGTAAATTACAATACAAAATCTCAATTGTCATAATTCAAATACTAAAATGTAAAGTCATGCATGCGACTCGATCTCCTAGTCCATGCCTGCTTTATGATGTCCTTAGCGTCCTGAGAAAACATGTAAATCAAGTGTCAACCCAAATGGTTGGTGCATAACACAGGTTTAATCATTTCACAATGTTCAAAACAGCAGTTTGAATATCAAGTTTGTAGATAACATAATCACACATGCACAGTCATGATAGCTAGTCATATAAACTATTTACATAAGTGGTCGACACCGAAGCTGACGAGTTGCCATGCTATAGCATGTTTTTGCCTTAACACTATTGTCTAGCACGAACAATAGCAATGTGTGTGTTTGGTCAGTCAAACACCTGCGTAGATCCCATCTACCAAGTGAGGTTTGTCAAACCCAATAGATCTATCTTCAACTACCACGCTTTGCACTCCGGCAAATTAAACGGTTCGAAAGAGAAGGCTTTGTAATGCTATGTTTGCACTTATTGTAAACAGCTAACTCATGCAAGTGATATGTATCTAAAAGCGTTTGTTGCACATGTTTTCTCCCCCAAAACAGTTAAAATAAGAAAGGGGCCGTGTACGCACCTTTGATTGTAGCAGAATGATCAAACACACGTGAACTCGCGTAGAAAATCCTCTACGAAAAATCTGTGTTTAAATGATAACGTTGTGTTATTCAGGATGTCGTTTTGTGTTTGTAATCACATACGTGTCATCACACGTATGTAGAGTGTTAGAAACGTGCACACGTAGGTACGCGTGACTTATAATCGTTTAAATAAAATCATATCATCGTTAATGATTTTATTTAACCAAACGAAATTATACGCGATTTCGTTTTCTAATTAAAATATGAATTTTATTATTCTAACACATTCGTATTCCCGTTACGGTTCCAACGCAACTCGAACGGGTTAAATCGGAGCTAAAACGAGCACGTTATGATTAAAACATCAAAAATGGTTTTAATTATCAAAAACCGGTGGAGCCTGGCCTCGAACCCGCGACCCTCCACTCCACGCCCATGCATTCTACCACTCCGGCCCGCTAGGGAATCGCGATATGGTTTCCAGATTAATTGTTTTAAACATTAAATACCCGGTTCCCTTTGTTTGACTACCGAACCAATTTGGTTCCAATTGGACCCCAATTCAACCGAGTTCGATCCCCAACCCTTAGGGTTATATTTCCAGATACACAATCGAGTTAACATGAGCTTTTAATCGTATTATTTCCTCGAATTATTAGGGTTTTATAACCCCAATTCGAGCTTGAACACAAAACTATGAACTTTGATTCAATTATTCGAATTTGCTAATGATATTCAACAAAATCATATGGTTTTCACTACTAAAGAGATTTCGAAACCTTCTGTATAATTTAATTCGAAAACCAAATTCATTTCAATTAAAATCCCCAATTTCTTTCATATTACGAACCCTAGAACTCGAGATCTATCAAGCTGCTGTTGAAATGTGAAATTAACATGGGATTTTTATCAAAAGTCATATCCCGAAACTGTGTATGTGTTCTAATTTGGTTTTAGAATTCGTTTGATTACAAACCCCCAAAAGGGTTTACTATAAGAACCCTAGAATTAGAATTTACTCAATTCGTTGTTATCATGCTGAAATTGAGATATGGTTTTCATTAACAAGAAGTTCCGAAACTCCCTGTGTGATTTGAGTTGATTTTTACACTTGATTAATCCGAAACCCCCAAATCTTGTTCCGTATGAACCCTAATTGATCGACTTCATGCAATTCGATATTGAGAGGCCGAATTTACATAGGGCTATGCTTAATCGGCTCTTTTAGATGATGTAGAGGTTAAGTATTACCTGATTGAACTTCGAAATGATATTAGTTGACTAACACATGATCTTCGGCCAACTCCCAATCGAATTCTTCAACCCGACGATTATGAGATTGAATTGGTGCTTGAAAAAGTCTCTAAGGATGCCGATTGTAGTTTTAGAGAGCTCAATTGAGAGTGATTTGATCGATTATTATGGAATTAATATCCAATGGGACGGTTTCAACATTGTAAAGTTTTAATCACATTAAATCAACCATTATTGTGAAATTAACTGATGGTAACCGACTATCATCATTGTTATAGGTCTTATGATCATTCAACTTGATCCATTATGGTGAAATACTATTAATTTCGAAATTCCCATTTGAGTTTCAATGAATTTTGACTTTACAAGTCAAAATTATGTATATTTAATCAATTGAAATTGTATTCCTTGTGGTTTAAATGTTTTAACTTATTTTGATTAATTCTAGTCCTTCTTATTTTGATTTCATATGATTTCGTATGATTTTGTTAACTTTTCGTCAACGAGGTTATCCCGAAATTATCGAATTTGTCATTAATTGACCAAATTGAACTATTATTGGGCTTGATTAACCCAATTGGGCCTCCTAAATACTATTGGGCCTACCTGGGCCTACCTTGGCCTTATTGGACCTGTGATCACATTATTCTCAGTTAACGAGGTTAATTCGAAAAGTCGGATTGTCACAAAATTAATTAGAAATTTTTTCTAACAATGGTAAATTACAGTAATGTAACAAAAAATGAAGTAATGTAACGCAAAATGAAATAATTTACAATAACATAATTAATGGTGACGTAACACATTATCTTATTTTTTTCTCTAACAATGGTAATTACAATGCTAAATTATAGTGATGTAAATAGAACACATTATTTTGATTTTTTCTCTCACAATGATAATTATAGTGATGTAATTTATCATTGTTCGAAAAAAATTTAAACTAATTTGTTGTCAATGTAAATTACATCACTGTAATTTAAACCAAATTCACCGAAAAAAACCGAAACCGAATTTTACGTCAATGATAATTACAATGATAAATTACAGTGATGTAATAGAACACATTATTTTGATTTTTTTCTCTCACAATGATAATTATAGTGATGTAATTTATCATTGTTCGAAAAAAATTAAACTAATTTGTTGTCAATGTAAATTACATCACTGTAATTTAAGCCAAATTCACCGAAAAAAACCGAAACCAAATTTTACGTCAATGTAAATTACATCACGATAAATTACGTCAATGTAAATTACATCACTGTAATTTATCATTTTTAAAAAAAATTCAAATAAATTTGTTATATTTAACCTCGTTACAATGATGTAAATATAGGGCATTTAAAAAAAGTAAAAAAAATTAGTCGAGACTATAACGGAATTAAAGAGAAAAATGAGACGAATATAGTGGTGCAATTTTTTTAAAAAAATAATATATTATAAAAAGTTATTAATGTTTAAAAAAGATGGGGGGGAAAACTTATAAAGGTAAAATGACTATGATGCCCTTTTTAATATTTTAATGAAAAGCTTATGTGTAAGTTTATGATTGGTTGAAATGGGTTATGTAGTTGTAGCAAAAGATGAGGGTTATTTTTTATACCCTTCCCTATATTAAAAAGGGCACCATACCCTATAGGGAAGGGTATAAAAAATAACCCTCATCTTTTGCTACAACTACATAACCCATTTCAACCAATCATAAACTTACACATAAGCTTTTCATTAAAATATTAAAAAGGGCATCATAGTCATTTTACCTTTATAAGTTTCCCCCCCCCCATCTTTTTTAAACATTAATAACTTTTTTATAATATATTATTTTTTTAAAAAAATTGCACCACTATATTCGTCTCATTTTTCTCTTTAATTCCGTTATAGTCTCGACTAATTTTTTTTACTTTTTTTAAATGCCCTATATTTACATCATTGTAACGAGGTTAAATATAACAAATTTATTTGAATTTTTTTTAAAAATGATAAATTACAGTGATGTAATTTACATTGACGTAATTTATCGTGATGTAATTACATTGACGTAAAATTTGGTTTCGGTTTTTTCGGTTAATTTGGTTCCGGTGCGGTTTTTTCGGTTAATTCGGTTTCGGTTCGGTTTTTTTTTTTTGCTTTTTGCTCATCTCTAATTTGTAACGAGCCTAAATACAACAAATTAGTTTGAATTGTTTTCGAACAATGATAAATTACATTACTGTAACATCAGTGCCGGAACCGTCGCCGGAACAGTGATCTCTACAGTACATGAACAGTAAACAGGTACGAATCATATACATTTCAATATATTTCATATTTTTATCAGTTGTCATTATCAGTTTGGGTGTCATAGAGCAGTTTCAGAAACATTTAACAGAAACACAGTTCCGAACAATGGTTCTTGAGTCGGATAATTATCTGGCAATACAGAACCATCATGTGATTATTTGTTAGGATTCATTATGTATGAACGTATGTGAGACTTTATAGAACAAAACACACGAATATTGTTATGTGAATGCTAAATTGACGGGTTATTCGTATAGGTGACGATCTGTACGGATATATCTGAAAGTTTAACGTTCTGAATGATATTCTATAATTAGAAAACAAGATTGAAAAGTATAGTTATCGTCGTCTTTGTACGGGTGACGATTCGAACGAATACGCGCGACAACCGTATATTTCGATTTAAACCGTAAATTAAATATTTTAATTTAATTAATAGAATATATTAGTTAATTTATTAGGAATTACAACCTTGAATAATTTAATGATTTCTAATTTTATAATCGTGTCGTTTCGTCTCGAAAACTACGCGAAAATTACGCGAAACCGAACGAGACTGAACGACCGGGTATTGTTCCCACAATTAATGTAGGCAATAAATGCCACAACCACCACCCATTTCCACCCTTTCTCTCTCTCATTCGTTTCTCTCTCTCTCTCTAAAACTCTTTCAAGAAAAAAATCTTCTCTCTAAGATTTGGAAGCTCAATCCTTGGTGGATTCAAGCAAGATTGGTGCCAAGACGTCTCTCTCATCGTGTAGATTTCAGAAGTACAAGCGTTGTAAAATTTCATCCACGAAATCTAAGGTAAAAATCTAATTTATATTCGGTTTTTAGGGTGACTCACGAACCACTTGTAATCTTTGTTGTTTAATCGGCTTAAACACTCACAAAACACATGAGAATACATGTAGGAATAGATAGATAAGTATTGTAACAGGTCTAGCTTCTTGGGGTTGAAGAAGATGCACAGGTTCGTGATGATGCTGTGACCGAACTTCCCCCGAATTGGCGAACCTTCTAGGAGCCGAACCCTGCACCGGTGTGTCACTCCTGCACCGAACCCTGGACCACTGACAACGAACCTGTAGTGTTTTGAGCCACGAACCCTTGGACGCCAAACCTTCTGTAGCCGAACCTAGGTGGTTAACGAACCTGTGATCACCATGCAGCCGAACCCTACATCAGCCGAATCTACACCTTGCAAACGAACCCTGATGACCACGAACCAATGAGTTGGGCGAACCTTGTAGCAGCAAACCCTACACGAACCTAACCTTGAACAGCCAAACCTTAGAATTATGACCATAGGTTCGCTGCCCTAGACAACATGCCAAACCTAAAAGTGGTTTAATTGGATTAATATGGATCTAGAATCAACAAAACTAGTGTTAACAAGCTAAGAAATGAGTTGTTGGCCATTCACCTAAGTTTCTAACAAGGATTGGGTTCCATAAGTTACATGCATGCATAAACATTTTGTGTGTGCATGGGTTAGGGATACGCATAACGAAATAACAATTAACATACAATAATGACTCCACGCGAGTTGTTACTGGACATAAGATGGATTCATAACCAAATAACATTTTCACGGGGTCACGAGAATCGAAGGTTCAAGTCTAGAAACCAATTAGCAATCAAAGAAGTTCAATTGGGCCTAAGTGGGCCCAATGGGGCTTAATTAAGCCCATCATGTATTAAATGATGACGTAACTCAAGTTGTGATAGTTTGATAAAATAAAAGCATTATGAATTTAATTGAAAGTTGATTTAATAATTTCTAAAGTTTTGTTTAATTTGAAATGAGAATTATAAATGGCATTGTTTTCTTTTAAGTTTATTCGGTTATAAAAGTTAAATGTAATATCATTGATTGGGATTTTGTTGTAAAATAGACAATATAATTGTCTGGATTTGCTCTAAAAACAAAGGAAACTCTGTCGAAATTTCTTAAAAATTTAAAAGTAAGTTATTATAACTAATCATGGAAATTGGGATCATAAGAAGGGTAATTAAGATAGATTAGATCTTAGATACACTTAGTACTAAGACACTTAGTTGCACACACAACAAGACTCAAACTTTAGGCACAACGACTACTACGCGTACTTATTATATTCGAATTCTTATAAAACAACTCAGGAACCGAAGATACTTAGCTTACAAACAAGAGTGCGCATTCTGTGATAGTACATTAGACATCAACACAGGTGAGTTCATTGCCCCTTTTCTAACATTTGGTTTTAAAACGTGGGGCTGAGAAGCATGCGTAAACTGTTTATTTTAATTGTTTATTTAAATGCTATTAAATTATATGTTTTACATATATATATAAATGTTATCCTAGACCATGTCTGGGAAGATTTTTATGCAGGTTTACTAACCGATTTACTTATATATTAAGTGAATAATCGAGTTAAACTAAACTTTTCACTATGTCAAAACATTTCAAATGAATCAAACCAAACATTTGACAAATCAAGTGGGTGAATTCAAGGAATCAAATCAAACATTTTGACAAAACAAGTGTGGGACTTCAAAGAAATCAAATGAGACAATCTTTGCAAAGACAACATTCAATGTTCTACAAATCAAGTGTTTGTTGAACAATGAATCAAGTGTACAATCGATCAATGAATCTTGTATTCTATGATCAACACATCAAGTACATCTTGTGACAAAAATCAGTTGAATCAATAAATCATTTTCAAGGGAAAGTGTGGGAAATATCAGAGATAGCATACGCCAAAAACATGACGAAACATAAAATCCTGCATTTCAAGAAGTCCTAGCTAGACCGTTTGACTTGTAGGTCGTATGTTTGAGGATATTTACAGTTTCCCTAACTACTAAGTATCTAGATTGACAGACTAGTCTACTCGAGTATGACCACAGGCCCCAATCATTAGGACTTAGATTTTATTAAATGTTTATTTATTTATTTAATTAAGCATTTATAACTGTTTATACAGTTATTATGGTTGATCATATTGTGTGATGAACTTATGAAATCAACATGGATTTCAAATGATTGTAATTACAGGGGCAACAAACAGAAGAACTTATGGGTTGTGTTAAGGGTAAAAATGCTTAATTATCATTAACAACAGTGTCATATGTATATTAGTATGTGGTGGGATGTTGGCTAGGGCTTGTCCCTTACATATGCCCTATATATAAGCATACCGATGTGGATATTACATGTGGAGTTAATGAGGTTAGGGTCTTTACCAAAGGAGGTTTTCAAATCATTTTCAATTACTAAAACTATATGAACTCACCAACCATGTGTTGACTTGATTTTTGCATGACTTCTCAGGTGACGAACAGGTCAACTAAGGAGTTATTTCTTTTGGACTAGGACTTCATATAGAAGACTAGTATTTTGGACCTGCATACTTTTGAAGACATCATTATACAAATTATTTTGTATATCTTGTGTAAATACAAGATAGTCATTTATTGATGTTTTACAATAGATTTACATTGTTAAATTATAAACAATACTGCTGTAATTTAACTTTGTAATTCTATTATATTTAGCATTTCTCATTTATATCATGTGCAATGTAAACAATCTGATCACTTCGATTATCATTCCCGATATCGCGCCCCGGGAACCTTCCGCCCGTCGGGGAAACCCGATCCTACCCCGCCGGCTCGGGGTGTGACAATTACTATACTTATCATTGTTAGAGAAAAAAATCAAAATAATGTGTTATATTACATCACTGTAATTTATCATTGTAATTATCATTGTTAGAGAAAAAGTAAAATAATGTGTTATATTAATTACATCACTGTAATTTATCATTGTTAGAAAAAAATTCAAAATAATGTGTTATATTTATGCTCGTTATATCGATGTTAATAATGGGCAATGAGAAAAAAAATTAAAAAAACTAGTCAACATTACAACGGGAATTAAAGAGAAAATTACATCACTGTAAATAATGTGTTACGTCACCGTTAATTATGTCATTGTAAATTACTTCATTTTGTGTTACATTAATGTAATTTACCATTGTTAGAAAAAATTTCTAATTAATTTGTTATCGTTAAGCTCGTTACAATGATGTAAATACATGACATCAAAAAAATAAAAAAAACTAGTCGAGACTATAACGAAATTAAAGAGAAAAATGAGACGAGTATAATGGTGCAATTTTTTTTAAAAAAATAATATAGTATAAAAAAGTTATGAATGTTTAAAAAAAAGGGGTAAACTTTATATAAATGACAAATGTCCTAAATGCCCATCATACTAAAGACAAAGGAATTGACACGTGGCACGATCCTATACATTTACCGTTTTCAAGTAACCATTGGATGATGGTTAATGGGTTGTAACAAAAGATGAGGGTTATCAAAAATTCCATGCCCTATATATATATATATATATATATATATATATATATATATATTTGGCTCAAATAAGAACCCACCTTAATTGAGGTAACCATTAACCCTAGCAAATTCGCCCAAATCTTTAAATTTTTTTTCATAGCCTTTATTATACTTAATAGGAGGGGTTTCTTCTTCTGTGTTTTTGTTAATTGATCACCGTTTAGGATTTTACATAACTGTAGTTAGAGCAAAAATAAATATAATTTGCAGTGTAACGCAAACTTACACTTGGTTCAATTTCTAAACGCTTGTGAATTAGCAAAAATACAAAAAAGGAAACCCCTATTTATGTATAAAAAAGGCCATGAAAAAAAATTTCAAAGATTTGAGCGAATTTTGTTAGGGTTAATGGGTTAACTCAATTAAAGGGTTAACAACCGATGCTTACCCAACATGTGTGTGTGTGTGTGTATTATGGAAATGATCAATTGTTAACTCTTCCTTATTATGATAACTGAAAAACTACATCTTATTACCTTCAAGCCCACGTTAAAGTAATTTAAAGGTGTAAGATTTTTTAATTAATGTAATTAATGTGGGCTCCACTTATATTAATTTATTAAAAAAACATACGTCTTTAGATTTACTTTAATGTGAGTCCCAAAGTAATAAGATCCAGTTATTCGGTTATCACAATAAGGGAGGGTTAATAATATAAATAGGAACCCCCTATTTATGTATAAAAAATGCCATGAAAAAAATTTTCAAAGATTTGAGCGAATTTTGCTAGGGTTAATGGGTTACCTCAATTAAGGTGGTTAACAACTGATCCTTATGATATATATATATATATATATATATATATATATAAGGAAAGGATAAAAATATAACTCACAAAAAATAGCTAAAACATTAACTATCATCCAATGGTTAATTTAAAAAGTAAGTGCATAGGATTGTGCCACTTGTTATTTTTCATTTTTTAATATAGAAGGGCATTTTGGACATTTTGTAACCACTTAAACAGCTAGATTTAATATGGTGGTGACAAGTGTCACCATCTAATATATTTTATTAAATTTAATTTTCAATATAAAATTTACCCTCTCTTTTTTAAACATTCATAACTTTGTTACACTATATTGTTTTTTTATAAAAATTGCACCATTGTACTCTTCTCATTTTTCTCTTTAATTCTGTTATAGTCTTGGATCGTTTTTTATTTATTTTACATCACTTTAATTATCATTGTTGGGAAAAAAAAATCAAAATAATTATAATGTGTTATATTACATCACTATAATTTAGCATTATTAGAAAAAAAATTCAAAATAATCAGTGGCGGACCCATGATTTTTTTTCATGGGGGGCAAAAAAATTTTAAACTCGTTTAAGTAACTCTATATAATATTTTTTTTTCTTTTCTGTTTAGTTCGACCGGGTCGGGTCGGGTCGGGTCCGGCCATGCTCAAAAAAGACAATTAGACCAAATTTCATATATAAAAACATAATGAAAATACAATTTATCTAAAGTTGTTCTCTACGAGTTTTTATTTTTTGAAATCTATCCAAAACATCGTGTAAAGACACTTTCTTAAGTAATTCTTTCTCCACAAAAAAATACAACTGTCACTTAAATTTTCGTTACCAATCCGGAAGTCTTTTATCAACTTCATTGAAATCATACGGGCAATCTCAGATAATCTTAGTATCTTAGGAATGTCAAACCCACAGAAATTATCACAAGGACTCAAACTACCCAAACAAACAAGTAAGTCGGATGTTATCTCATTAAAACGATTCTCAAACTCTTGTATTTGCATATCTAGAACCAAATTGAAGCAATCATACTCAAGTAGTGACGATATGTGATATTTGTTTTTTGTCTTGACGACTTTGGGTTAATGTATTCACCATTCATGTTCACCACTTCAAGTTCATGTTTCTCATAGAAAATGTTAACTTTGTCGAAGAACTCATTAAAACCCTCCATTAAAAAGTATATGAATTATATATAATAATTACACCCGACAATTTTAACCCAAGACAAGGGAAATGCGTTGGTTTTGGTGAATAAATATTTGTATTTGGGTAGAAATGGGTAGCACCATAACATATAATGAGTTGAGATGAGTAAATCCTTAATACAATGCGGGTCAAGATGGGTCTCTTAAAAACTATGCAAATAAAATGGATTCAAATCATTAATAATATGTTTGATGAAAAAATTATTTGAAAATTATTTAAATGGGTTTGTGGTTTAGTTATTAAAATTAATATTGGATCTAGTTTTAAATTGTGTTTAAATCATTAATTGGGTCTTTTTCAATTGGTTTTATTAACCAGATGCTTAGAAATAAAAAATGAAAGAGGGCAATTCCAAAATTTTATGGGGGGGCGATTGCAAAATTTTATGAGGGACGGTCGGGATTTTAACATATATATACTACTAAAAAAAATTTTCAAGGTGGGCGGCTGCCCCCCAGCCTTGGCTATAGGTACGCCACTGAAAATAATGTGTTATTTTTATGCTCGTTACATCGATGTAAATAAAGAACATATGAGAAAAAATTTTAAAAACAAGTCAAGATTATAATTGTAAAATCTAGAAATGATAAAAGTGATAATAATAATATGACAAATTGACGATGGCAAATTAATAATAAAAATCAAATTTGAAAATTTGAAGTCTATAATATCTTAATAAATAACCTTATTATTATTATTGTTGTTATTATTATTATTAGAGTTCCATATGGTGAAATAAAATGAGATAATATTTAAATATATAATCATGAATCAGATTAAGCAATTTCAAAATTTGAATATAAAATGCAAATGCACAACTTCGGGGATATAATAGATCGACGATATTCAAAGGTGGCAACGTTTTGAATTGCAACTTGTAACCGAAACTCATAAACATGAATGGGTCTCTTTATATGCAATTTAATCAAGAAACTTTATTGGGACTCTAGTAACCGAAAATATTTAAAACCTATTTTGATTTTTATCGGTCGATCATCCTCTTTCGCTTGGTTATAAGATATCTATCTCTACCTTGTTCTATGTCGGTTGTTTGATGTACCATTGCGTTCCTATCTTAGCCGCTGAAATGACCAATCGAACTCCATCATGAAGTTTGGGCAAGAGTTGAGTCTCTTTTAAGTAGCACAAAACCACAAGTGAACCCGCCACCGCTTGCATCATGCTCGAGTACTACCATTGTTGTTCACCTCATGACTCATCGGACCATGTCGGGTTTTTTTTTTTTAGTATTTTAGCCTCGAACGTCGATGCAACATAGTTGAGTTTTATATTCGAACGCCATCGTGTTTGTTGGTCGATATCAACAACGAGGTAAACCTTATTCTTTTTAATTTGTTAGTTGTTTTGAAAGGAATTATGACATGATATTTTTTTTTATTGAATGGCATATGCATGGACATGCAATGCACACGCAATATCAGTAAACAAATTGGTTTAGTTTGAGTGATAATCTAATAAGATGAACCTATTTGAGGTATAATCTTTCTTCAAATCCACGTTTTGTAATTTGACCAAGATGATTTGTATAGTGGAATTGTAACTCGTATATATAATTACAATGTGATTTCCTAAATGGTAAGCTATAAAAGACTTTGTGGATATACAAGGCACTGAAGGCATATGAGAATTTCATAAATTTAATTAATTTTAGTTATTAGTACCTTACAAAAAAAACTGACTATACGATCAAACATGGGCTATATAGGACTT
Organism: Mikania micrantha; assembly: GCA_009363875.1. Classification (NCBI taxonomy): domain Eukaryota; kingdom Viridiplantae; phylum Streptophyta; class Magnoliopsida; order Asterales; family Asteraceae; genus Mikania; species Mikania micrantha. Next base: position 5,225,605 of record CM018690.1, on the reverse strand, counting down.
TTATTTTAATAGAGACTGATGATATTATAGGTTTGCACGATGATTTCATCAAGAATAGGACATATTACGGTCATGATTTACGTTTTAAGGTATGGATTTTCTTTTCGTTACTTATAGTATATTTGTTTGCCTCGTTTGTTCTATTCATATCATTAAGTTAAACCGCTCGGTTTTCGAGATCCGTTAGTTCTAATTTTGATTTGTTATGCATGCGATATAATTATTTAAATTGTATTCATTATCGTGTGTTCCTTTAGATTGACGCATGAATTGCTTTATGCGATCTGTGTTTAGATATTTGGTTTGGTTGTTCTGTTTTTTTTTTGTAGTCTGTTTCGAATCCGATACCCGAGCAAGCCTCCGGTAGGTGATTCTACCGGTGCGTCATTGGGGCATCAATGGCGTAGCACTTTCCGTGACGGTGTGACTGGTTCACGGCGTCTCCATATTTTGGCAGTTGAGGAGTGATATTTTTGGGAGGCGTATGAACTGGTCCTAGGATAATTGTTTTGTTTTGGTGAGTGTTGGCGTGTGCCCACATACAACTCACAATTTGGTACATTGGGTCGACGGGTCCGTGTACACCATTTGTTTTGTTTTGTTTTGTGCTCAAAATGGGTATCTCCTTACCATACGACTTAATTGATAAGTATTCGCTTTTATAATTGATATTGTTAATTGTATGGTTAGTTCGTTCTGACAATTCATTATCATATGTTATCTTATGATCGTTATAGTTGAAATGTTTCCACTGAATTTGCCACCACTATATCTTGCCACATCTATAATCGTTTCCTTTTTTTAGATTTCACTACCATTACTGTTGTTCTTCCGTTACTGAGCAATTTTTTGCTCAGCCGTATTTCATTTTGTTGTTTTCTTCAATCTTATAACAGGTACACATTAGATTCAGGGGATGTGTGAAGAGAAGATAAAGAGATTAGAGGGTTTAAATTAATTTTGTTAATAAGTGATGTAATCAGGTATTGGTATTCCTTTAGTCAAACTATGTATTTATTTAGGGTTAAACTCATTAAATCGGGAATATGAAGGGTTGGGGTGTTACAATAATGAAATTAAAGAGAAAATTACATCAATGTATATAATGTGTTACATTACCATAAATTATATCATTGTATATTATTTCATTTTGCATTACATTACTTTTATTTACCGATGTTAAAAAAAATAAAATAATGTGTTGTGGTATGTTTATGTTCATTACATCGATGTAAAGAGAGATATTTAGTATATTTAATTTTGTTACAATGATGTAAATTACCCTAAATTACATCACTGTAATTTTCCATTGATAGAAAAAATTTCAAATTAATTTTCTATATTTAAGTTTGTTATAATGATGTAGTACATTACATCTAAAAAAATTAAAAATAAAACTAGTCAAGACTATAACGAAATTAAAGAGAGAAATAAGACAAGTATAATGGTTCAATTTTTTTTAAAAAATAATATAATATAAAAAAGTTATGAATGTTTAAAAAAATTTTAAAAACTTACAACGATTATAACTCTCAAACGGTGACGAATTTACGCAAACTCATAAAATAAGAAAGTATTCTAAATGTGTTTACAATGGTGTTAAAAAAATTTGAAAATTTGGCTTAAGCTTGACGGGTTATTCAGAGTTATTGCTTTAAGGGTGGGTTATGTAAACAACCATGCTCTATATATATATATATATATATATATATATATATATATATATAAATTGATACCTATGAAACCCAATCTTAGAAAAGAAAACATTTAAACCCTATGTGAGTCATTGATTTAAAATATTGAAAATAAATATGTGGTTCACATTAACCCACATTGAAAATGATTTGTTTATTCAAACTCAATTTTTTATTACAGTTTAATTTTGACCACATATTTATTTTCCAGATTTTAAATCAATGGCTCACATAGGGTTTAATGGTTTTCTCTCAAAGATTATGTTTTTATAGAATTCAATCCCTATATATATATAGGAAGATGGTCAAAAATTAACTCTTTCTTATTGCTTTAGCCGAATAACTATATATTATTACTTTGAAGCCCACATTAAAGTTAATCTAAATGTGTATGTTTTTTCTTATTTTCTAATTAATGTAATTAATGTAGGGCTCACTACATTAATAAAAAAACAAGAAAAAGCTTTTATCTTTAAAGTTATGTTAATGTGGGTCCTAAAGTAATAAGATGTAGTTATTTGGTTAACGTAATAAACATGGGTTAACAAATAAACCACACCCTATATATATATAGTAGTGTTTAAATAATAACTCATTTTTAAAGCATTAACCCGGATAACTTTACGAAGATAAAACCAAATCTTAGATTTTTTTTAATATTATTGTAAGACATTTACAACACTTTCTTTATTTATGAGTTTCCGAAAATTTATCACCGTTTGAGATAAAACATCGTTGTAAGTTTTTCACTTACAACACTGTAACTGTTTTAGGTCTAAAACTTATAACAATATTATGTATCAAACGGTAATGAATTTTCGCAAACTCATAAAAGAAGAAAGTGTTGTAGATATCTTACAATGATGTTTAAAAAAAAATAAGATTTTGCTTTATCTTGGCAAAGTTGTCCGGGTTAATGCTTTAAGAGTATGTTATTATTTGTTCACAATCATATATATATATATGTGTGTGTGTGTGTGATGGTTCGAATGTTAACACTTCTTTATTGCGTTAACCGAATAACTACATCTTATTACTTTGAGGCCCACATTAAAGTAAATCTAAAGGTTTAAGTTTTTTCTTTTTTTTTTATTAATTTAAGTGGGTCCTACATTAATTAAAAAAGAAAAAAAAGATACACATTTATATTTACTTTAATGTGGACCCCAAAGTAATAAGATGTAGTTATTCGGTTAACGCAATAAACATGGGTTAACATTTGATCATCTCCATATATATATATATATATTAACGTATTATATCTATGTTGGGTTGACAACGATAAATGTAGGCAAGTTGTTGGATCGAATGACAATTAGAAATAATGTTAAGAATGATCAATTATACATCTAAGGCGTGAACTCCGGAATATCCACAAGACTTTCGACGTGAACCCCATAAGTCATATCTACTCAACTTTGAATTCGTTTAGTTTATTTTATATTAACCTAATAACTGTGTTGGATAAAAGACTTTTGAGGTAGTAACATGACAATTTGTCATAGAATGTATGAGGTATATATGAATTTTTTTTTATTATCTATATTTTCTTAATCAAACGACTTTTTAATATTTTTTTTATTATCAGTTATACCTTATTATAAAAATAATGTATTATTTTTTAGCCTTAAGAAATACATATGATGCATGGCCAGTAACAATATTGTTTTAATACTTTTCGATCATGCTGAAAATCTAATTGCAACTTCAGTCCCTAGTCTTACTTTCTTCAAGGTTTACAAATTGTCCGAAAAGAAATTCCAAATTTTAAGTATGCGGTCACATACAAAATAACACATCCACTTTTGATTATGGGTTATGCTAAATATACCCTCCTTTGTAATTTTTTTACTTGTCGTACCCCCTCCTTAAGTTTTTTAAATATATACAAGTAAACCTTATGTTTTTAGTTAACAAAAAAGATCCATAAACCTTTAAACAAAAACATGAGGGACTGTTTTTATAAAACTCAAACATCACGGAATCATTATCATCATCAATTCATCGTTTAAAAATCAAATCAATACGAAATTTAAGCCTAAATAACCATAGTCGAACTCAAACTCAAAGTCAATTAAAACGAGCATAAAACTCAAAATTAATTGAACCCAAACAATCCTTTAACCTCTGCGAAACTTTCTACATAAACAAAAGCTATTCACAATCTCAAACAAATCAAGAAAAATGCATGTAAAAACCCGGCGGTTCGACTTCGGTTCATCAAGCAACGAACATGAATTAGTTAGCTAAGGTATGTGCTTCATATACAATTACACTCGTTTTTGTTCGAGAAATGAAAGCCCTATGTTTGTAACAACAATCGGGCCTTAGTTCAATCGAATTTGAACAAAGAGGAACTAGGGTTCATACAATTAAATATGATTTTGGATGAATTTAATTTTATATTTTGTATAGGGTATGACAAGTAAAAGGGGATACGTTTAATATAATTTAAAGTAAAAATATTATTTGGTGCATTTTGGTTGTGTTATATAGTTGAAGGGTTGATTTTAACAAATTTATAATTAATATTTTAGAGGAGGGGGTATGACAAGTTCAGAAGAGGGGTACATTTAGCCACACCCTTTGATTATATATATTTTTCTAATAATAATATTTGTCCGAAAAGAAATTCCAAATCTTACTAAATCCGCTCTTAGTTATATATATATATATATATATATATATATATATATATATATATATATATAGGGAGAGGTTCAAATGTTAACCCTCCCTTATAGCGTTAACCGCTTAACCCTAGCGTTTTTTGCCCGAATCATAAATTTTTTTTTTCATGGTTTTTATTATGTAAAAATAGGAGGGGTTTTTTTTTTGTGTTTTTGCTAATTCATCACCGTTTAGAAGTTATTGTAAGTGTAAGTTACTTACACTTACTTACATTTACTGCATCAGATACGGAAATGTACGTGTAAGTAACTTACACTTACAATAACTTCTAAACGGTGATGAATTAGCAAAAACACAAAAAAGAAACCCCCCTTATTTTTGAAAAATAAAAACCATGAAAAAAAAAAATTTAAGATTCGGGCAAAAAACGCTAGGGTTAAGCGGTTAACGCTATAAGGGAGGGTTAACAATGGAACCTTCCCCTATATATATATATATATATATATATAATAATTCCAATAATAATTACCCTATCTTATTTAAATGTTAAAAATTAATTCAGATTTGCATATTGTTTCTTTGTTTTTTTACTTTAAATATATAGGGGTTCTAGTCATTGAATTTTTGCATTGCAATTTATTATTTATTAATATAATTAGGTGTTATGTTATGCTTGTGTTTTTTTATTTTGTCAAACTCACTGTTATTTTCTAGTTTGTGTTCATTGAATTTTGAATATGAGTCTTTAATTAATTGATACTCTTGATGCTTGAATCGCGCAACAACAGGAGGTAAATAGCAATATCTGGTAAAGCAGGCGCAGAGCATTTATATTAATTTCTTCTTTAATAAACAACATTCTAACAAAATTTCATAAGGAAGTAAGGAGGATTCAATTTTGGTCCGTGTGACTTAGCAAGCAGCAGTTTTTTAATAAGAATACAACAACTTGAAGCAAAGAGGCATAAGTTTAAATAAGATTAGCAAGCAAACTAAGAATTTATTTATTTATTGAACATGGGAACCCACTTACGTGGTAAAATCCGACTAACCCAGAGGAATAGATACAGGTTGTAAAGCACAGCCGCAAGCAATTGGGTCGGTGGCCTCAAAGAAAAATCAATCTAAGTGAAAATTGAACTTGTGACATTTAGGTGTTTTTCCTCCACTTTAACCACTTCATTGAAGGTTAAGATATTTGTAGCAACAAGTAAGCGGATTCTTTTGTTATTTAATCATAACTATAAGAACAACGCATAAAACACAAGAATATCAACAATATAAGTACACGAAGTTTAAAGCAAAAACGGCTAGACCGCTAGTAAAAAAAAAAAAAAAAAAACCGGATACAATGGAAGCAAACAATCCATTGGTACCAGTCCATGAGCAAGGGAATTAACGTGTCCCTTCAATGCCCAAAGTTGACCGAATCAAACGACACCGTATGGGAAATATTGACTGGACCAAATCTTAAAGGCTTATTTTAGGAGATATATGGCATGTACAAAAGTAGTAACAGATAAGAAGAAAGTTGGTACAACAAAAACAATGAACTTTTAAACGTTGCCTAGAGATATATTGATGCGAACTTGCATAATACTGAAGTATAATTCGATTAAGGTTTCATGCACAAGAGCAAATTTTGTTTAGAAAGAATGTCCACATACACTAAGATCAGGATGGCAACAGGACGGGTTTGACTATTTAAGCAACCCCAATCACATACCTGATAATAAAAGTTTGTCTCATGCCAGTCCCAAAACCTATCGGGTATCTGTCGGTTATTTACCTGTCAGGTATCAGGTATCCTGGCTGGTTTGGGCATACCTGTTAGTTAGCTAAATACACCTGTTGAGAATAACTGTTTTAAAACACTTCGGGTATCGGATAATAATAAAAAATTATTTATTCATAACCAAAATATATATATATATATATATATATATTAAATATCTCAATAACAGACTGTTAGTATATCATATAACATGACGTTTAAAAATGACATGAGTTGATTAACATCGTTAAAACAAGCAAAAGAGGAGCAATTATCAACAAAATAATTCAAAAAAAAATTATTGCAGTTGGTACAAAAAACAAAGACAAAAAAGAAACAAATTCCATGAGCAAATTCTAAATTTCAAAAGTAGTAAAAAAAAGAAACATATTCTATTTACTTCAAATATATATAAATGCGTATTTATAATCGCGTACACATGATGGGTAAACGGATATGTATATATAGATATATAATCGGGTAACCTGTCACATACCCGCGAAAATTTTAAAAATTAATCCAATACCAGACCCAATACCCATCGGGTTCGAGAATACTCATCCCATATGTAGTGTGCTTCGGGTAATCCTGTCGGGCGTGGGTTTTTTTTTGCCATCCTAACTAAGATGCAAGCTAACACCTTAAAAATGAAAGAGAACAAGACTATGGATGAATTTGCAGGCAATTTAAGTAGTGTACGGATCAACTTTAGAGCACTGATTCGCATCTTAAAGATAAGCTAATTGTAACGAAGTTGTTGAATTTGGTATCAAAGAAATTTCTACCCGTCAAGAAAATAATCAAAACAAGTTATGTTAGCAAGTTCTAGTGATTATGAAAATTGGAATCATAAAAAGGGATGAGGGGAAAGCAATCAAAGTCATGCTAATGATCAATGAAGAAGTTTGATTAGAGGATGAGAAAGAGATTGAGGAATTAGAGATAGAAGTGAGTTTAGATGTTATGAATGCAATAAACTCGATTTTTTGCACGTAAGTGTAACAAGTGAAAAGACAATAAGGAAAAAAAAAAAAAAAAAAAAAAAAAAAAAAGGAGATAGAAGCCAAACTTATTTGTCAAGATGAGGATCAGATGGTAACTATGAAAGAAGAAGGTAAATAATTAAAGATTACAAGGTTGATTGCTAGACTTAACCGTGAAGTTTCCCTAGAAGGTTTAGTGGCTCGGAAAAATCAGAATTGGTGTTTTATGAAGTCTTGATTAAGTTAATTAAGGATTGATTAGTTTATTTAAAAGATTATCAAGTATGAGCTAAAATTTGTTGCTAAAAAAGAGTTTAGGATATTATGAGTTTGTTTATTTAATTGTTTGTAAGTTTACGATTATTTAAATCTCTAGAGATTAGAAGTTCGAGTCATAATAAATTTCTTTTGTTTAGTTTAAATATAGGTGTAAGTCGATGATTAATGCAATTTTTGATTTAATCTTAAAAAAAGACTCAAAAAATTTGTGTTGGTATTTTCTATTTTGCTGTAACTTTTGTTTCTTGTATTCTAATTATGGTCATCAAACTGTGAATCTAGACCAATATTCAATTAGCTTATACATAATATTTGAAGTTAAAAAAAATATTTCCATGTAGACATCACATGAATTACTTACCAAGTGTAAGTGAAAAAATATTGTAATAGTCAATAAGATTGATCGATGAAAAAATAGAAAGGTGATTTAATCTAATGTAAATGGTTGAAAAATAAGAAAAATAAAAAAAAATAGTATATCTATTTTTTGAATGGTAAATCTATCTTACTTTTAAATAACTTCGAATTAATTTTCATTTGTCTAAATTTGAACTAAGGACCTTCTTTTTTATAAAACAATATCTCCATCAATTTAGAATAGGTCTATATTAACGTATAGTTGATATCTTCTGCGTGACAATCATCACTTTTAAGTATAAAAGTGAAGTAATTTAATATAAATGGTTGAAATAGAAGAAGAAAAAAATAGTATTGGATTTTTCGTACGACAAATCTGTCTTACTTTTAAACTATTTCAAATTAATCTTTTTTTTTCTGGTTTGATCTCAAGACTTTTCCTTATAAAAAACAATGCATCTATCAAGGAACTACTCCCACATAAACGTATAGTTGGTATGATCACTTGTGACAATCCGTCTAAATCCATTTTGGCTATATACATGTATGAGTATGTATGTGTGTATTCACCATGAACTCAAAAACTTTTCATGAAAGGTGTATTTCTGACTCAAAACAAACTAATCATGTTGTATAACAAACTGAATCGGGCAATGTGGCTAGATTGGTTATACAATATGACATTCATATCATGATAACTGTCTTTTATCACGATTGTACGGCAAACTGAATCGGGCAATGTGGCTAGATTGGCTACACAATATGATTACTTGTCTTTACAAAAACAATGTTCATATCATATCAGACTAAAACCGGTGAATCATAATATACACATTCATTGATACATATATGCCAGAAGGATCAAAACATATCATATCATTGGGTAGTAAACATGACTTGGACTTTGACTTGTACCTATTATCAAGGAGTATCTAGAGCCTTGATAATTTAAGGGCACGTGTTCCACAAAACATATCATATCACATCATATCAGTTCATGACTTGTAGTTACTCAGGAATCTGGTGCTAGTAGATTGCAAAGAAACATCCATCACCTAATGCTTGTTCAAATAGCTGACCAACCGATTTCATGTATGGAATCATAACTCTGAAATAAAGAGAATGAGTGTAAACGAAATCACGAAACGAGGCTCTGATTTCAAAATACACTTCGTTCAATATAGAGTTAAATAAGAGATCAAATATTTTGAGCTCTTCAGGTTTTGAAATTATATCAATTGGAAAGGTCTCGAAAAATCATGAACGTAGCCGAAAACCGCACGTAAAACGGAGTTCGTATGCCCAAGTTATCGCAAAAACAAGAAACCAGTCAGATCGCATTCGAACACGACACGAGACACGTGGCAAAACCCATTGGTCGAGTGCCACATGTCAATCTCAGAGGTGAGTCAGCATCCACGTGTCACCAAGACACGCCACGTGTCAACACGTGGCACACATGCAACATACTGCTTCCAGGCGCTACGGCCCGAACCAAATGTTGGGGCTAGGCTATGCGCCCCAGACTAGGCACCACGCCCCGAACCAAACGATGGGACTAGGCGGTACGCCCCAGACCCAAAATTCTCCTATAAATATTAGGCCACCAGATTTCGATTCTGGTTACGAAAATCGACCTTCCAACTCTCAAATCCCGACCCTACACCTCCAATGTCACAACCCCAAATTCCCACGTGCGGTGTCAGACCGCGTGGGTGTGACGTGGCCAGGATCACAGCTCTCGGTCATATAGAACGACTCTATATGAGTTACACAAACATACAGTTTTGTAAAATAAACATGTTTTCATAATTAAGCAGCGGAAATGTTTGAAAACTAATGCAGCGGAATAATAAAGTATTACAGCGGAAATGATAAATTGTTTGAGACACTACATGTGCATAAAATTGTTTTAAAAGGAACACATCAAAACAAGCCTAGGACTAGAGTCTAATGCATGCGACTCTTCTTGAAATCCTCCTGTGTGTCCTAGCGTGTGCTCCATTAGTTACCTGAGAATACATGCGAAAAAGTGTCAACTAAAAAGTTGGTGAGTTCACAGGTTTAGACTGACAGAAATAGTAAACAGACATATACTGGGTATGTTAAGTTGTTTGTTAGATTCTACGATCCGTGAGTGCGTCAGTTCATCTTACCGAAAATCGACTGTCTCCGTTTGCCTCCTCGGGTCATCGCTGAACCCGAGATCAACATCGATATTACGCTCGTTATGACCTCCAGTCAACATTGGTGCCGAGCGGGGCTAGTCAAACCCAGTAGTACTGCGTAATAACGACTCGTTTGTTACACAAATAACGGTAAGGATACGTGAGGACTTAATGCGATAATAGTTACACTCGAAAATGAGTTTTACAACATACCAGTCATACATCTAAAACTGTTGCATTGTAATCTCATCCCAAAAGTTTAGTAAAACAGTTAAAGAAAAGTGGGTTGTAAACTCACCTGAGTTTGAGTAGAGTGTGTTCTTACGAGAACAGTGTAGCTCGCCGGCTAGCAGTTACCTATATCACATAGGTGTCATAAGTTTGTGTTCACATACATGTGGGTCTCATAGGACCGTGTTCGTGTTTAACAACTTCAAGTTGTTATGTGAGTCGTGTTGACCGTGTTTGACCTAACGACCTGTTGGTGATGGTTTTCGTTCAAGTGATCGTGTAACGTGCGATTTAGTGTCATGTGAAGTGTGCGGATACCAAAGTCACATCCGTGAGGAAACTTACTATTCAAGAAATCAAGAAATAGTAAGTTTCTATTTCGGGAAAATTTCCAAATTAGGCAAGTCATGCAAGAAATCATATTCCGATTATTCTAGCATGTATATTTATCCTAAGTGAGCATGTTTTTACATAGCACGTAGTCACACTTAGACAGTTAAGCACGTTCGGCGTGTAAAAGTTACTATTTTTAGAAAGTTGTAAAAATAAGCATATTTCACAAGGTTTAATAACAAATCTCATCTAGATATCAATATCTTAGTCTTAATTAACCATTTAGTCATATTCGTTACGACTAAGATGCTAACATTTATCGATTTTCGTAAAATAAAGTTACTATTTATAGTAACTTATGATAAATGCTCATATTTATTCATTCAAAGAAATCCAATCACATAATATCATCATATTATCATCAAACAAGCATGTTGAACACATTACAGCGCGAATCTCATCATTTTTCAGCAAGTTGTAACTAGAAAGTTACCATTTTTAGCAACAAGTATGCAAATCACAACTTCTAACAATTTTAACCACTAATCATCATAATAGTTTTTAATCACCATTTTGAACATAAATCATAGATCTAATCACATGCATGGTTGCCATTTCATCAACAATCACTAACTCATATGATTAAAGTTTCTAAAATTAGCAATAATCACCGATAACCATTTTTTGACATCAATGACTAAGCTAGACCTTGCAAATCATATCAAATATCATAACTAATATCATATCATCATCAATAATCAGGTGAATCTACTTAGATTGTACATGCATGTCATCCATGATACCCATTTTATGACAAAATCATCAAATGGTCATTAAAATCAATCAAGGTCATCATGGATCGCCATAAAATCATCAAATCAGTAGATGTACCATTAAATCACAGATCTTAAACCATCAAAAATTCATGTGTGTGTGAGTTATGTGTGTGCATGTGGCCTTAGAGGTTTGCATGTGGGTTTTGTGGTGGTTTTAAGCTTCATGGGTCATAGATCTACCTTCAAATGCCTTGTAGAAGCCGGGATTCACTGGGTCAGCACCTCAATAGCTATGAAACTTCCTGAAAATGGCTCTTAAGTCGTTGCAAGTAATGGTGGTGTCGATGTCTAGCTCCAAGTTTCACCTCCAAGCTTTCAATCTTCAAGCTTGAGCTTCTAAGGTCTCAAAAATGGCTTCTAATGGCTTCAATGGAGGTTGAGAAATGATTTGGACGCCAGAATAGCTTCTGGTCTCGAGGGATATGGTTATAGAGTGGTTAAGTAATGATTAGTCTTGGTTTAATAAAAGATTTTGCGTGTTGGACTCTTCGCGTACCGCGATGAGGGTCTCCGAAAGGCTCCGCGTACCGCGATGGATTTCGGGATTCAAATTGCCCGCCCATCCATCGCGTACCGCTATGCTTCTTTCAGTGGGCCTAAGCGTACCGTGATGGGTCCCTGAGGAGCCCAATAGGCCCAATTTTGTTGTTTCGAATCGATTTTCGCGTTTTTCTCGCTTACGATCATCGTTTCTGGACATATAAGCATTATTCTAACTAATTTAGGTTCCCCTGAACCTAAGTGCAGTGAAAGTGTACTGTGGTTCGTCTAAGTCACCAACGTTCGTTATTCAAGACACGTGCGCGCGTTATACGATAATTCCTCGAATTATCGGTGTGTTTGGACTGTTGTGCCACGTGTCACACTAAATATTAACAACTCTAGTGCCACGTATGAAATCATAATACACATTATTATTAATATAAAGTTAATGCTGACCTGGAAATTGCGAGGTGTCACATCCAAATACCCACATTTAACCCCTCCAAATATCTAGTGTTCAACACGAAGTGTTGCCAAACTTCTGTGAGGTAAAAATCTCGTTTCGTATTATTTCAATTCTTTATAATACTTGTTTTAGATCTTATTATTATTATTATATAATAGGATTATGTTTAATTGTTTGTATTTAATCAAAAACATGTCGAGGTTCTGTCCGACTAGTTTTTGGGAAACAAACAATTATAAGTAGAGATTCTGCCTAATTGTTTTCAGAAAACTTAAGAATTATAAGTCGAGGTTCTGCCCGACTTAAAACCCGATAAACCTCACTTTTATAAGCAGAAACTCTGTACAAAACAAGTATGCGAAACCTCAGTCCTATGAGCCGTTGTAATACCCAATTGTCTAAAACTATTAGCATTGCAAATACTTATATTTCTATTATTATTATTTATATGTTTTAAAATATAAATAATATATTTAATAGAAAAGCACTCTTAATACGTTCAGATTAGAACCGGACTTCCATCTATATTGAGCTACAGGTTGGAGCAGGACGGTTATCAGATTATTATTAATCTGTGAGTCTTCATACTCCCCTTTTTAGTGTTTCAGTTTCTAAAACTCGGGGATTCATTACCAAACCCTTTTCAAAATGCATGATATGTCCAAGTATCTATTAATATTCAAGCATGTGATATCTGGGGCATGAGGCGTTTGAGGTGTTATTGTGGTGCATGTTTAGTGACTTTGTATTCAGGTTGTTGACGGCTGTTAGTTGAAATTACATGTTCAGTATCTGGTGAATTCATATCTGTCTGTTTCTATTCAGTAAGTTACCTCATTGTAACGTGACTCATGTTGCATGAACTACTTGTGATTACTTGAACTGTCATGTGAACTGTATAGAACTCACTAGCACGTTTGTGCTGATCCTTTCCAAAACCAAAAACCTTTTCAGGAAACCACAGGTGTATATCATTAAGTTTTGCAGAGACGTTCAAGATTCAAAAAAAAATTAGGTATGAAATCTAAACCATTTGTCATCACCTGCATGACCATCATTGCTTTAAAGCCATCACAAGCTTCATCAACAAAGTGTAGGAGAAAAGAAGTTAAAAACCATCAATTGTTGATCATGCCTCCTTTTAGGTCATATGTAGTGGCAAATGAGTGGGGTGTGAGGGGCATGGGTCATGCCCTCATGATGTCCTCCCCTCACTACGCAGGGGCGTGACCGAGACTTGAGGACATTCACATGAGGGTGGTCACGAGGTGATCAACCGTTGGGGTTGAATAAAAAAATGAAAAACATAGTTACTATTTAACAATAAAAAAAGAAAAAAAATATTAAATCACTATAAATTAACCATCCAACTCCTTAAACCACCATTTATCTCTCTAAAAGAACTATTATACTCTATAAATAAATATTCTTTTATATAAAAACCCAATTTACAATCCCACTAAAAAATGAGTTGGGAGGATAAATTAAATTACGAGATTGTTATCATTTGATTTGGATAAAGGAGCATTCATGTTTTTACACGTCGTTTAAGCAACAATAACATCCGTCGTGACTAATATTGAACAAAACTCTACGTAAGTATTAAGACGAAAAAAAATAAACAATGATATTAAAGTTGGCAACAAACGCCTCGTTGAAGATTATTTTAATGAAAATCCAACTTACAACGACAAGCAATTAAAATGTCGTTTTCATAGGAGCTGCAATTTATTTCTTCAAATCGTAACCGATTTGGAAGAAAGGTTTTCGTATTTTCAACAAAAATTAGATGCAACCAGCGTAGCAGGTTTCACAACTCTACAAAAGTGTATAAGTGTTATACGATAGTTGGCCTACGACATATGTAGTGATTATTGGGACGAATATTTACGGATGTCAGATAAAATTTTGCGAGATAGTCTTCACAACTTTTGTAAAGGTAAAATTTATTTAATTGTTATAACTTTTTTGCTTAATTTGTTTCTTGATTTTTCATTATTTCCAAAGGTGGTATAACATTATATGCCCGGCAATATTTGAGAAAAACCAATATTTAGCGACATTCAACAAAATTATGCAGCGCATGAACATATCTATGGCTTTCCTGGGATGCACAGGGATTGGAAGCATCAATTGCACATATTGAGGGTGGCAAAATAGCCCCATCTCCTGACGAAGCGATCGCCAACATCTAACAATAATGCTTGAAGCAATAATCTCTAATGATCTCTAAATATTGCATGCATACTTTGGTAACATCTTCAACGGGAACGTCAAAATTTTCAAGACAACTCCTTTTGAAAAAAAAAACTATTATATATAACCCTTTATAATTACGTTAACCGAATAACTACATTTTATTACTTTGGGATCCTGATTAAAGTAACATAAAGGTGTATGTTTTTTCTTCTTTTTTAATTAATGTAATTAATGTATGGTTCACATACATTAATAAAAAAAGAAGAAAAAACCTATACTTCTAGATTTACTTTAATGTGGGCCCCCAAAGTAATAATATATAGTTATTCAGTTAACGTAATAAATATATGTTAACAAATGAACTACACCCTATATATATATATATATATATATAACAACTTACAAAAAGCAATATTTTTTTATTCCCTTATTTTTCTTAATAAGAGCTTGATAGTGTGAACAAAGACAATAATGTTGTCTACATGGATTTGTAAACTTTGAGTAGGTTAAAACTTTCTGCACGTTTTTGTCCTAAGTTCAAATCTTAAAAGGTTTACATTTTTTTCTTTTGTTAATGCATATTAAGACTTATTTTTTTATAAGTTAAACTATTAATATTACTGTAACACCCCGACCGATGGCGGAAACATCGGGGTGACACGAAGTGTAGATTTGTTCATAGCACAAGGTATAAAGTTGTAAATAGTTCATACATTAATTTCGAACATTTATTACATCGTTTCAAATTATCAAACCCTAACTGCTACATCCTTTCAATTCTATTACATTGAACACAAATTAAATGTAAGCTAATCCAAGCTCATTAGTATAGCTACTTGTCATTTCCACCTGAAACATGTTTAAAATCAAGTGTCAACTACGAATAGTTGGTGAGTTTCATAGGTTTGTACACACACACAGAAATATGTTTACAAAAATGTTATAAATGATGTCATATGTGAACACAAAGCGTAATGAACATAGTTAAAATGAACAAGAAATATGTTTACAAAAATGTTATAAATGATGTCATATGTGAACACAAAGCGTAATGAACATAGTTAAAATGAACTAGCAAGTAAAGCAGATCATCAATGTTAACAAATGATGTTTGACCAATGATTAGCACTACAAACAATGCTCAAAGCTAGCAAACTATCACCGCGGGCTTCCCCCGAAGGGTAAATCAAACAACGGTGGGATGGTCGGTCCAATAGATCTATCATAGTCACTAAATGTGTGTGATCAATGCCTATCCTTAACTAAAGTTCACAAACTATAAAGTCATTAGCTAAGTTCACATGAAAATGTTTAGAAGTTAAGATAAGTTCAAAGGTAACATGTTTCACCCCAAAAGTTCAAAACAAGTAAAAGAGGGGCTATGAAGACTCACCTTAGTATGTGAGGTAGTCTTTGCAATAGTTGTTCAAGTATAGTTCAACAATATTCAACACAAATTCAATGTTCACCTAAATAGTTCAATAGGCATATGTTAACACAACTATGTTTTTCTATGGACTTATCTAAGTTCTAAATGGATCCACGGTTCGATTTGTTTTGAATAGATAATCTAGCAATTTATTATGATTTATAAAGGTGAAATAATGTTTATAATATTTAAATTTCTTATGTTCATAAATTATAATTTAGAAGTATTGAAATGTAACTTATTTTATATTTAACCACAATAATAGAAAGAATTGTTTTATAGTTTTTAAATCTTTAAATGATGTTAACTAATAATTTAGTGTATTTTGTTAAATCATGTAATAATAAGTTGTAAAAAATTTAAATAGAATTTATAGTATTTATTTTATATTTCAACATAGACTATTTAAAATTTCATTATGAAAAACATTTGTAAATAATCTAGATTTATAAAATATTTACTATTGTATATAAAATTATTAGATAAACCTTTGAGTATTTAATATACTAAATCAATAACTATTTACTTTAAAATTTGACGATTAAAATTTTATAAATCGCATTTTAGTAATACAAATAGATAAAATGAAACAATATTAAAAAGATAAAGTCTCCTTTTATTTTACAAGTTTAATAAATTTAGTTGAACCCATTTTCAAAAATAATCATAATTAATATATACCTTATTAAATAAATTTATTCAGAATAATAAATTTATTTATTTTATAAAAATAATAAATTTCTGTTCATAAAAAGTTTTGTTAAAACAAAATTTAATAATATGTTTTTTTTTTCTTTTTTAATAAAATTATTAAAGTTGTTCAAAAAAAAAAAATCGGTTCAGAACCGGAGTAAACCCGGTTCGAACCCTCGACCTTAACCTTCAAACGCAGCACACCAACCGGTTGATCCAAGGCTCTAAACCGCGATAATTTCGGTTTCAGTTTTTATTTATCACAAACCAGATTCTGATCCCCCCAAATCTCAGTTATATGTTCGAACCCTAATCCCTTTTCTCTTCGAATTCGATCGTGTAAGCCTCCGATTGATATTCCAACCATGGGGCTTTGGTTCTAGATCGAAAACCGAGTAGATGGATGTAAGATTTACTTAACTTGGGTTGCGTTTGAAAGGATTTCGATTAAGGATTCGAGGAACGACGACCGAAGCTTTAAGCTACTTGATTCTTGAATGTTCCGACTTATTTGTGTTGTTTATGGTGCACAGAAAGTTTCGATTGGTGTATTGCAAGATATTGGTTGATTTGATTTGGGTTTTATACTCGGTTTCATCATTTTTGAATAACCGATCGAGGTTCTAAGTTTAGAAGGGATTCAACGCGTTTAACAGTTGTAATAACCTTAATTGTTTATTACAATCAGTTCACGAGATCGTATCTATTCCATATATGCGTGTGATTAGTTGTTAATCACTTAGATTGAGAGGTTTGTGTATCTGGGTCGCGATGTGGGTTTTGGGTCAACCCACGGGCAGAACTGGGTAAGGAGGAAGGATACTATGGGGGTTTGGCACTTTTGGTCCCTCCTTGTTTCCTTTTTCTTTTAATGTTAGTTTCGAAATTGACAAATTCAACCCTTAACTTAATAAAGCAAAGTTTTAAATTATTGTAAAATTTCTATAATTTATTTAAGTTCCAAATAACTAAATTGTTATATTTTTTTTATAATGTTTTAAATTTTATATATTTAAAACAAGTTATTTCTAATATTTATTTAAAGTTTATGAAATCAATTATGTTTAAGTGTTTTTTTTTTAAAATGTTTTACTCATTTAAATAATATATTTTTATAATTAAAATTTACCAACATGTTCTAACACCTATAATAAATTTATAGAAAATTTTAAAATATATTTTTGTGAAATTTTAACTAATAACATACATACCTAATCATATACATATATGTGTGTGTATTAAAGATATTTAAATTTGTTTTCTCATTGGTGTATATGTAACTATACATATCTATAATGAAAATTTCAAATGACGTCGCAAATTATTTAATAATTATAATTGTTTATTGAAAATTTCAGGAATGTTACAGTTTCCCCTACTTTTAGGAATTTCGTCCCGAAATTAAGAAGAACTGTAGGGAAGTTTAAATATTTTCAAGTTTAAAATGTGAAAGTTGATGGATGTTGCTAAGTTTTAATGGAAGTTCAAGGAATTGAATTCTTCGTTCGATCTGACCTTCTGTTTGAGGATGGTAAGTAATGCTAAGATCGAATCAAGTGACCAACGTTCAGTGAAGAGGTTCTAAAAAAAATAGTGGGTTGTGAAACGAGCATTATGATCGAATATGATGCTGAGGCACAACAATATAGAACTCTTAGACCCTTATATCTTTTATTTGTGCTAGGGTGAATAGAATAATTAGAAGTGAGTGTTCCGTTCAGAAATAAGATCAAAGATCATTACTATTTAAGAGTTGGAGCAATCAAACACGGATTATAATAAAATTTCAACACCACATGACATGAGTTTGCCATGGGTCAAAGAAGTTTTGTTGAACTACGAATTACGTTGTTTTAGGTTCAATTGCTATAAGTTTAGATACAGTTCTTACGGTTGAGTGCATCATCTACAACATTCAATTCTCGTAATCTTGTTAAACAATTTGCTCCAACGTTGTTGTCTCAAGTGGATTTAAGGCATAATGTCTTCAATTTTTTTTAAGGTGCAGTTGAAAATGTCAAGTTAAAGATCGTGTTTTGTGGAATAAGTTTTGTGATCAATAGAAAGTGTGACAAATAATACGGTAACGTATTATGATGTTATTAGTTTTATCATTTAGCTATATGTAAATTGGTGTATTGCGTATATGAGATCTAATCATTTGAGATGTTAATATCATATATTGATGTTCGATGTGGGACTTCGAATTTAAAAGTTTTCATTTAATTGTTTTAGGCTAACGATTGCTTAATTGGCTTGATATAAGAACTACTAAGAATTTTTCTTTAATATAAAAACATACTCCAAGTCTTAATATGTAAGAATCAGTTGATTCCACTTATAGGTCTAATAAGATTTGTTCTCTTTGATGATGACATTAATTCAACAATCCTATAATTGATCAAGCCTTTGGTTCTACTCCCAATGTACAGTTGGTGCTTATATATAGGGTATACCGCAGCCAACCCACCACACCACCAATACCTTGAAAGCATACCAATCGCCTATCAATATCACACAACACAAAAATAACTCACTTTGTTTGATGTTTGCATGTAGTTCACCATATAGGTATAGTTCACATGGCTTTGACTAAAGTTAGCTTCCTTGATGTTAACACTCAAATCTACAACTCCTATCATTGGTCAAGCTTTCGATTATACTCCCAATGTATTGGTGGTGCTTATATATAGGGTATACCGCAGCCAACCCACCACATTACCAATACTTTGAGAGCATACCAATCACCTACCAATACAACACTACATAAAATGTTTCACCTTTGATGTTCACATGTAGTTGTCCATATAGGTATAGCTCATAGTTTTCAACCAAAATTGGAGTTTAAATAAATCATTCATCAATTGTGTCCTTTGTCTCGCATTCGTAGGATCTACATGTACTGCAAATTCACGTTCCGTGTGCACCCGCAACGGAAATTTGCCTTGCATGTTTATCCTACTTGCTGGTTAGGGAACAATTGAGTGGATACAAGATCCATTAATGAAATGTGATCCTCAAAGTTCACAATACAATCATGTATAATATAGTTACTATCGATATATTTACTGTAAACCATTACTATGCTAAATGGTCTATATAGTTTGTATTCTACCAATTAAAAGCTCAAAATTATAAACCACAAAAATTTTATTATCACTAGAATCAAGTAATAAAATGTCATATCAATCATTTATCAGAAATACATCATTCAACGTCTTGATTTGGTTGAGCATCTTGGACAACTAGTTGATGATTTCTAGCTCGAGCAACTCTTTGGTTATTTCCAGCAAGTCGGGGGCACTGGTTTCGAAGGTGATTAGGGTCGCCACATTCGTAGCAAGCCCTTCCATTGGCTAAGGCAGGATTGACAGGTGCATCCTGTTGTTGGTTTAACTGTTGGACTTGTTGACCCTGCTGCAAAAGTGGTCCATTTCGACAATAATTGGCGAAATGTCCATACATTCCACAGTTCGTGCAAATTCTGCAAGGTCGAGTAGTGGGGTGATGATATCTGCAAGTGTTGCAGAGTGGACTTGGCCCCACATATGGTTTGGTATTTGGCTTTGGGGCTTGTTGAATTTGGGGCACAGTAGGGGTCACCACAGCAAAATTTTGACTCTTTCGCTTGCGGTTGTTGATGTCACACCCCGGGCCGGCGGGAACGGATCGTGTTTTCCCGTCGGGCGGAAAGTTCCCGGAGCGCGATATCATTGTGTTGATAATCAAATGATCAGATTGTTTACATAGCACATGAGATATAAATGAGAAATGCTAATCATGACATGAAATAGAATTACAAAGTTAAATTACATTGTACTTCATAATTTAACTAAGTAAATCTAATCAAAAGAATCAATGAGTTTATATCTTGATCTGTACAAGATATACAAAAGTGATTCAAAGTTCTGTCATATCAAAATGTATGCAATCAAAAGAAAGCTAGGTCTTCTATGAGTCCACTAGCTTATCAAATGCAAATAGTATCTACACCTGTCCGTCACCTGAGAAAACATGTAATTTAAACAAAGTCAACACTAGGTTGGTGAGTTCATAAGTAAGTAAAGTGAAAACCATTGAACTGATCATGCACACATTCACAATGTTATATCTGTTGCTTGTATACTTGTTTCACCTGTTCCACCCAATGGACTCTCCTTAGTTATATGTACAAGTAGTATATCACCTAACTAAGTATGCTTATATATAGGGAATCATGAAAGGGTCAAGCCCAGACGCTATCCCACCACATACTCAACCAAGTTCCACACTACTTGCGATACAACTAAAGATATCCATTTCCCAACTATCTGAATTGTCCGTTGTGTAATCATATGTAGAATAATGATATAGTAAGAGGGGTTTAGTTATCAAACCGAAGTATTGATATACCCTCGTTGAATTAAGGAATTTAGATTATTTAAATCTGATCCTTATATTATTCTATTACTTGTGAGGTTAACTTTTATGTTACACTTTTAATTTAATTAAAAGTATTAGTTAACTGTTCATCATATGTCTCCAAATGTAGCGTATAGAATCCGAATGAAATCCATTTTAAATCCTCACGTAATCAGATTAAAATGCATTTCATTCTCTCCTATCCCGCCGTGTGATCCCAAAGTTTCCGTGTGGGATTGAATCGTGTGATTAACAAAGTCGAATAAGAACTTGTCTTATTACGTTATGATAATCGAGTGTAAATGACAAGAATCCCATGAAGTTACGTTATCATGATCGTCATTTACTGTAAATGATAAGAATCGTCATTTACTGAATCCATGTGTTTCCCAAAGTATCCATGAGGGAATGTCTCGTGTGTTTAACAAGGTCGAATAAGAACTTGTCTTATTACGTTATGTTAAATATGTGTAAATGACAAGAATCCCATGAAGTTACGTTATCATGATCGTCATTTACTGTAAATGATAAGAATCGTCATTTACTGAATCCATGTGTTTCCCAAAGTATCCATGAGGGAATGTCTCGTGCGTTTAACAAGGTCGAATAAGAACTTGTCTTATTACGTTATGTTAAATATGTGTAAATGACCAGAATCCCATGAAAGTACGTTATCATGACTGTCATTTACTGTAAATGATAAGAATCGTCATTTACTGAATCCATGTATTCCCAAAGTATCCATGAGGGAATATTCTTGTTTTTACAGTTAAGTGTAGATTGTTTAAGTACTTGGTTATGTGGAAATAACTAAGTGTTATAAGTTTAATCTTATAACTAAGTTATTATAATGTGTTGATGATTAAGAATCATCTTATCATAACCATATGAGTTTCCCTGTTATCTCATAATTATACAAGCATGCATACAATGATAACGATAATAAACAATTTAATATTATCAAACCAAAGTATAAATAACATGTTAAGCAAACTTTTAAATAAATAAAAGTAAACATGTTTCTCAGCCCGAGAGTTAAAATCAGTAAAGATTTAAAGTAAAAGGGGCATATGAACTCACCTTGTAGCTGTTGTGTTTGACTTAGCTTAAACAAGAATGTACGCGCTCTTGATTGTACTTGATTGTATTTTCACGATCCTGTATTGATTTCACGATGTTCATAACTTATTAGTATGAATTATAGTGATTTTATGTGTATGTATGTGTTAGCCATAAGCTTTGGCCAACACTTAATGTCTTCAGTCTCTGTTGGCCCATCTTGATTTGTTATTGGTTCTTGAAATCCAAAGACTTTATTTGATTTATTCTTGGCTTATATAGCTTGTATCAAAGCCCATTTGTGGTTTCATGAAATCATGTTATATGTTACAAGACCTTATTGCAAAAATTGCCGTTTCGGTAGTAATCCCTTGGTTATCATACTTGTTAGTGTTAAGTTAAAGAGTTGCAATAGTTCTTTAGTCATGTGGGCCAACAATTTAGGTTGGGCCAATGATATTAGGTGTTGAATCATGAAGGCCTTGCCAAAAGTTACAATAACTAATGTTCAAGTGGCCTTTTGGGCCTTGTTTTGGGCCTCCAAGGAATCTATTGGGCCCAAAGTGGGCCTTGGCTATATTTGTTGGGCCTAGAGTCATACAAGACTGTTGGAATTGATATTGGGCCAGAAATGGGTTGTTGACCAAGTGAATGACAAAATGGCTCCAAAAGTGAAGACAAAGGCCTCAAAATGGGCCTTGAATCAGTTTTCTGTGGGCCTCGGGTAGATTTTGACGGGCCCCATGGGTTTTGTCTCGGGCCTTTGCTAAAGGAACTCATGGGCCAAGTTGGGCCTGGGTTAGAATAGCTGAAACAGTGATGGGCCTTGAATTTGGGCTTTTGGCCCAAAATGGTGGCCTTGGACCAAAGGTAGTGGGCCTTGAGCCCTAAACAGTGGGCCTTGGGCTGTTCACTCCTTGTTGGACCTTCCTAGAGTTAATGGATCAATTTTAGAGGTAATGGGCCTGGAGAATGATGTGGGCCTACTGGTGGCCTAATTCATCATATATGTGGCCAAACATGTAAGCATTGTGCCAAGTAAATGAGCTGAATGTGTGTTATCATGGTTTGGCCTGCTTCATTGTTAATGGATCTGCATAAATTGTTAATGGGCCTGCACGAATTGTTAATGGGCCTGCTGTTTTCTGATTGGGCCAAGAAGGTGGCTAAAACAGTGGGCCGATTACTATGGTGGCCCAAGTAGCTTGGTGTTGGCCTTGAGTTGCAAACTAGGTCAAATGGCATTCTATTGGGTTTAAGGGGTGTGGGCCAACTGATCTTTTGGCAGCCCATTGTGCCTAGTTAACCAATTCATGTTTGCCAAATAGGTGAAGCCAAATAAGTGAATGTGGGCCGAATTAATTGTTGGGCTGAAGGGATTACTGCTGGGCCTGAGGTTTGCTATTTGGGCTGTTAATTGGGCCTGAACAACCTCCTGGGCCGCAACTGTGATAAAGGGGCTGCATGATTCGTGTGGTTTAGTTGCTGGGCCACTGTTGGCTTAGGCAATCAAGCCACTGTTGGGCCTGGATATGGCTATGTGGGCCGACCAGATCTGCTTCGTGAATGAAGCTAATTGAGGTCCATCAAGCGAATATGTGTATGTGTGTAGGCAGAATATTAGAGTTATGGGCGACTAGGGTTTCTGCCCACTGATGACATGAGTCTCATGTTTTGACCGCATGATGGTGGTTGAAGTGTCGAATGAGAGGCCGCCGAATGAAGGGTGTGAGCTGCGAATGGAGGTGGGTTGCGAATGAAGGTGGGTTGCGAATGAAGGTGGCTGGTTGGCGAAAGAGAGGTGGTCGAATGAGAGGTGGCTGGCCATTCGGCCATAGCCATTCGATGGTCTGGAAAACCCTCATTCGGCCCCAATGGAAACCGAACTAGAACCATTCCAACTCAAGTTTCGGTGGTGGTTCAAGGTAGATGAGTACTTGCACGGGTTTTTCGAAGGTTAAGGGTGATATTTCACAACTTGTAAACTGGTCAAGTTCGAGTTCCACCAAAAAGGGTAAAAACCCTAGTTTTTCGAACAATTACAGCCTTGTACCTCAAATTTTAGTGGTTTTCTTCTCAGATCGGTTGTACTTTCGTGTAGTAGAGGTCAAGAGCTTCAAGTAGGTTCAAGAATGGATGGATTTGGTGAAGAGATGAGGGAGATATGGAGGAGAGAAGGTGAAAATGGTGGTGGGGGCTTGAAAACCGGGATTAGGGTTTTTAGGAGAGGAGATGAAGTGTAAAAATGAGGAAATAGACTCATTTAAGGGTATTTATACCCCGAGGGTGTTCGGGTTCGTTTTCGTTGCTCGGTTCGTAAATTCGTCGCGTAACCGGAAAATTACGCGTAATTTAAATGGATTTAAATACAAAGATTTAATTTAACTATTCTGATGAGTTTCAAAATTGTAAAATGTTATTTATTTAATTTTATTAAATTATTTTCGTTCGTGACGTGTTTTCGTTGTCGTTTCGTCAGATCGCGTAACCTTCGCGCGTAATTCGTTCGAATCGTCACCCGAACGAATACGACGATGGTTTTGCTTTCTGACTTTTGTTTTCTACTTTTCAGTCATTATTTTAGAATTCTAAACTCACAGTTATGTTTGTGTGAATCGTCATTCACGTAAACACACTGTCAGTTCGTCATTCTGAAATAACACTGCTTTATGCTTTTATTGTGTATTCTCACTGTCGGACTCAACTATACATCATGATTTCACACTGTTTTTGTACTGACTTGTCGGTCATCTGATTCCTGTCATCTGTGGACATCAGATCGCAACCGCTATGTTTCTGACTGTTGTTTGATTTCCGTTGTCTCTCATGTTTCGTTGTGTTGACTGTAATTAAGTTTTCACTTAATAGACACAACTCATGTTTCAAATGTACGTTGTACTTAATGTATTTAAGTTTACACGAAAATACGTACAACGTTTTCTTGTATTTAGGATTCTGTTAATACAAGTACTGTTTAAACTTACGTATGCACACATAGAATACAGTGAAAGCACACATACCGTACGGACTTGCCGGACGATCTGGCACTTGCTGTTACAGTCTCCCCTTGTTAAAGAAATTTCGTCCCGAAATTTAAGCATCAAAGTCGGGCTTCAATTCTCGAAAAAATGGGGATACTTTGCTTTCATGTTGTCCTCGCGTTCCCAGGTAAACTCTGGTCCACGCTTGGAGTTCCATCGAACCTTTACAATAGGGATACGGCTTCGTTTCAGTCTCTTGACTTCACGTTCCATAATCTCTACAGGTTCCTCAATGAAATGTAGTTGTTCATCAATTTGTATCTCTTCCAATGGTATGATCAATGTTTCATCTGCTAGACACCTCTTGAGATTTGATACATGAAACACATCGTGTACTCCACTGAGTTCATCAGGGAGTCTGAGTCTGTATGCCACAGGACCTATGCGTTGAGTAATCTCAAACGGTCCGACATACCGAGGTGCTAGTTTGCCCTTAGCCCCAAAACGAACTACGCCTTTCCATGGGGACACCTTCAACATGACTCGGTCACCCACGTCGAATTCCAAAGGCTTGCGCCGTTTGTCTGCGTAACTCTTTTGGCGACTACGTGTTGCTTGTAATCGTCGTTGTATCTGGGCTATCTTATCAGTAGTTTCCTGAATAAGTTCAGGCCCAGTTATTCTGTTGTCTCCCACTTCGGTCCAACAAATTGGAGACCGACATTTTCTACCATAAAGTGCTTCAAAAGGAGCACATCCGATGCTGCTGTGGTAGCTATTGTTGTAGGAGAACTCAATGAGTGGCAAGTGTGTGTCCCAACTTCCACCGAAGTCTAGGATACATGTTCTCAACATATCCTCTAGGGTTTGAATGGTGCGCTCGCTTTGTCCATCCGTTTGTGGATGATAAGCAGTGCTCAAGTTAACACTTGTCCCTAAGGATCGTTGTAATGATTGCCAGAACCGCGAAGTGAATCGACTGTCCCGGTCAGAGATAATAGATAATGGCACGTCGTGTCTTACTACTATCTCATCAATGTATAGCCTTGCAAGTTTCTCCATCTTGTATGTCTCTCTGATTGGCAAGAAGTGTGCGGATTTGGTCAATCGATCAATGATGACCCAAATAGAATCGTATCCGCTGGAAGTGCGGGGTAGCTTGGTAATGAAATCCATAGCTATTTGTTCCCACTTCCATTGTGGAATCTCTGGTTGTTCCAGCAAACCCGAAGGTTTCTGGCGTTCAGCTTTGACTTTGGCACATGTGAGACATTTGCCAACATAAGTGGCAATGTCTTTCTTCATGCCCGGCCACCAATAAAATGATCTAAGATCTTGGTACATCTTATCGGCACCAGGATGAACTGAATAACGTGTCTTGTGCGCCTCGTCAAGTATAAGTATTCGAAGTTCATCTACTGCGGGGATCCAAACACGATCCAGGTAGTAGATAACTCCATCTTGTCTTGTCTCAAAATGTTTCTCGGCTCCACAGTCGAGCTCGCGTTTCAAATTGTCTCTTGCCACCGCTTCTTGTTGTGCTTGTGTAATATGATCTTTCAAACTGGTTTGCATAGTCATTCCCATTGCACGAACGCGTAAGGGTTTGACTCTTTCCTTCCGACTCAAAGCATCTGCAACAACATTTGCTTTGCCCGGATGATATTTGATCACACAATCGTAATCGCTCAGGAGCTCAACCCAACGTCTCTGTCTCATGTTAAGCTCCTTCTGATCAAATATGTACTGTAAACTCTTGTGATCTGTGAAGATAGTGCATTTGGTACCATAAAGGTAGTGTCTCCAAATCTTTAGTGCAAATACAACAGCTCCCAGTTCAAGATCGTGTGTCGTGTAATTCTTCTCATGTATCTTCAGCTGTCGTGAGGCATAAGCAATGACTTTGTCTCGCTGCATTAAAACACATCCGAGTCCTTGATGGGAAGCATCACAATAAACCACAAAGTCATCACTGCCTTCTGGGAGTGTTAGAATTTGAGCATTGCACAATCTTTGTTTTAGTGTCTGGAATGCCTCTTCCTGTTTATGAGTCCACACAAAAGGTTCAGACTTCTGTGTGAGTTTGGTGAGGGGCAAGGCTATCTTAGAGAAATTCGAAATGAATCTCCGGTAATAACCTGCCAGTCCCAAAAATGATCGGATCTCTGTCGGTGTCGTAGGTACATCCCAGTTCTTGATCGCTTCTATCTTGGCAGGATCCACATGAATACCATCACTGTTAATCACGTGACCCAAAAACTGAACTTCCCTTAACCAAAATTCACATTTAGAGAATTTGGCATAGAGTTGTTCTTCTTTTAGAAGCTCCAAAACTGTCCTGAGGTGTTGTTCATGTTCCTTCTCGTTCTTTGAGTAAATCAGTATATCGTCGATGAAGACGATCACAAACTGATCTAAATACGGCTTGCACACCCGGTTCATCAAGTCCATGAACACAGCCAGTGCGTTCGTTAATCCAAATGGCATCACCATGAATTCGTACTGTCCATATCGGGTACGAAAAGCCGTCTTTGGTATGTCTTCCTCTAGAATCTGGAGCTGATGATAGCCTAATCTCAGGTCTATCTTGGACAAGTCCCGTGCTCCCTGTAACTGATCGAACAAATCATCAATCCTCGGCAACGGGTACCGATTCTTGATGGTGAGTTTGTTGAGTTCTCGATAGTCAATGCACATTCTGAAAGTTCCATCCTTCTTTTTAACAAAAAGAACCGGAGCTCCCTACGGGAAAAAGCTCGGTCGGATGAACCCTTTATCGAGGAGTTCTTGTAACTGATTAAACAACTCCTGCATCTCAGATGGAGCAAGCCTATAAGAAGACTTAGCTACCAGAGTGGCTCCCGGAATCAAATCTATTCGAAACTGCACTGATCTCTCGGGTGGCAGTTCCGGTCAGTCATCCGGAAACACTTCTGCAAAGTATCTCACCACTGATATATCTTGAACCTTGATTGCCTTCTCGTGCAGTATTACACTGACACATGCTCCACTTAATCTCCATGAATCTCCAGATGTTGATTATTCTCCGTTCAAGCTTAGGTATTATTTATACCAAGTTCTATTATCTAGATGGCGCCTATTTAATCTATACTTATGTTTGATTATATTATCAACTACATAATCTACACCTATATAATTTTGAACATTATATCTAATTCAAATATACATGGTTAAAATGACATACCTTCGGAGTCGTCCGACTCCGCGTGTACATCTGGTGCTGGTAGAGCGAGCAGTTCTTCGGTGGTGGTTGATGCAGTTGGAACAGTTGGAGTTGTTGGAGCCTTCCTCCTGGGGCAATCTCTTGCGAAATGTCCAATTATTCCGCAGGTGTAGCAGTGGTGTTTGCGTTGCGAATAAGTAGATGTGCTTGCTCCCTGATTCTGGTTCTGTGTTGGAAGGCTTCGGCATTGGTGAATTAGATGCCCTTCCTTCCACAGTTCAGACAATGGCTGCAAGGATTGTTCCTAGCATGATGAAATCCGCACTCGTTACACTTGGGACGATTACCTGTGTAATAACGGAGATTTGACCTCATTGAGGTTTTGCAATAGACAGCCCAGTGTCCTACTCTTCCACAACGTGTGCACTGGCGACACTGGTTTTTGTCATGGTGATGATATTGGCAGAGTTGACAAAGAGGGGCCTTTCCCTTGTATTTCTTGCCACCCACAACAGTCGGGTCTGGCATGACCTGACTGATAGGTGTGGCCTCAGTGTAGTTCATAGTCCTCTTTTGCTTTTTGGCAGGGCGTTGTTTGCATTTCTTGCTGGTGTCACCTTCCGCAGGTTCTTTTCCTTTGGTGGTGACAGGTGGGAAACCTCTAGCATACTCTTCGCTGCTCCTGATTCTATTGATAATCTCAGGAATGATTGCAACCAATTGCTCAGTAATCAAGGTTGCCAGTGCAGCAGTCGTTGGTTCCACCTCGGGTAGAGGGGGATGAGGTGGTGATGGTGGTTGTCCCTGTGACATGTCAATCCTAACCGAAAAATCATCGGTTAGTATTTATGCCCAAATAATGTATCATATGCAAATAAGTTCAATGTCATGCGTTTTCTACATGAGGGTCCCTAGGTTATAGTCTAGGCCAAACCGTTTCAGTAATATGACCTATATTTCTCTATAACCATGGCTCTGATACCAATCTGTCACACCCCGGGCCGGCGGGAACGGATCGTGTTTTCCCGTCGGGCGGAAAGTTCCCGGAGCGCGATATCATTGTGTTGATAATCAAATGATCAGATTGTTTACATAGCACATGAGATATAAATGAGAAATGCTAATCATGACATGAAATAGAATTACAAAGTTAAATTACATTGTACTTCATAATTTAACTAAGTAAATCTAATCAAAAGAATCAATGAGTTTATATCTTGATCTGTACAAGATATACAAAAGTGATTCAAAGTTCTGTCATAT
Source organism: Mikania micrantha (assembly GCA_009363875.1). NCBI lineage: Eukaryota > Viridiplantae > Streptophyta > Magnoliopsida > Asterales > Asteraceae > Mikania > Mikania micrantha. The sequence continues at coordinate 5,196,161 of CM018690.1, read as the reverse complement.
CAAAATGTATGCAATCAAAAGAAAGCTAGGTCTTCTATGAGTCCACTAGCTTATCAAATGCAAATAGTATCTACACCTGTCCGTCACCTGAGAAAACATGTAATTTAAACAAAGTCAACACTAGGTTGGTGAGTTCATAAGTAAGTAAAGTGAAAACCATTGAACTGATCATGCACACATTCACAATGTTATATCTGTTGCTTGTATACTTGTTTCACCTGTTCCACCCAATGGCCTCTCCTTAGTTATATGTACAAGTAGTATATCACCTAACTAAGTATGCTTATATATAGGGAATCATGAAAGGGTCAAGCCCAGACGCTATCCCACCACATACTCAACCAAGTTCCACACTACTTGCGATACAACTAAAGATATCCATTTCCCAACTATCTGAATTGTCCGTTGTGTAATCATATGTAGAATAATGATATAGTAAGAGGGGTTTAGTTATCAAACCGAAGTATTGATATACCCTCGTTGAATTAAGGAATTTAGATTATTTAAATCTGATCCTTATATTATTCTATTACTTGTGAGGTTAACTTTTATGTTACACTTTTAATTTAATTAAAAGTATTAGTTAACTGTTCATCATATGTCTCCAAATGTAGCGTATAGAATCCGAATGAAATCCATTTTAAATCCTCACGTAATCAGATTAAAATGCATTTCATTCTCTCCTATCCCGCCGTGTGATCCCAAAGTTTCCGTGTGGGATTGAATCGTGTGATTAACAAAGTCGAATAAGAACTTGTCTTATTACGTTATGATAATCGAGTGTAAATGACAAGAATCCCATGAAGTTACGTTATCATGATCGTCATTTACTGTAAATGATAAGAATCGTCATTTACTGAATCCATGTGTTTCCCAAAGTATCCATGAGGGAATGTCTCGTGTGTTTAACAAGGTCGAATAAGAACTTGTCTTATTACGTTATGTTAAATATGTGTAAATGACAAGAATCCCATGAAGTTACGTTATCATGATCGTCATTTACTGTAAATGATAAGAATCGTCATTTACTGAATCCATGTGTTTCCCAAAGTATCCATGAGGGAATGTCTCGTGCGTTTAACAAGGTCGAATAAGAACTTGTCTTATTACGTTATGTTAAATATGTGTAAATGACCAGAATCCCATGAAAGTACGTTATCATGACTGTCATTTACTGTAAATGATAAGAATCGTCATTTACTGAATCCATGTATTCCCAAAGTATCCATGAGGGAATATTCTTGTTTTTACAGTTAAGTGTAGATTGTTTAAGTACTTGGTTATGTGGAAATAACTAAGTGTTATAAGTTTAATCTTATAACTAAGTTATTATAATGTGTTGATGATTAAGAATCATCTTATCATAACCATATGAGTTTCCCTGTTATCTCATAATTATACAAGCATGCATACAATGATAACGATAATAAACAATTTAATATTATCAAACCAAAGTATAAATAACATGTTAAGCAAACTTTTAAATAAATAAAAGTAAACATGTTTCTCAGCCCCGAGAGTTAAAATCAGTAAAGATTTAAAGTAAAAGGGGCATATGAACTCACCTTGTAGCTGTTGTGTTTGACTTAGCTTAAACAAGAATGTACGCGCTCTTGATTGTACTTGATTGTATTTTCACGATCCTGTATTGATTTCACGATGTTCATAACTTATTAGTATGAATTATAGTGATTTTATGTGTATGTATGTGTTAGCCATAAGCTTTGGCCAACACTTAATGTCTTCAGTCTCTGTTGGCCCATCTTGATTTGTTATTGGTTCTTGAAATCCAAAGACTTTATTTGATTTATTCTTGGCTTATATAGCTTGTATCAAAGCCCATTTGTGGTTTCATGAAATCATGTTATATGTTACAAGACCTTATTGCAAAAATTGCCGTTTCGGTAGTAATCCCTTGGTTATCATACTTGTTAGTGTTAAGTTAAAGAGTTGCAATAGTTCTTTAGTCATGTGGGCCAACAATTTAGGTTGGGCCAATGATATTAGGTGTTGAATCATGAAGGCCTTGCCAAAAGTTACAATAACTAATGTTCAAGTGGCCTTTTGGGCCTTGTTTTGGGCCTCCAAGGAATCTATTGGGCCCAAAGTGGGCCTTGGCTATATTTGTTGGGCCTAGAGTCATACAAGACTGTTGGAATTGATATTGGGCCAGAAATGGGTTGTTGACCAAGTGAATGACAAAATGGCTCCAAAAGTGAAGACAAAGGCCTCAAAATGGGCCTTGAATCAGTTTTCTGTGGGCCTCGGGTAGATTTTGACGGGCCCCATGGGTTTTGTCTCGGGCCTTTGCTAAAGGAACTCATGGGCCAAGTTGGGCCTGGGTTAGAATAGCTGAAACAGTGATGGGCCTTGAATTTGGGCTTTTGGCCCAAAATGGTGGCCTTGGACCAAAGGTAGTGGGCCTTGAGCCCTAAACAGTGGGCCTTGGGCTGTTCACTCCTTGTTGGACCTTCCTAGAGTTAATGGATCAATTTTAGAGGTAATGGGCCTGGAGTGGAGAATGATGTGGGCCTACTGGTGGCCTAATTCATCATATATGTGGCCAAACATGTAAGCATTGTGCCAAGTAAATGAGCTGAATGTGTGTTATCATGGTTTGGCCTGCTTCATTGTTAATGGATCTGCATAAATTGTTAATGGGCCTGCACGAATTGTTAATGGGCCTGCTGTTTTCTGATTGGGCCAAGAAGGTGGCTAAAACAGTGGGCCGATTACTATGGTGGCCAAGTAGCTTGGTGTTGGCCTTGAGTTGCAAACTAGGTCAAATGGCATTCTATTGGGTTTAAGGGGTGTGGGCCAACTGATCTTTTGGCAGCCCATTGTGCCTAGTTAACCAATTCATGTTTGCCAAATAGGTGAAGCCAAATAAGTGAATGTGGGCCGAATTAATTGTTGGGCTGAAGGGATTACTGCTGGGCCTGAGGTTTGCTATTTAGGCTGTTAATTGGCCTGAACAACCTCCTGGGCCGCAACTGTGATAAAGGGGCTGCATGATTCGTGTGGTTTAGTTGCTGGGCCACTGTTGGCTTAGGCAATCAAGCCACTGTTGGGCCTGGATATGGCTATGTGGGCCGACCAGATCTGCTTCGTGAATGAAGCTAATTGAGGTCCATCAAGCGAATATGTGTATGTGTGTAGGCAGAATATTAGAGTTATGGGCGACTAGGGTTTCTGCCCACTGATGACATGAGTCTCATGTTTTGACCGCATGATGGTGGTTGAAGTGTCGAATGAGAGGCCGCCGAATGAAAGGGTGTGAGCTGCGAATGGAGGTGGTGGTTGCGAATGAAGGTGGGTTTGCGAATGAAGGTGGCTGGTTGGCGAAAGAGAGGTGGTCGAATGAGAGGTGGCTGGCCATTCGGCCATAGCCATTCGATGGTCTGGAAAACCCTCATTCGGCCCAATGGAAACCGAACTAGAACCATTCCAACTCAAGTTTCGGTGGTGGTTCAAGGTAGATGAGTACTTGCACGGGTTTTTCGAAGGTTAAGGGTGATATTTCACAACTTGTAAACTGGTCAAGTTCGAGTTCCACCAAAAAAGGGTAAAAACCCTAGTTTTCGAACAATTACAGCCTTGTACCTCAAATTTTAGTGGTTTTCTTCTCAGATCGGTTGTACTTTCGTGTAGTAGAGGTCAAGAGCTTCAAGTAGGTTCAAGAATGGATGGATTTGGTGAAGAGATGAGGGAGATATGGAGGGAGGAGAGAAGGTGAAAATGGTGGTGGGGGCTTGAAAACGGGATTAGGGTTTTTAGGAGAGGAGATGAAGTGTAAAAATGAGGAAATAGACTCATTTAAGGGTATTTATACCCCGAGGGTGTTCGGGTTCGTTTTCGTTGCCGCTCGTTCGTAAATTCGTCGCGTAACCGGAAAATTACGCGTAATTTAAATGGATTTAAATACAAAGATTTAATTTAACTATTCTGATGAGTTTCAAATTGTAAAATGTTATTTATTTAATTTTATTAAATTATTTCGTTCGTGACGTGTTTCGTTGTTGTCGTTTCGTCAGATCGCGTAACCTTCGCGCGTAATTCGTTCGAATCGTCACCCGAACGAATACGACGATGGTTTTGCTTTCTGACTTTTGTTTTCTACTTTTCAGTCATTATTTTAGAATTCTAAACTCACAGTTATGTTTGTGTGAATCGTCATTCACGTAAACACACTGTCAGTTCGTCATTCTGAAATAACACTGCTTTATGCTTTTATTGTGTATTCTCACTGTCGGACTCAACTATACATCATGATTTCACACTGTTTTTGTACTGACTTGTCGGTCATCTGATTCCTGTCATCTGTGGACATCAGATCGCAACCGCTATGTTTCTGACTGTTGTTTGATTTCCGTTGTCTCTCATGTTTCGTTGTGTTGACTGTAATTAAGTTTTCACTTAATAGACACAACTAATGTTTCAAATGTACGTTGTACTTAATGTATTTAAGTTTACACGAAAATACGTACAACGTTTTCTTGTATTTAGGATTCTGTTAATACAAGTACTGTTTAAACTTACGTATGCACACATAGAATACAGTGAAAGCACACATACCGTACGGACTTGCCGGACGATCTGGCACTTGCTGTTACAGTCTCCCCTTGTTAAAGAAATTTCGTCCCGAAATTTAAGCATCAAAGTCGGGCTTCAATTCTCGAACAAATGGGGATACTTTGCTTTCATGTTGTCCTCGCGTTCCCAGGTAAACTCTGGTCCACGCTTGGAGTTCCATCGAACCTTTACAATAGGGATACGGCTTCGTTTCAGTCTCTTGACTTCACGTTCCATAATCTCTACAGGTTCCTTAATGAAATGTAGTTGTTCATCAATTTGTATCTCTTCCAACGGTATGATCAATGTTTCATCTGCTAGACACCTCTTGAGATTTGATACATGAAACACATCGTGTACTCCACTGAGTTCATCAGGGAGTCTGAGTCTGTATGCCACAGGACCTATGCGTTGAGTAATCTCAAACGGTCCGACATACCGAGGTGCTAGTTTGCCCTTAGCCCCAAAACGAACTACGCCTTTCCATGGGGACACCTTCAACATGACTCGGTCACCCACGTCGAATTCCAAAGGCTTGCGCCGTTTGTCTGCGTAACTCTTTTGGCGACTACGTGTTGCTTGTAATCGTCGTTGTATCTGGGCTATCTTATCAGTAGTTTCCTGAATAAGTTCAGGCCCAGTTATTCTGTTGTCTCCCACTTCGGTCCAACAAATTGGAGACCGACATTTTCTACCATAAAGTGCTTCAAAGGAGCACATCCGATGCTGCTGTGGTAGCTATTGTTGTAGGAGAACTCAATGAGTGGCAAGTGTGTGTCCCAACTTCCACCGAAGTCTAGGATACATGTTCTCAACATATCCTCTAGGGTTTGAATGGTGCGCTCGCTTGTCCATCCGTTTGTGGATGATAAGCAGTGCTCAAGTTAACACTTGTCCCTAAGGATCGTTGTAATGATTGCCAGAACCGCGAAGTGAATCGACTGTCCCGGTCAGAGATAATAGATAATGGCACGTCGTGTCTTACTACTATCTCATCAATGTATAGCCTTGCAAGTTTCTCCATCTTGTATGTCTCTCTGATTGGCAAGAAGTGTGCGGATTTGGTCAATCGATCAATGATGACCCAAATAGAATCGTATCCGCTGGAAGTGTGGGGTAGCTTGGTAATGAAATCCATAGCTATTTGTTCCCACTTCCATTGTGGAATCTCTGGTTGTTCCAGCAAACCCGAAGGTTTCTGGCGTTCAGCTTTGACTTTGGCACATGTGAGACATTTGCCAACATAAGTGGCAATGTCTTTCTTCATGCCCGGCCACCAATAAAATGATCTAAGATCTTGGTACATCTTATCGGCACCAGGATGAACTGAATAACGTGTCTTGTGCGCCTCGTCAAGTATAAGTATTCGAAGTTCATCTACTGCGGGGATCCAAACACGATCCAGGTAGTAGATAACTCCATCTTGTCTTGTCTCAAAATGTTTCTCGGCTCCACAGTCGAGCTCGCGTTTCAAATTGTCTCTTGCCACCGCTTCTTGTTGTGCTTGTGTAATATGATCTTTCAAACTGGTTTGCATAGTCATTCCCATTGCACGAACGCGTAAGGGTTTGACTCTTTCCTTCCGACTCAAAGCATCTGCAACAACATTTGCTTTGCCCGGATGATATTTGATCACACAATCGTAATCGCTCAGGAGCTCAACCCAACGTCTCTGTCTCATGTTAAGCTCCTTCTGATCAAATATGTACTGTAAACTCTTGTGATCTGTGAAGATAGTGCATTTGGTACCATAAAGGTAGTGTCTCCAAATCTTTAGTGCAAATACAACAGCTCCCAGTTCAAGATCGTGTGTCGTGTAATTCTTCTCATGTATCTTCAGCTGTCGTGAGGCATAAGCAATGACTTTGTCTCGCTGCATTAAAACACATCCGAGTCCTTGATGGGAAGCATCACAATAAACCACAAAGTCATCACTGCCTTCTGGGAGTGTTAGAATTTGAGCATTGCACAATCTTTGTTTTAGTGTCTGGAATGCCTCTTCCTGTTTATGAGTCCACACAAAAGGTTCAGACTTCTGTGTGAGTTTGGTGAGGGGCAAGGCTATCTTAGAGAAATTCGAAATGAATCTCCGGTAATAACCTGCCAGTCCCAAAAATGATCGGATCTCTGTCGGTGTCGTAGGTACATCCCAGTTCTTGATCGCTTCTATCTTGGCAGGATCCACATGAATACCATCACTGTTAATCACGTGACCCAAAAACTGAACTTCCCTTAACCAAAATTCACATTTAGAGAATTTGGCATAGAGTTGTTCTTCTTTTAGAAGCTCCAAAACTGTCCTGAGGTGTTGTTCATGTTCCTTCTCGTTCTTTGAGTAAATCAGTATATCGTCGATGAAGACGATCACAAACTGATCTAAATACGGCTTGCACACCCGGTTCATCAAGTCCATGAACACAGCCAGTGCGTTCGTTAATCCAAATGGCATCACCATGAATTCGTACTGTCCATATCGGGTACGAAAAGCCGTCTTTGGTATGTCTTCCTCTAGAATCTGGAGCTGATGATAGCCTAATCTCAGGTCTATCTTGGACAAGTCCCGTGCTCCCTGTAACTGATCGAACAAATCATCAATCCTCGGCAACGGGTACCGATTCTTGATGGTGAGTTTGTTGAGTTCTCGATAGTCAATGCACATTCTGAAAGTTCCATCCTTCTTTTTAACAAAAAGAACCGGAGCTCCCTACGGGAAAAAGCTCGGTCGGATGAACCCTTTATCGAGGAGTTCTTGTAACTGATTAAACAACTCCTGCATCTCAGATGGAGCAAGCCTATAAGAAGACTTAGCTACCAGAGTGGCTCCCGGAATCAAATCTATTCGAAACTGCACTGATCTCTCGGGTGGCAGTTCCGGTCAGTCATCCGGAAACACTTCTGCAAAGTATCTCACCACTGATATATCTTGAACCTTGATTGCCTTCTCGTGCAGTATTACACTGACACATGCTCCACTTAATCTCCATGAATCTCCAGAATTTGATTATTCTCCGTTCAAGCTTAGGTATTATTTATACCAAGTTCTATTATCTAGATGGCGCCTATTTAATCTATACTTATGTTTGATTATATTATCAACTACATAATCTACACCTATATAATTTTGAACATTATATCTAATTCAAATATACATGGTTAAAATGACATACCTTCGGAGTCGTCCGACTCCGCGTGTACATCTGGTGCTGGTAGAGCGAGCAGTTCTTCGGTGGTGGTTGATGCAGTTGGAACAGTTGGAGTTGTTGGAGCCTTCCTCCTGGGGCAATCTCTTGCGAAATGTCCAATTATTCCGCAGGTGTAGCAGTGGTGTTTGCGTTGCGAATAAGTAGATGTGCTTGCTCCCTGATTCTGGTTCTGTGTTGGAAGGCTTCGGCATTGGTGAATTAGATGCCCCTTCCTTCCACAGTTCAGACAATGGCTGCAAGGATTGTTCCTAGCATGATGAAATCCGCACTCGTTACACTTGGGACGATTACCTGTGTAATAACGGAGATTTGACCTCATTGAGGTTTTGCAATAGACAGCCCAGTGTCCTACTCTTCCACAACGTGTGCACTGGCGACACTGGTTTTTGTCATGGTGATGATATTGGCAGAGTTGACAAAGAGGGGCCTTTCCCTTGTATTTCTTGCCACCCACAACAGTCGGGTCTGGCATGACCTGACTGATAGGTGTGGCCTCAGTGTAGTTCATAGTCCTCTTTTGCTTTTTGGCAGGGCGTTGTTTGCATTTCTTGCTGGTGTCACCTTCCGCAGGTTCTTTTCCTTTGGTGGTGACAGGTGGGAAACCTCTAGCATACTCTTCGCTGCTCCTGATTCTATTGATAATCTCAGGAATGATTGCAACCAATTGCTCAGTAATCAAGGTTGCCAGTGCAGCAGTCGTTGGTTCCACCTCGGGTAGAGGGGGATGAGGTGGTGATGGTGGTTGTCCCTGTGACATGTCAATCCTAACCGAAAAATCATCGGTTAGTATTTATGCCCAAATAATGTATCATATGCAAATAAGTTCAATGTCATGCGTTTTCTACATGAGGGTCCCTAGGTTATAGTCTAGGCCAAACCGTTTCAGTAATATGACCTATATTTCTCTATAACCATGGCTCTGATACCAATCTGTCACACCCCGGGCCGGCGGGAACGGATCGTGTTTTCCCGTCGGGCGGAAAGTTCCCGGAGCGCGATATCATTGTGTTGATAATCAAATGATCAGATTGTTTACATAGCACATGAGATATAAATGAGAAATGCTAATCATGACATGAAATAGAATTACAAAGTTAAATTACATTGTACTTCATAATTTAACTAAGTAAATCTAATCAAAAGAATCAATGAGTTTATATCTTGATCTGTACAAGATATACAAAAGTGATTCAAAGTTCTGTCATATCAAAATGTATGCAATCAAAAGAAAGCTAGGTCTTCTATGAGTCCACTAGCTTATCAAATGCAAATAGTATCTACACCTGTCCGTCACCTGAGAAAACATGTAATTTAAACAAAGTCAACACTAGGTTGGTGAGTTCATAAGTAAGTAAAGTGAAAACCATTGAACTGATCATGCACACATTCACAATGTTATATCTGTTGCTTGTATACTTGTTTCACCTGTTCCACCCAATGGCCTCTCCTTAGTTATATGTACAAGTAGTATATCACCTAACTAAGTATGCTTATATATAGGGAATCATGAAAGGGTCAAGCCCAGACGCTATCCCACCACATACTCAACCAAGTTCCACACTACTTGCGATACAACTAAAGATATCCATTTCCCAACTATCTGAATTGTCCGTTGTGTAATCATATGTAGAATAATGATATAGTAAGAGGGGTTTAGTTATCAAACCGAAGTATTGATATACCCTCGTTGAATTAAGGAATTTAGATTATTTAAATCTGATCCTTATATTATTCTATTACTTGTGAGGTTAACTTTTATGTTACACTTTTAATTTAATTAAAAGTATTAGTTAACTGTTCATCATATGTCTCCAAATGTAGCGTATAGAATCCGAATGAAATCCATTTTAAATCCTCACGTAATCAGATTAAAATGCATTTCATTCTCTCCTATCCCGCCGTGTGATCCCAAAGTTTCCGTGTGGGATTGAATCGTGTGATTAACAAAGTCGAATAAGAACTTGTCTTATTACGTTATGATAATCGAGTGTAAATGACAAGAATCCCATGAAGTTACGTTATCATGATCGTCATTTACTGTAAATGATAAGAATCGTCATTTACTGAATCCATGTGTTTCCCAAAGTATCCATGAGGGAATGTCTCGTGTGTTTAACAAGGTCGAATAAGAACTTGTCTTATTACGTTATGTTAAATATGTGTAAATGACAAGAATCCCATGAAGTTACGTTATCATGATCGTCATTTACTGTAAATGATAAGAATCGTCATTTACTGAATCCATGTGTTTCCCAAAGTATCCATGAGGGAATGTCTCGTGCGTTTAACAAGGTCGAATAAGAACTTGTCTTATTACGTTATGTTAAATATGTGTAAATGACCAGAATCCCATGAAAGTACGTTATCATGACTGTCATTTACTGTAAATGATAAGAATCGTCATTTACTGAATCCATGTATTCCCAAAGTATCCATGAGGGAATATTCTTGTTTTTACAGTTAAGTGTAGATTGTTTAAGTACTTGGTTATGTGGAAATAACTAAGTGTTATAAGTTTAATCTTATAACTAAGTTATTATAATGTGTTGATGATTAAGAATCATCTTATCATAACCATATGAGTTTCCCTGTTATCTCATAATTATACAAGCATGCATACAATGATAACGATAATAAACAATTTAATATTATCAAACCAAAGTATAAATAACATGTTAAGCAAACTTTTAAATAAATAAAAGTAAACATGTTTCTCAGCCCCGAGAGTTAAAATCAGTAAAGATTTAAAGTAAAAGGGGCATATGAACTCACCTTGTAGCTGTTGTGTTTGACTTAGCTTAAACAAGAATGTACGCGCTCTTGATTGTACTTGATTGTATTTTCACGATCCTGTATTGATTTCACGATGTTCATAACTTATTAGTATGAATTATAGTGATTTTATGTGTATGTATGTGTTAGCCATAAGCTTTGGCCAACACTTAATGTCTTCAGTCTCTGTTGGCCCATCTTGATTTGTTATTGGTTCTTGAAATCCAAAGACTTTATTTGATTTATTCTTGGCTTATATAGCTTGTATCAAAGCCCATTTGTGGTTTCATGAAATCATGTTATATGTTACAAGACCTTATTGCAAAAATTGTCGTTTCGGTAGTAATCCCTTGGTTATCATACTTGTTAGTGTTAAGTTAAAGAGTTGCAATAGTTCTTTAGTCATGTGGGCCAACAATTTAGGTTGGGCCAATGATATTAGGTGTTGAATCATGAAGGCCTTGCCAAAAGTTACAATAACTAATGTTCAAGTGGCCTTTTGGGCCTTGTTTTGGGCCTCCAAGGAATCTATTGGGCCCAAAGGGGGCCTTGGCTATATTTGTTGGGCCTAGAGTCATACAAGACTGTTGGAATTGATATTGGGCCAGAAATGGGTTGTTGACCAAGTGAATGACAAAATGGCTCCAAAAGTGAAGACAAAGGCCTCAAAATGGGCCTTGAATCAGTTTTCTGTGGGCCTCGGGTAGATTTTGACGGGCCCCATGGGTTTTGTCTCGGGCCTTTGCTAAAGGAACTCATGGGCCAAGTTGGGCCTGGGTTAGAATAGCTGAAACAGTGATGGGCCTTGAATTTGGGCTTTTGGCCCAAAATGGTGGCCTTGGACCAAAGGTAGTGGGCCTTGAGCCCTAAACAGTGGGCCTTGGGCTGTTCACTCCTTGTTGGACCTTCCTAGAGTTAATGGATCAATTTTAGAGGTAATGGGCCTGGAGAATGATGTGGGCCTACTGGTGGCCTAATTCATCATATATGTGGCCAAACATGTAAGCATTGTGCCAAGTAAATGAGCTGAATGTGTGTTATCATGGTTTGGCCTGCTTCATTGTTAATGGATCTGCATAAATTGTTAATGGGCCTGCACGAATTGTTAATGGGCCTGCTGTTTTCTGATTGGGCCAAGAAGGTGGCTAAAACAGTGGGCCGATTACTATGGTGGCCCAAGTAGCTTGGTGTTGGCCTTGAGTTGCAAACTAGGTCAAATGGCATTCTATTGGGTTTAAGGGGTGTGGGCCAACTGATCTTTTGGCAGCCCATTGTGCCTAGTTAACCAATTCATGTTTGCCAAATAGGTGAAGCCAAATAAGTGAATGTGGGCCGAATTAATTGTTGGGCTGAAGGGATTACTGCTGGGCCTGAGGTTTGCTATTTGGGCTGTTAATTGGGCCTGAACAACCTCCTGGGCCGCAACTGTGATAAAGGGGCTGCATGATTCGTGTGGTTTAGTTGCTGGGCCACTGTTGGCTTAGGCAATCAAGCCACTGTTGGGCCTGGATATGGCTATGTGGGCCGACCAGATCTGCTTCGTGAATGAAGCTAATTGAGGTCCATCAAGCGAATATGTGTATGTGTGTAGGCAGAATATTAGAGTTATGGGCGACTAGGGTTTCTGCCCACTGATGACATGAGTCTCATGTTTTGACCGCATGATGGTGGTTGAAGTGTCGAATGAGAGGCCGCCGAATGAAGGGTGTGAGCTGCGAATGGAGGTGGGTTGCGAATGAAGGTGGGTTGCGAATGAAGGTGGCTGGTTGGCGAAAGAGAGGTGGTCGAATGAGAGGTGGCTGGCCATTCGGCCATAGCCATTCGGCCATAGCCATTCGATGGTCTGGAAAACCCTCATTCGACCCCAATGGAAACCGAACTAGAACCATTCCAACTCAAGTTTCGGTGGTGGTTCAAGGTAGATGAGTACTTGCACGGGTTTTTCGAAGGTTAAGGGTGATATTTCACAACTTGTAAACTGGTCAAGTTCGAGTTCCACCAAAAAGGGTAAAAACCCTAGTTTTTCGAACAATTACAGCCTTGTACCTCAAATTTTAGTGGTTTTCTTCTCAGATCGGTTGTACTTTCGTGTAGTAGAGGTCAAGAGCTTCAAGTAGGTTCAAGAATGGATGGATTTGGTGAAGAGATGAGGGAGATATGGAGGAGAGAAGGTGAAAATGGTGGTGGGGGCTTGAAAACCGGGATTAGGGTTTTTAGGAGAGGAGATGAAGTGTAAAAATGAGGAAATAGACTCATTTAAGGGTATTTATACCCCGAGGGTGTTCGGGTTCGTTTTCGTTGCTCGGTTCGTAAATTCGTCGCGTAACCGGAAAATTACGCGTAATTTAAATGGATTTAAATACAAAGATTTAATTTAACTATTCTGATGAGTTTCAAAATTGTAAAATGTTATTTATTTAATTTTATTAAATTATTTTCGTTCGTGACGTGTTTTCGTTGTCGTTTCGTCAGATCGCGTAACCTTCGCGCGTAATTCGTTCGAATCGTCACCCGAACGAATACGACGATGGTTTTGCTTTCTGACTTTTGTTTTCTACTTTTCAGTCATTATTTTAGAATTCTAAACTCACAGTTATGTTTGTGTGAATCGTCATTCACGTAAACACACTGTCAGTTCGTCATTCTGAAATAACACTGCTTTATGCTTTTATTGTGTATTCTCACTGTCGGACTCAACTATACATCATGATTTCACACTGTTTTTGTACTGACTTGTCGGTCATCTGATTCCTGTCATCTGTGGACATCAGATCGCAACCGCTATGTTTCTGACTGTTGTTTGATTTCCGTTGTCTCTCATGTTTCGTTGTGTTGACTGTAATTAAGTTTTCACTTAATAGACACAACTAATGTTTCAAATGTACGTTGTACTTAATGTATTTAAGTTTACACGAAAATACGTACAACGTTTTCTTGTATTTAGGATTCTGTTAATACAAGTAATGTTTAAACTTACGTATGCACACATAGAATACAGTGAAAGCACACATACCGTACGGACTTGCCGGACGATCTGGCACTTGCTGTTACAGTTGAACTTTGAAGTTTTTGAGGTTTCAGCTTTGACCTCCTTTGAGAGTTCATTTGTGGTTGACTTGGATTCAACCTTCTTGGCACCCTTCCTTGTCAAAGTATTATCCTTAACATGATTATCAGTTAAGGTTGCAGCAAGTCTGATTGCATCTTCAAGAGTGGTAGGATTGCTACCAAAAACAGTATCTTGAATTTGCATAGGAAGACCACCAATGTACTTTTCAATGGCCCGAGACAAAGGAGTGACCAAGTGTGGCACTAGTAGGCTAAGTTCATGAAAACGGGTCGTGTAGGCAAGGTTTTCCCCACTGTCTTGCTTGAGCTCCCAAAACTCAGCTTCAAGCTTCCTCATTTCGTTGCGAGGACAGAATTCATTAGTCATAAGTTGCTTGACCTCAGTCCAAGTCAAAGCAAGTGCGGCATCCGAACCCCTAGTTCGTTTCTCTCCATTCCACCAAGTTAGTGCCCTTTTTTGAAAGACACTAGTGGCATATCGAACCTTAAGGTTCTCAGGACAGTCTGAATGGATAAATGTGCTCTCTATACTTTCGAACCATTGAAGGAGTCCAGTTGCTCCTTCACTGCCAAGGAACTTAGTGGGGTTACATGAATTGAAGTGTTTGAAAGTGCAAGTTGGATTTGCACCCCCACCATTACCATTGTTTTGAACTGGGTTCACATTAGCAACTTGATTTAGTTGGGTCACCAAAGTGGGTAACACAACAGCCACTTGTTGCGAAATGATCTGGGCCAACTCTTGGATAGTAAGGTTCGGATTATTGGTGTTATTTGTGTTGGTGTTGGTGTCATTGGTGTTGTTGGTATTTCTGCGAGTACGACGAATATGCATGATTCTACAAGAGTTCAATTGAAGAGAGTTAGAATTTATATAACTCAAGGAGTTCAAATAAGAAATAGATAATTCAAATGAAAGTTCAATAACAAAGCAATATTTGGATTGTATTCCTAAAGGAATACTTTTGACAGATCAAAGTGTTTAAGTTCATCTTAACTTTCAGAAAGACATACTTTAGCCTATAGGTTCATACTCACTCAAAGGGTTCACAGGAAAGCATAACAGGTCCATCGGTTGATTTGGATTTATACGAAATGCTTTCCTAGACAGAACTCCCCAAAGTACAGGTATTCCCCCTTACAGATTGTATGTGTTTCCTAATCATTAGAATGAACCTAAAGACTATTGACGGGATTCAAGATTAGACTTAGAAGTCTAAGATCATTCCTCGTAATGACGATCCTCGTTCAAGTCGTAAGAAAGGGTCGAGAAGTTTTGAACCTTAATGTCTAGTGTGTGCATACTACGGTATCCTAAACTAGGTTCAGTTATTTGACCTATCAAACAAGTTGTCACATAAGAAAGTATGACCTATCATGTCAACTAAGAGTTCAAATAACAGTTCATGGCCTAGTATGGCAGCTAGAGAGTCCAAACAACAGTTCATGACCTATAAGTTCAAACTAAGGCATCCTATGGTTATAGTCTAGGTCATCTAGTTAAAATAACCTAATTCTCTATAACCCAGGCTCTGATACCAATCTGTAACACCCCGACCGATGGCGGAAACATCGGGGTGACACGAAGTGTAGATTTGTTCATAGCACAAGGTATAAAGTTGTAAATAGTTCATACATTAATTTCGAACATTTATTACATCGTTTCAAATTATCAAACCCTAACTGCTACATCCTTTCAATTCTATTACATTGAACACAAATTAAATATAAGCTAATCCAAGCTCATTAGTATAGCTACTTGTCATTTCCACCTGAAACATGTTTAAAATCAAGTGTCAACTACGAATAGTTGGTGAGTTTCATAGGTTTGTACACACACACAGAAATATGTTTACAAAAATGTTATAAATGATGTCATATGTGAACACAAAGCGTAATGAACATAGTTAAAATGAACTAGCAAGTAAAGCAGATCATCAATGTTAACAAATGATGTTTGACCAATGATTAGCACTACAAACAATGCTCAAAGCTAGCAAACTATCACCGCGGGCTTCCCCCGAAGGGTAAATCAAACAACGGTGGGATGGTCGGTCCAATAGATCTATCATAGTCACTAAATGTGTGTGATCAATGCCTATCCTTAACTAAAGTTCACAAACTATAAAGTCATTAGCTAAGTTCACATGAAAATGTTTAGAAGTTAAGATAAGTTCAAAGGTAACATGTTTCACCCCAAAAGTTCAAAACAAGTAAAAGAGGGGCTATGAAGACTCACCTTAGTATGTGAGGTAGTCTTTGCAATAGTTGTTCAAGTATAGTTCAACAATATTCAACACAAATTCAATGTTCACCTAAATAGTTCAATAGGCATATGTTAACACAACTATGTTTTTTCTATGGACTTATCTAAGTTCTAAATGGATCCACAGTTCGATTTGTTTTGAATAGATAATCTAGCAATTTATTATGATTTATAAAGGTGAAATAATGTTTATAATATTTAAATTTCTTATGTTCATAAATTATAATTTAGAAGTATTGAAATGTAACTTATTTTATATTTAACCACAATAATAGAAAGAATTGTTTTATAGTTTTTAAATCTTTAAATGATGTTAACTAATAATTTAGTGTATTTTGTTAAATCATGTAATAATAAGTTGTAAAAAAATTTAAATAGAATTTATAGTATTTATTTTATATTTCAACATAGACTATTTAAAATTTCATTATGAAAAACATTTGTAAATAATCTAGATTTATAAAATATTTACTATTGTATATAAAATTATTAGATAAACCTTTGAGTATTTAATATACTAAATCAATAACTATTTACTTTAAAATTTGACGATTAAAATTTTATAAATCGCATTTTAGTAATACAAATAGATAAAATGAAACAATATTAAAAAGATAAAGTCTCCTTTTATTTTACAAGTTTAATAAATTTAGTTGAACCCATTTTCAAAAATAATCATAATTAATATATACCTTATTAAATAAATTTATTCAGAATAATAAATTTATTTATTTTATAAAAATAATAAATTTCTGTTCATAAAAAGTTTTGTTAAAACAAAATTTAATAATATGTTTTTTTTTCTTTTTTAATAAAATTATTAAAGTTGTTCAAAAAAAAAATCGGTTCAGAACCGAGTAAACCCGGTTCGAACCCTCGACCTTAACCTTCAAACGCAGCACACCA
The DNA here is from genome assembly GCA_009363875.1 of Mikania micrantha. Lineage (NCBI taxonomy): Eukaryota > Viridiplantae > Streptophyta > Magnoliopsida > Asterales > Asteraceae > Mikania > Mikania micrantha. The sequence continues at coordinate 5,179,373 of CM018690.1, read as the reverse complement.
ACCGGTTGATCCAAGGCTCTAAACCGCGATAATTTCGGTTTCAGTTTTTATTTATCACAAACCAGATTCTGATCCCCCCAAATCTCAGTTATATGTTCGAACCCTAATCCCTTTTCTCTTCGAATTCGATCGTGTAAGCCTCCGATTGATATTCCAACCATGGGGCTTTGGTTCTAGATCGAAAACCGAGTAGATGGATGTAAGATTTACTTACCTTGGGTTGCATTTGAAAGGATTTCGATTAAGGATTCGAGGAACGACGACCGAAGCTTTAAGCTACTTGATTCTTGAATGTTCCGACTTATTTGTGTTGTTTATGGTGCACAGAAAGTTTCGATTGGTGTATTGCAAGATATTGGTTGATTTGATTTGGGTTTTATACTCGGTTTCATCATTTTTGAATAACCGATCGAGGTTCTAAGTTTAGAAGGGATTCAACGCGTTTAACAGTTGTAATAACCTTAATTGTTTATTACAATCAGTTCACGAGATCGTATCTATTCCATATATGCGTGTGATTAGTTGTTAATCACTTAGATTGAGAGGTTTGTGTATCTGGGTCGCGATGTGGGTTTTGGGTCAACCCACGGGCAGAACTGGGTAAGGAGGAAGGATACTATGGGGGTTTGGCACTTTGGTCCCTCCTTGTTTCCTTTTTCTTTTAATGTTAGTTTCGAAATTGACAAATTCAACCCTTAACTTAATAAAGCAAAGTTTTAAATTATTGTAAAATTTCTATAATTTATTTAAGTTCCAAATAACTAAATTGTTATATTTTTTTTATAATGTTTTAAATTTTATATATTTAAAACAAGTTATTTCTAATATTTATTTAAAGTTTATGAAATCAATTATGTTTAAGTGTTTTTTTTTTAAAATGTTTTACTCATTTAAATAATATATTTTTATAATTAAAATTTACCAACATGTTCTAACACCTATAATAAATTTATAGAAAATTTTAAAATATATTTTTGTGAAATTTTAACTAATAACATACATACCTAATCATATACATATATGTGTGTGTATTAAAGATATTTAAATTTGTTTTCTCATTGGTGTATATGTAACTATACATATCTATAATGAAAATTTCAAATGACGTCGCAAATTATTTAATAATTATAATTGTTTATTGAAAATTTCAGGAATGTTACAATTACTTTAGGAGTCTATTGATTTAGTCAATAAGATTGATTTTGAGTAAAATTATATCTGAACGAACCGTTGTTACGAGAGGTTTTTTCCCTTAACTGTTGTGATTAATGATGACATAACAAATTATATTCCACAAGATAAAACACGAGCAAGACATGTGCTAGACACGAACACTACATGATGCCTGATTGTGTCATTTTTCTTAAACACGAACTATTTTAGAAATGTGTTACATGATAAGCTATTTATATTAATTCAGTAGAGGTGTTCACATTTCTATTCCAAACTGCGAAACCGTCCAGACCGGTCATTGTTTTGGTTTCACAGTTGATTTTTTTCCAAATCATTTGGTCATTCGGCTTAAAAAAATTGAAATCGTGATGAATGGTTTGGTTTACGATTTTCACTAAAAACCTAACGTTAAAAACCGGACCGAACCGTAAACCAAACTGGAACCAAACCGTTGATAACGGTGCGGTTTCGTTATTCGAAAACCGTTATTAGCAGTTGGTTTATGGTTCCACTCAAAACCGTAAAAACCGGACCATGAACACCTTAATTTTAAGTATCTTTTGTTTTGGTTAAGATTACTTTTGAGACAAAATTCAATTGATTTAGAGTTGTATGTCAAATTAACTGTTGTTACAAGTATTTTTTTTTCTTTCCTCTTGGCTGTTTTGATTAAATGGACCATAATAAGTTGTACATAATACAGTAGATAAAAAGAAAAGGCCAATCATTGCCTAAAAGAGTACAACTATTTAAACTAAATAATGATAATAACTAAAAAATAATAATGATCAAATATTTATTTGTATGTTCGTATTTCTTGATTTTCTTTTGCGACCATTCGATTTATTGTTTTAGCATGGATAACAGTTATGACGTCCGGTTTTTTATGCGTTTTGATTTTCGTAATGTTGTTACTGCCGTTGTATTTGAATACCCATATCGACAAAGCAAGTATTTAGCATTGCCGCTTATATTTGTGTTTATATTTTTGCGATTGTTCTGTTCAAAACAGGTTTACTACCGCAACGTGCGGGGTAAACCTCTAGTTATATTTATAGACAATCTTTGAAATTAATGCTGAAAAATTTTGGTTATTGCTCTTAAAATTTATTTTTAACATAACATATCTAAAAATAATTACTTAAAAATCCAATATATGTTAATTGATGATGTGACAAAATTATTAAATATTTAGACCCAATAGTGTGGAAGAAAAGGTTAGTTGTAAACCATTGTCGTTCAATAAGAAAAGAAGTTATAAACCATTAACTGTTGATCGAACGTAGACTTAAAGTCATCACGTGAAAGTATGAAACCAAACCTATGTATATGTGAACATCAAATGTGTTGTTTTCTCATTAATTGAATGAAATGAAAAATTACAGACCCTTCTTTATATAAACTTAACTACATAATTAACAAAATTGACTAAACCTTCAAGGAAGTGGTGTAGTGGTTAGAGTGAAGGAGAGATAACATAGAGGTCTCAAGTTCAATCTCCGCTTGGAGAAATTTTCCTTGTAGGCCACCGACCCGGTTACTTGCAGCCACGTTTTACATGTTCCTCTCGTTTAGTCGGGTATTGAGTGGGACCCGGAGGTAAGTGAGTTCTTACGGTTATAAAAAAAATTGACAAACAACAAACTCACAACTAATAACAAGGTAACAACTAACTTTATATATAGTACTTCACATCCCCCTCAAGTTAGAGGTGAGGATAACCCCAATTTGAAAAGAAGCAAATGATGTTACCAATCTGGTTAGCTCTTTGTAAAAATATCAACAATTGATCATGTATGCAAGTACGAATAAGAGATATTAAACCTTCATTTAACTTCTTACAAACAAAATGATAATAAGGTTCAATGTGTTTTATACATTCTTGAAAAACAGGGTTTTTGGCTATATAGATTTTAGCTTGACTGTCACAATTTAGAGAAATATGAGTTATATCCGGTGGCGTACCCACCCCTATCTTTGGGGGGGGGGCCTTCTCTGAATTTTATTTTCCAGTAGTGTATATATGTTAAAACCCTGATCAACACCCTTAATATTTTGCAATTGCTCCCATTAACTTTGAATAATTGGACTTATGTTGAGAATTTAAGTGATAGTTATACTTGTTTTTTTAGAGAAAGAGATACTTAAAAAAGTCTCCATAGATGTTTTTTGGATATATTTTTAAAAATAAACCCAGTAGGGAACAACTATGCCTGACAATCTTAACTCATAACAAGATAAATACGAAGAGTGGGTAAACAATTATTGTATTTTGGGTTGAAATGGGTAACATTATAATATAAAATCATAAGTACAAATAAGGTGAGATGACTAGCACCTTAACACAACACATGTTAAGATGGATAACTTAAAAATTATGTGAATATGATGGATTCAAACGGATAAGAATGATCAGTATTATATTTTATTAGAAAATCAATAAAAATTATTCAATTAAACTATTTATTTATTTACAATTCACTTTAACTTGAACAAAATTGAAGTTTTTTAAAACGATCTTTTTAAACCCAAACTGATTTTCTTTAAAACTCATCCTAACCTACACCCATCCTGGCCCCGCACCCGTTCTGACCCGCTACCTAACACAACCAAATGGTCCAAACCCTCCTATTTTTCCAGGCATAAGAGCAACTTTAGATATAATGTATTTTTATTATGTTTTTATATATGAAATTAAGTTTGTTTGCTTTTTTTAACATGGTCAGACCAGATTCAACCTAACCCGATCTAAGAAAAAAGAAAACAAATTATTATATAGCGATCCTCAAATGATCATAAAAAAATTTCGCCCCCATGAAAAAACTTTCTGGATCCGCCACTGGTTGTATCAAGAACATGTAATTCACTTTACAACTAAGTTAACCAATACAATTTAGCAGTAATTTAACAGATCAATACTCAACATCAACGAAGCTTAAAGAAAAGTTGATTGTTACTTGGATTTCCAAGAAATTGGTTGTTACTTAGGTGGTGTTTGTTTTTTCAGAGGCAAAACTTCTGCATTCTGCGGACTATGTCTGCGAAGCTCTTTTGGAGAAGAGGTGGACCAAACCTCTGCAAGAAGAGGTTTTGAGGGTGTTTGTTTTTCAATTTTTGAAAACCTCTTCCCCAAGAACCCCAACCCTAACCCCACCATCCCTGCGGCTGTTCACCCAACCCCACACCGTCCCACGGCTCGAATTGAGGCCACCGGTGTCACCATCATCGTCATGGAAGAGGGTTCTGGTCGACGAATCACCACCGCGACTGTCACCATCACCGTCGTGGAAGAGTACCACCACCGCTGTCACCATCACAGTCGTGGAAGGGATGCGATTGAGGGTTCTAGGGTTTCGTCGGACGGAAGGGATGCGACAAAGGGATGCGAATTCGTCCGACGAAGGGATGCGATTGAGGGTTCTAGGGTTTCGTCACCATCACCGGTGGTCGCGGTTTGCTAATAGCGGAGTACCACCACCGCGGTTCTAGGGTTTCTTCCGACGAAGGGATGCTTCTTCGCAGATGCGGTGGTCGTGGTGGTGGACGAAGGAGGCGGTGGTCGCGGTGGTCGCAGTGGTGGACGAAGGCGACGGTGGTCGTGGTGGTGGATGAAGGCAGCGGTGGTTGGCTGAAATCTGGTCGACCGAGAAGTGAAGGAGAAAGGGGGTCGGCTGATGAAACTTAGGAAGAGGCAAGAAGACATGGGAAGAGGTTGATCCATGTCTGCGCCAAGAAGAGGTCAGGAAGACCTTTTTTAATGAAATGTCTTCGAGAAAACAAACAGTCTAACCTCTTCCCGCGTCTGCGCGGCGCAGACATAAGAGGTTAGAAAATGTTTTTTTAAAAAAACAAACACCCCCTTAGATTTCCAAGAATTTGGAGATACACTAAGTACATCCTTAGTACCCATCTCACTGAAATCTCAGCCCACTAAAATTTTATGTCGCGTCATCACCTCACTGAAAATCTTAAAACTCCATCAATGGTCACCCCACTGAAAAACATTCCCACTATGCCACATCATCACCAATTTATAATTTTATTTGTTCTTTTTTTTATTTAGGTAAAAATTAAAGAAAAAACACTGCATTAATTAAAAAATTCAATATTTTATAAAAAAGTAACATTAAACAAAAAAAAAACACAATACGAACAACAATGTCAGTGCGAACCCTATCGATATGCTCGACCAAATCCACTTTTAACGCCTCGTGAATGCTTTTGTTTCATAACAACCTAATTTTTTGTTTTCTTAGCAGGTCATCAATATCAAAAGGAGTGGGAGGAGCATTCTTTTCCGGAACATATGTGTTAATCGACCGACCTTCATATTCAAGTATCATATTGTGTATTATGATACACGCATATATTAATGACCTTATTTTTTTTGGATGTCACACTCGAGCCGGGTTTTTTATAATTGAATCTTTTGTGATGAAGATGATGTCCTTTTTTGTTATGTATTGTGGGTATTGTGCCTTACAAATGGGCAGGTTGGGTAACGGGTCAAAACGGGTTCGGGTCAGGATGAGTTCTGGTCCGAACGAGTTTTTAGCAAAAATCAGTTCGGGCCTAAATGGGTTGTTCTTAAAAAACATCAATTTAGTTTAACTTAAGATGTGTTATAAGTAAACAAATAGTCCATTTAGATAATTTTTAGTGATTTTCTCATCAAATATGTTATTAATCTTTCTTAAATGTTTGAATCCATTGCATTTACATACTCTTTTGGTTACCCGTCTTGACCCGCATTGTGTTGAAGTGCTACTCATCTCAACTCATTCAATATTATGATGTTACCTATTTCAACCCATTATACTACAATTGTTTACCCAAATCAACCCATTTTCCTTGACATGGGCAAAAATTGCCACCTTTAGTGGGTAATTCATAGGTAAAATTTATTAATATTTTTTTTAAATAATCGTTTGACAATGGATTTATTTTTTTGGTGAGTCTCAAATTTTAAAGATGAGCCAATAGAAGGAGGGAAATCTTCAACGGGGAACGGGGCTGCTGGGGTCCAAAAATTAACCCCGCAGGGGTATAGAGGTGGTGTGCCCACTCGATGCCGCCAAAATCAGCAAGGGCGGCTCGGAGAAGGGGCAAACCCGACCTCTGTCCCGGGCCCATTTTTTTAGGGGGCACAATTTTTGACATATACGTATTAATATAGGTTCATTCAAACGAGAACCAACAAGTTACGGATAACTAAAAGGAACTATTTAGAGGTGCATGATTTAAGAGAACAAAAAACAATTCTCTTTAAAGTATAGTAAATTATTTTCATGTCTTTTAAACTAGCGGTGTTCATTGGTTTTGTCAATTTTTTCCCTATCGGGAAACCAAACCGAATTCGGAAAGTGGTTCGGTTCAGTTTGGTTAATACCGAACAAACCGATTCAAAACCAAATAAATCGGTTAAAAACCGAATTCAAACAAATAAACCGATTTTAAACAAAATAAACAGGTTAAAAACCGAATAAATCGAATTATATCTTACATAACATTAATAAAATAAAAATTTTGAATCTAAATTATGTTTAATCGGTTAACCGAATTCAAAAAAAAGTTTGGAACCAATAATCGAAATTTAAAATTCGAATACGATTAGGAACCGAAAACCGAATTCGGAATTCAGTTTTTCAGTTACGAAAACGGTTCAGTTTTTGACTTTTTGAACACCCGTACTTTAATATTTGTATTCGATAGAGCCTTTTTTTCCGGCTCCTCCTTGGTACCTCAAATCATAGGGGCTGCCTCTGAAAATCAGCATCCCTGCCCGGCCAGCGGGGATATGCAGGTGTGCTACAGATGGTCTAAGAGATATTTAATAATCACCAACTAATTTGCGAGTATTTGAACGGGACACCCAATCACAATCGCAATAGGTCAATAGATCATATGTAAGAGCATTATTATTAAAAAAAAAAAAAATTTGCTTGTGAGTATGTGCCTTTAACATAAGCAAGAGTATGTAGTGCTGCATTCCAACGTGGAAATCTTGAATCTTGCATAAAATGACTAAGAAATTGCACAACAACAGCAAGATCTGGATGTGTGTATAACTTTACCTAAAAGTCTAAGAATCATTAAGTAAATGTCTTTCATTTTTTTTGAACGGCAAAAGTCTCAATCGTGTGAACCCACTGTTTTCAGGTCATGTCACTAAGGTCTAGTTACCTGGACCTCCCATGAGCAATCACAACCACCCCAGGAGGAAGCCCCACTAGGAAAACCCCTTGACCCCCCAGACCCCTATTTCGCTGCGGGAGGGTTTTGAACCCAAGACCTCTCATTTAGAATAATCTTGGTGTACCATTGAGGCAATGCCTCATTGGTAAATGTCTTTCATTTGCTTTGAGTAGTAAATGATGAGGTAATGGACACTTCTGGCATGTTTCTGATTCCTTATTAACTCCAAAAGTGTTTTTTGTCAAAAATGTTTATTGACTTGTGATTTTTTCAAAATGAGTTTTTAAAAAAGCGTTTTGCATTATCTTTTTCAAAAGGAATTTTTCAAAATATTTAAAACGGAAGTTGGTCCACCGAACTTTAATCGAAATTAAATTAAATGTTGCAATTTGAGGCGACCAAAATTGAAATTAAAAAAATTAAGAACTAAATTAAATGTTGCAATTTGAGGCGACCGAAGTTGGTCCACCGAACTTTAATCGAAAACCTTCAAACAATTTTTAATTTTTTTTTAACAGCCATATTATCCTACTCCTGTATTACATCCAATATTCCACCCTTACTTGGATTTGAACCCAAAACCTCCTTTTTTAAGAGGCAATGCCTCTACCAAGTAAGTTAGTCCCACATTAAACAATTTTTAATTAGTTTATTTATTCTTAATTCCACACGTCAATGGATAATTGGTCTAATATATATACTTTTCTTTAGATGAAACAAAATCTCTTAAAACTGTAGCATTAACTGATTAGAAAATAAAAATACATAAACAAGTAAAATGTAAAAAATACTTAAACTAAAACTAATCATTAAATATTGAATCAAATGAGTAATTTGAATCTCTATTATTGATTTAATTTTTATTTGTGAACATTATTTGTCATCAACTTCCCATGAATCGAGTAACATGTTTTTAAGGGTGTAGAGCAACAACCAATGGGTTTGCAGTGGACATAGGAGCAACTAACGAGAGGTGTTTTTGATTTATCCACTAGAAGTGATTTTGAAATTAAAAAAAATTATGTTTCACTTTTTGATTTATTTTAAAGGTTACAAACAAACATACTCATTAAATTTATAATTTTAAGTGAAATTATAAAAACCATGAGCTAGAATTATTTAAAGGTTGAGAAGTGAATATGAGATTTGGATATTTATATGTCTGAGAAATGGAACTAGCCATTATATTATGTTTGAGTTAGTATTTCTTTTTTAATATTTATATTTAAGTGTTATTGAAATATTATAAAAAATATTATTTATTTTTATTGTTAGAATTAATAATTTTTGTTTTTTGAATAAAATAATAATTTCTAATTCTATAAAATGACATATAAACCATATTTATTCATTAAAAAAATTGGGTTGAATTGGTTGAGAATAAACGTGAAAATTGAAGTTTAATTAGTTGGATTACAGACATATAAAAAAAATAATTTAGTTTTTAAAGAAGGGACGAGAATTTATGAGACCTATAATACGTGTTAATTTTTTAAAGAAAGAGGATAACAAAACTAATACCTAAAACAAAATTTGATTAGAAACTATGGACATAAAAAGAGGAAGGCGGTTGCCCGAGAAACCTATAATTCTTTACCAATGGTTGTGAATAAAGATGCGTTAAGAATTTGAGTTTGATTAAACAACTAGACAGAAGTAACCAAAGATTAATATCATATATAAAACTAGAACATCTTAACATTTAATCATTTATCATTTACGAACAATAGATGGAATTAAATATGGAACAAGACATTAATAGGTAAACCCAGGTCATTTAAAACAGAAGTGATAAGGTAGGACTTGGGAGGCACATTGGGTCATACACCGACAGGGACACCCGACCCGTCACGCGGAAATCACCAGCTTCCCACTGTTTCCATATATCAACTTGTCAGATCTGGGATCTAGTATGTTTGTCCCGACAATATAAATCTCAATTTATTTATTTTTTATATTTAAATACTCTCGTAATAAGTTTCCTTTAGTTTCTTTTAACGACAAAACTATCTTACTCAATTACATATACTTTGTTAAACTAGATCAAATAAATCTTCTATTGTCTGAATTTGAACCCAGAACCTCTCTTTTAAAAGATATTACCTATATCAAATGAGTTAATCTTATTGGTAACCAACTTCCCTAATTTACATTTCTCATCCTAGCTACTTACTACAAAATCAGCCTAATGCAACTTTTATTTTCAAAAAAAAGCTGCATTAGATGAAGTTGCATTAGATCTAATGTAACTTTTTTGTTACATAATGCAACTTTTTTTTCCCTAATGCAACTTTTTTTAATGCAACTTTTTAAAAAAAGTTGCATTATGTAAGAAAAAAAGTTGCATTGGGCTAATGTAACTTCAGCTAATGCAACATTTTTGCAACTTTTTGAGACAAAAAAAGGTTGCATTAGGCTGATTTTGTAGTAGTCCCAATCACGATTACTTGTCCTTCATATACTTAACTTGCTTGTACTCGTTATGCATTTTAATTTATATTTATTTAAAATTAAGCAAGTCTGGATGATTCATTATGTATAGAAGACCAAACTTTTAGAATATTTCCGTAACTTGAAGGAATAATTATGAATTAGAGTTTGTTTAAGAGAATCTAAATCTGAAAGAATTTATTTCAAACAAATGAAATGGTGATGGTAGCTGTGAGAGGGTAGATTTTAAATGTATTGGTTTAATATTTATTTATTATTATTTTTGAAATGAATGATAGAATCTTTTACTTGAGGGAATATGTTATAAAATTCTAAACTGTCCACTTTCAAGATAAACATTTTATACCTTGAAATCCCGTCTTGGTGTTGTCGTACCAAGCCGTTTAAAAAATATATTATGCAGGAATACCTTAACATCACCTTAATTAATATCACTAGAATAAACGCTCTTTATTACACTGTTTTTCTAAAATAAACTTTGGCCAGGTTTAAACGTAGGTTTTCTCCTCAAAGAATTTACTTCTTATAACTAGGCTATCATCCAAGTGGCTTTAAACCGATATTATTTGTTGTTAATTAGAGGCTAACAGCTAACTCAATTCAATATGGACCCGTATTGGATTTTTTTGGTAGTCAGAATTTTCGTCCACAATTATATAATTCAACAATGGTTAATTAAACTAAATCTAACTTGAATATTTTTAATAAATTAGTAATAATATGAAAATAAAAACAACTTTCAGTATTTTATATATACACTTTATACAAGTCATATATTAGCGTACTAGGTTAGTAACCAGTGTATTATTAAGATGAATAAATAAGTAGTGGTAAGTTGTCAATGAAAATTTAAGCAATATAATTAAAAATTTGTATAATTTAATACTTAAGTAATAAAATTATTCTCACATATCTTTTAACAATATTTTTTTTCAAATTTTGTTTCTTTAAACATTTTTTTTAAAACACTGTTTTTGAAAACTTTATATTTTATAATAAGTTGGTTTTTAGAATTTTTTTAATATTAATATCCTTTTTATGTATTAAAATAACTTTTTTTAATTTAAATACGTATAAAAAACATATTTAATATTATTAATTAAAATGAGATGTATATAATAGGAGAAAAATACGAGAAAACAAAGTTGATGTGTTATAAGAACATGACATTTTTTCTTATATACATTTATTTATTAGAATAGATGTCCTGTGAATTCAGCTTACTGGTTGGGGTTTCACCTTGGACCGAGAGGTCTTGGTTACGAGCCATGTCAGGGGCGATTTAAAGGACATCCAGGTGAGTGAAAAAATCTTGAGCTTAATCTAGGGCTTTTGACCAATAAGAGGCGAGGGTTTACCCAATCCAGAGGGTTCCTGCGCATCTGGTGTGGTCGCGTCTTACCTCTGCCCGATGGGCCCTGTTAAGACAACATACGTGGTATGTAGGATCGTCACCGTTTAAAAAAATTATTAAATAGATAAATTTAAATAGATTACGACATGACGCATTAAATGAGTGAAAAGATCCCAGACCAAGACTTCGATATCATATATTCACATGTGATTTCCATATTTCAACATAAAATCTTTAAGTTAATACATGTATATATACCTTCATAGGGACTTATTCCATTGAGATCCACTAAATATGAAAGAACCAAATGAACTAATTTTGAAACATATATTATTAAGGGCATAAAAGTAATTTAACCTTAAAGTATGAGAAGTTACTATTTTACCCTTTTAAATAACCACTCTATGTACAAAACTTAAAGCATAATGTACAAGTATATTATGCAGTTTTCAAGTTCTTAACATAAAAGTGGTTCTTAATGGAATACCTCCCTACCTTCATACAACACGTATATATATTTTAGGAAAACAGATAGCAGATCCTCCAAAATTTAATTTTTACTATTATTTATTCTATTTCAATGTGAACCGAAACATAAAATATAACTATTTGAACTGTTATTATATATTATTAATTAATCATCTTTTGAATATATTTAAGTTTTAAAAATACGTACACAGTTGAGTTAATCTGTAGCTGGTTGGGTGAAGTTTTAATGATTAAATGAAAAGTAGCAACTAATTTCAGAATAAGTTAATTTGTAATTTGTAATGGTGTAGGGGTCCATGCACACTCAAGAAAAAAAAACCCCTCTATTTAATCCTCCATCTACATTTCATAAAAACTATAACCTTTCAAGCCTGCTCATAATCAACTAACTTCTTTATTCATCACTCGTAATCCTTCTACCTTTGATCATTATTATATATGTATGCATACACTTGTTTTTTGATTCTATTTCTCGAATCTAAGACGCTAAACGAGTAACGTAAGATCGATTCTTTTTCGCAGGAAATAAGGTGAAAATGGGCTTGACCTTGGTCTCAATTTTGAGTTTTTTGTCAGTGTTATCACTGGTTAATGGTTACTATGTAACTCCATGGAGCAACGCCCATGCCACCTTCTATGGTGGTGGTGATGCATCTGGAACAATGGGTATGTTATATATGTACAAACAAACAACTCTTCATTCCCTCTATAATTAACTGTTTTCAAGAAAATGTGTCCTGAAGCATCTACAAGTTAAGGTTATATATATATGTGATCGGACACATGAGTTTTTTTTAGTAACGGGATTAAAAAACAAAAGTTTCAACTATAATTTGATTAATTTTGTTTTTATATATCAACATTGATTGATGAAACGAAATACTTTTTCTTTCTAATTTTATGTTCAAGAACTTCTATATATATTTCTGCGCTTGGGTTCTTGATCTACATGCACTTGTATTCTTTTAGGTGGAGCTTGTGGATACGGGAACTTGTACAGTCAAGGGTACGGTACAAACACTGCCGCACTGAGCACACCGTTGTTCAACAACGGGCTAAGTTGTGGCGCGTGTTTTGAGCTTAGGTGCGTCAATGATCCACAATGGTGCCTTCCTGGTACCATTGTGGTTACGGCCACTAATTTTTGCCCACCTGGAGGATGGTGTGATAATATTCATTTTGATCTGTCACAGCCGATTTTTCTTCACATTGCACAATACCGGGCTGGAGTTGTCCCTGTCGCTTATCGAAGGTACGCACCCCGTTTACAATGAAGGGTGATTTAGTCAATTTACGTACAAAATCACATTTTATACATATACTAGTCTAGAATCCCGTGTATTACACGGGTTACACGGGTTGAATAATAAGAAAACATAAAATCCTTAAATGTATATATAATCAAAAATGAGATAATCTTTTAAAAAGAAAAATCGTACAAGTAAAAATCATTCAATATAAGAATTAGGGTTTGTGTTTAATTTATTGAAAACCTAAAATAAGGGGTTTCTAATTAGGTATAAAATGATTCATGTAAAAATTAGTTTTGGGTTAAGTAATAGGCGGGAAAATGAAAATTTTAGGATACTAAAAAATTGACAAGTGTCCCATAAATATACTCATTTATTAGTTTAGGGATTCACGTACAAAATCACATTTTATACATATATATTTAGGTCGATGGTTTCAGTCTTTCCATATACACGTCAAAGGGCTTCTAGCCTAATGGTTACCCCCTTGACTTCCTTATGGGAGGTCTTGGGTTCGAATCCAGGCTGAGGCATATTTGCTGAAGCAAGGTCAGGGGGTTTACCCAGTTGTGGGGTTCCTCCTGGGGTGGGCTCGGGCATACGCTCCAGAGCGTCAAATCCGAGGGGACGGTTGAAATCTCGTCGTTGGTGTCGTTGTACCAAGCCGTTCAAAAAAATATATATATATACACGTCAAAGGGTACTTTTGGTAGCAAGTTTGGTCATTTATGATCAAACACGGTAACGGGTAATTAACATGAGTCTGAAGGTTAATTTCGTCTTTTGACGTAGCCACAATGTCATAATACGAGTCGTTGTGGTGAATGTTAAAATTGTGTTTTCCATCGTGGTCGGCTCAAGTGTTTTGTAAACTCAAAGCGACTAATAAAATTAGGCCTCTTTTTTGTAAATAATTATTTTGATTTCAATTTTAATATATGTTGATAACATACTTAATATAATATTATTTTGATAATAGCATAACAAATGTCTAATTAGTTAATGATCAACAAAAGCACCAAAATTGTATTAAACATACATCAAAAAAATGGAGCTAAAAAAATGATAATGTATTATTATCATATCAACTAACAATTGAAGATTTTAACAAAAATACAGTCATAAACAATTTTAGAAGCCTATATGCAATAAATGTTCAAAAAATAAAATTAGCCTATAATAAAAATGAAAATTTCAAAAATCAAATAAATCAATTGGTATCAAAATATCAAATTACTAAATAAATAACAACAAAAGTAAAAAAAAGTTAAGATAAATAAAAACACCTAGAAAATTCAATTGAAGACTACAATAAAAATTCAAAATATCGTATTAATCAAGATGAATAATAAAAAAAGAGAATTTAACTAATAAAAAAATACTTTAAAAGTTCAATTTTAAATGAGTGAAAAAATTGATAAATGATTGATTATTTTTTTCACAATAAAAACTCAAAACTACTGCAACATAAAATATAAAATTAGTGTATTTTTTCACTATGATTTTTTCACTTTGAATCAATTAAACAAAAATACAATATATATAGAAAATTTTCTAAAAAACAGAACCATAAGATTTTGAGGGCCTCAAACCTTAGTTTTCCTCTCTAACCTGCCGGGCCACCCTTGTTTTCCATACATAATTACCACCACTAATCGCGGATGTGGTCAAGGCCAGGGTAATTTATCCGGTAGGTTCCTCTTTTATAATATACTTAATTTAATTAAAATCGTAGTCCAAGTCAAGGACAATTTTGTCCTTTTCACATACTCGTAGTCAAGTACCGGTATGATGGTACCCACCTATTTATCAATTATCACAGCTGGGTGCGGTGCCTGTGTAGTCAAGGGTAGTTTCGTCATTAACTATTGATATATTCATACCGAAGTTTTTTCTTTACGCTCTTAATCCATAATTACTGAACGTACAAAAGGGAGCCATGACCGAACCGTCTAAACTGGACCGGACCGGAACGAAGACAATTGGTCGGTTTTATAAATTGATGGTGTGATTTATGGTTTGAGCATTTTAAAAACCGAGTTGTTCGTTGTGGTTTACGGTTTGCATTTTTTCTAAAGCGTATAAACTGCATCAACCATTAATTATATATATATAGTAATATAGGGTATGGTTATTTTGAAAACCCTATCTCAATGAGAAAACCGCGAAAACCATGCAAAAATCACGTAAAAAGAACGGTTTTTTTTTTTGAATTTTTTTTTACAGGTTTGTAACACTATTGGGCACATTTTTATAAAAAAAAAAATAAAAAAAGCGCCGACCAAATATTTTTAAAAAAAATATTTTATAAACCCACGTAAAACCTACGTAACAAAATGTAAAAAAAATTATTGATTTTTTTTAATAAAAATGTGCCCAATAGTGTTACAAACCTGTAAAAAAATTAAAAAAAACGTTCTTTTTACGTGATTTTTGTATGGTTTTCGCGGTTTTCTTATTGAGATGTGGTTTTCATTTTATCTTTTCCCTATATATATATATATTATTGAAAAACCTAAATTAACATCTTTTCATTTCTCTAGCCCATTTAGTCTCTATTCTCTTTATTCATATCTCACATGTTAGTATTAAAATAAAAAATGATGATGTTAATATTATTGGTTTGTTTTAGAAATTTTTGCAAAACCGGCCGAACTACAATGCGGACTATCCTTAGCCTATACATACATGCCTGTATGTCTCATATTGCCTCTTAAATTTCTCACGTAGTTTGAACCAAACCTACATGTACGATCTAACATACATGTTCACCAGTGTGGGTCATACTAAGTGTGTTGTACGGCTCGACCCGTACAACCTTGCACGAGCCATACATGAGACGTATTAAAAGTGCAAGAATAACATGACTCTTTCATCATACACTATTTTACGAGGTCAATATGAGAGTTTGACGATAAAATGATATATTTTATAATTTATGTTTTTGTTTTTTTTTCTTTCATCTAGTGAGCATATTCTTTTCACTTTTAATATATTTTATATATAATTTAAATGCAAGTCTTGTGTTTCAACTATCATATCTTAATCACCTTAATTTGTCAAACTATGAAAAACCGCTGATTAATAAGGCCTCTAGGAATTATTTTCTTTTCTCTCACTTAGAGTGCCTGGTTAAGTCAAACATCTTTTATTTTTTTTATTTTTTATTTTACATTTTTTTAAACACACTATCCTGTTTCTTATAGTAGAGATATAAACAAAACATGTTTCTTTGATTGGGAGATCTAAAATGTACAAGTACCTATACACAAAAGTTACCATATAACTTTTCTACCATGTTGCTTGACTGGAACATGATAGAAGTTTATAGATATGTTTGAATTAAGGTTAAGTATTTTTGGGATATAACCGAAATGTAGAGTAGTGATATTTTATAAACATATTGATTTTTATGTACATATATTCTTATAAATTACGTTATATTAATAGCTCTTTATTTTTATATGTTTGTATTTTTCTTGACTATATTTATTTGTTTTAGTTGTTAGTACTTAAGCCAAGGTATTTTTAAAAACAGACAGTAAAAATTACATATAAATATGTTGATTTACTTGGGTTGACTTTTTTTTTCTCTCTCGTTGTAAAAATTACATATAAGAGTTTAATAACTCTTAATTTTTCTCTATATGTTTTGCAAAAATATTTCTAGTGTATCTTTTTCTTTCTTCCGTCGTTTATTTATTCAGTTATAACTTACATTGGTGGTTTTTCACCAATGGAATTGATTTGCAATTAACCATGTGCCCTTTTGTTTTTGTCTAGCAACGTAAGCGACGCCATAATAGTCGCCATGTAGAACGCATTCATAAGCGGCATCTCTTGTTCTATTCCTTTTATATCTAGTTGTAGGCCAATACATTTGAATTTATGAATTATTTTTTGTTTTTTGTTTTTATATATTATGATTTTTTTTCTTTTTTTAATGCTTTCATTGTTTATCCTACTAATCTAAATGTCCATTCTCCTTCTTAACATGATTGAAGTATTAAAAAAATTATAATAAATTACGTACATTGCCTGTAGACCTGTGCATTATATGCGTTTAGAGATAAAAATTATACAAATTTGTAATGTCTACATAAATTTACATGATTAAAATAATTTATTACACTTGTTGGATTTAACGTATTTAATCTTATACTAGAAACGATCAAAAATCTTACACACGTAGAAACTATTACAACGTTTTTATTAAACATTATAACTTCTTGTAGTGTTAAATGGTATGATATGACAGATTATTTTGTTACATCAAAAATAACTTAGTTACGAGTGATAATCTAACTTGGCATAAATGCGAAGTTATCACAATCGGAAAAATGTTGCTACTAATTTCAATGATGATCAGATGCTGGCCACTAATTGCTACTGACAATCAGCTTGCATTTGTAGCCAAATTTATGATACGTTGCCACCGACAATCAATTGTCATTGACAACCATTTTTCATGTGATTTTTTGATCATTCAAATCCAACACAACCACTTGGATGAGTAGGTACTACAGAGCTACAAACTTGTATAATATTTATTTAAAACTAGGTTAGTACCCGTGTATTACACAAAATGAATAAAAAATATTATTAATTAACAGTTATCAATAAAAATTTAAATTATATAAGATGATTTTTTAATATAAAATATGATTAAATATAATTTCATAGATTAAATAATAAAATAATTATATTATTTTTTTGAACACTGATTTTTTATAGTTCGTCTCTTTAGATATTTCGTTTTGTAAAACTATTATTAAAAATTCTAAATTTTCTAATAATTTGGTATTTTACAAAAGTGTGTTTTTTTAATATTAAAATATTTTTAATGTATTCAAAAAGTCTTGTTTTTAATTTAAAATTGTGTTAAAAGTATATTTAATATTTAGTATAGGATATATTTAATAGGAGAGAGATGTGAGAAAAAAACATTAAGGTGCTCTAGGAACACGCTAAGTGTCCCTAGAAAACCTTTATTTATTACTTAAGTAAGAAGTAAGATTCTTATTATGTCTTAAGTATATCCAATTAATCAAAATGACTTGATGATGCTAAAATCACCAACCATGATATATTACCATGACTAGTTTAATACCCCGTGTATTACACGGGTTGAACAGAAAAAATATAATAAATAATAATAAATGAAAATCTAAATTCTAATATGAAATATCATTAAAATTTGGTATAATTTAATACTCTAAGTAATAATTATATTATTTTTAAACATTAAGTTTTTCAAAGTTTGTTTCCTTAACAATTTCAATTAAAAAAATTAAAAATTGTATATTTTATAATAATTTGATTTTTTTTAAAAAGTATGTTTTTTAAACAATATATTTTAAATGTATTAAAAAAATTAATTTAAGAATGTAAAAAAAAAGTATATATATATAATGAAATGTATTTAATATAAGAGAGAGAGGAGGGAAACAAAATGTAAGATGCTATAAGAACATGACATGTGTCCTTAAAAACATTTATTTATTAATATAGATAGATGTGTGATCACTTTCGCATGAATATTTGTTTGTTGTTAATATTAAGAAAAGGTAAAAAAAAAAGATAAGGTTTCCCTCCGGTTTGTATTAATTAGTAGGGTTGTAAACGAACATGAACGATCATTTGTTCGTGTTCGCTCGTTTAACTTTAACTTGTTCACGAACAAATCATGAATGTTAACCGAACTGAAATTCTTGTTCGTGCCCATCAATCTATTAGGGAATTAAACTTGTTCACGAACGCAAACGAACATATATTATTTAAAAAATAAAAATGAACTTTCTTATTCTCAAGCATTAGAGATAGTTATTTACATAAATATAAAGTTTATTATGGTATTAAACTAAAATAGCTTAAATATTATGGTATTAAACTACAAATAAAAAAAATTTAAGAAATTACAACACATTTAAAAAATAAATATAATTAAAGAACATAAACGAATATATTTCCAAACGTTCACGAACACAAATGAACGAACACGATCTCTGTTCATGTTCGTTCCTTTAACTAAACGAACGAAATTTCTTGTTCGTGTTCGTTCATCTATTAAACAAATGAACATAAACGAACTTCCTGCCAAACGGCTCACAAACCATTCGCTAAATATCCGGTTCGTTTACAGCCCTATAAATTTGTATAAATTAAATTACAAATATTGTCATTTATCTATATCACAAAATGCATATATTATCCTTTAGCTCAAATAATTACGTTAGACATTATTTATCCTCATGTTTTATAGCAATCATACCCTGAATTAACTATTTTGTTAAAATTTTCAATGTGATCTTTTAGCATTTATCATTAAAGAATGAAATGTATAACTACGTAGTTTGTAAGAGTAAATTAAAACTGTAAATTTAAATATATATAACTCAAAATATAATTGAAAATTTAAATAGATATTATCTAAACATATGAAAATATATATAATAAAACAAAAATGCATAAATATTTTTTATGCATAAAATAAATGAATTGATTATTTAATTAATAAATTATAAAAATTCTATAAAATAAAAATGCTAAATATAATAGAAAAAGAAAAGAAAAAATTAATAAAAAGAGTAAATTACGTAATATGCCCATTTTTGAATCCTTTCATGAATAAACATGTTTAATTGCATAGAGTAGTTTGGTGTCATATGACATGTATTATGTATTTCGTGAAAGAACAAATTCAAAGTTGATTTTATAAGTTACAAAGCAATATTAGTTGTATGGCAACATATGATCTGTATGACTTGGATGAAGTCCATATACCACCTCTAGTCTCTGGGTATATTTATAACCACATGCTATTGGTAAATGTAGTTAAGAAATATAATGATGAAGCTAGAATGATGCAATAAAAATAGAGAATAATGTGACAAAAACATAGGTTTGTAAAATATTAAATAAAAAAGGAGAGAGCTAGAGACAGAAAATGGTGTAATTATTAAGTAAGCATGAATATATGGTGTGTAATTATTTAGTAAACATGAATATACAAGTAACCATTGTTCTTTTTCTTGTAGGGTACCTTGCAGGAGAAGTGGTGGGATTAGGTTCACAGTAAACGGACACTCTTACTTTAACCTGGTTCTTATCACAAACGTAGCAGATGCGGGAGATGTAAGATCTGTGTTCATTAAGGGTTCAAGAACAGGATGGCAACCAATGTCACGAAACTGGGGTCAAAATTGGCAAAGCAATAGTTATCTTAATGGTCAATCCCTATCATTTAAGGTCACAACAAGTGATGGTAGAAGTGTAGTGTCCTATAACGTGGCACCCCCTAATTGGTCTTTTGGGCAGACCTTTACTGGGGCCCAGTTTCGTTAACTGGCCATTAAGCATCTAGCTTGATGGTATATGTTTATGTGGTATGATCTTTCGAAAGACAATATTAACATTTAAATGTTATGAAATTAAATCCTATTTTTTTGTCTTTCATTTAGTACGAAGGAATCAATAGGCCCAATACTGATTAGGCCCAAGATTGATTAAATAAATAAAGTTGAGTAAATGGTGTCTTATAGCAATTATGTATACAAGTTTGATGAGTATATTGTTATGTTTTGTTCACATAAATAGATGAACTTCTTGTAAGCTGTAATTGTTCTTTTCATTATATTGAATAATTTTAAATTCGAGCATGTTGCAATGCTGATTAGGGCCAAGATTGATGAATAATTTTGTTCTTTTTACTTTGTTGATGTATTTATGTCTTTTAACACACACTTAAATACTTTTTCAAATTGATATATATAGGAAAATGATAAAAAAAAAAAAAATAACCACTAAATGTGAAATAATATGAAATAACCCGTCAAAATCAAGCCAAATTTTTATTTTTTTTAACATCATTATAAACACATTTAGAACACATTCTTATTTTATGAGTTTGCGTAAATTCATCACTGTTTGAAAGTTAACATCGTTTTTAGTTTTGGTCATTAACACTTACAGTGCTGTAAGTTAAAAACTTTATGTTGACACGTGTTAACACGTATTTCTCTGGTAACCAACACACGTAAAGCTTACGAATGAACCTAAGGAAAACAACATGGGAGTCAAGCATGCATATCTAAACATTTTGAGAACAATTTTATTTATTTTTCTTGATGTGTAACTATTTAATATTTTGCACAAGCTTCCGCATTTATTATTTTACTTTCTGCTGTAAAACTATTTGAAGTATGTGAAATATTTATAATATATCCACGTATTTTCAAAAGCATATAGAGTCGTTATATATGACCAACGTATCCGATCCTGCCAAGTCACAACCAGCGGTCTGACACTGTAAGTGGTAATTTGGGGGTGTGAAAGACTGGTTTTAGAGACTTGGTTATAGAAAATTAGGTTTGCATGTAGTAAACTTAGAATATAGCCGTAATCTCTACACTTAGACTCTGCACTTTATGCATACTTATAATAGCGTAATTAACAGGTATGTCGAGCAATGGACGCGATAACTCAGGAAAGTGACCAGTGACGGAACTGGATGAAGAATCTGAGAGGAAACTGAGGCGGATGGTGCCACAAGCAGACCGGATCGCCCCCAACGAGATCATACGCATACGATCTCGGATCCACACCCAGGACTGGGTTTGGTACCACGGGATGATCCGCGGATGGATTCGTGGAGAGCAGGTTCCTCCACCACCGACATCGGGGAGTAGTTTGAGCTTACCCACACTGCCAGATCTCGGATACCTGATCGAGCAAGCGTTTGCAACAACTATGGATCGCGAGCTCCGCCACATGCGCGACGCTGTTAGGGCGATTATCGGAAAGTTGGAAAGGGAGCATAACATGGCAGCGAAGGTGGGTAAACTCACCTATGAGCTGACCATTACCGACTAGTGTCACGACGACCTAGTAGACGTGGTGCTTAGGATGCGCACTCAGATGCGCAAACTTACAGCACGATTGGAGATGGCTGGGGCTAGAGTAGGGGTAGCAGAGGCACGAACAGCTGCAGCCGAGGCAGTAGCAGCACATGTGGCTGTAGAGCAGGCACCTGAGGAGTAGGAGGAGCCCATGGAGGATGAGGAGGAGTCGGCAAAGAGTGGAGATTCAGTATCCACTATCTCATCGGTGAACCAGAGATAGAGATTTTCTTTTCAGGACCATAAACCTAGATGGACAGGTTGTGCCCATACAACTACGCTTGAATTGTAATGTTTTAATTAAAAGTACTTTGTAACCTTTTGCAAGTTATAAATCAAATATTGCGTTATGTTTCAAAATGATGTGTTTATGGGTATGTCATATATCTCTTGGACTTAACTTTATGTATTACCTCATTTCTTTTACGGTGCACAACAAGAAGAAATGTCAGAACGAGGACCTTATGTGCAACCCAATGGCCAAGCTATTGGATGTAACATCCCAAATTTTCTAATAAAAGTTATTTGAATTTGCATATGCGTAGCAGATAATATACTTGTTGGAAAATGGACGAAAAATAACCAAGTTAAGGTCTCGAGATCGTGTACTTGAATTGGATTTCGAGTACACTAGTTATCGAAAACTTAGTGGTTCCATAATAAAGTGAGCTCATGCATAAAGCTCACACCTTTATGCATAAAGTTCGAAACTTGGTGGTTCCAGCATGTTGGTAACCATATAAGAAACCTATAACTAGCTCCCTATGGTCTTAGATGAATTTCTGAGATGGTTTATGGTGAAAAGATGAGTACGCGAAAATATGCCTAGGGGAATACTCGAAATCTGTTTAGCTCATAAGACCATTTCGGGTATACCATTTCGAGCATGTGGATTTCGAGTACAAGATTCCGAGTATACAGGGAGATTCGAGTACTAATGGGGACTCGAGTACACCAGTATTTCGAGTACTAGTGATAGTTCGAGTATTCTAGTCTTCAAATACTTGAGGCAGTTTGGGAACAGAATAGTTTTCGAATACTGGGGGCTGGTTAGGAGGCTATGAGGACTTGGAATATATTCTAAGTCTAAAGAATGGTATGTAATGATACGATGTATTGATGTAGGTTCTTAAGGCCTGGCTAAGGAGTTCGGCCAAGGAAACAAGAGTCTACTATCAGGTGAGTTCTAGACGCCCTATTTCATGTTTAGTGTTTTGGGCTGGCATACATGCTTATTGTTATGTCTATGATGCTATGTGCTTATGATGATGATGAACGAATGATGATATGCCATGATTATGTATGCATGTATATGTGTTATGCATGATGAATATGCATGGGAAAATGCTAAGTATGACGAATGAATGTTACTGAACTATGATGACCATAACTATGACGATAGTTATAAGATAACATGCTATGATGAATTCCTATACTGTTAGGATAATATGACATGATGATAAAGATGCTAGCATGAGATGTTATGATATGATATGTGCATTTATTGTTAGGGCAGAATGCTATGATGATAAGCTGCTACTCTGAAAAGTTCATGAATGCCAGAATGTATGATCTGATGATATTATGATAGCATGATATGTATTCAATGCTAGGAAATTATGATGATATGATGAAATGATATTGGCATGGCATGATATGATGAGTCCTATGATATTAGGACAAAGTGATGATGTTATGATGATAAGATACTAGCATGAAATGTTATGATGTTATGATGAACGTGATGAATGATGATATGATGCTAGTATATCATGTATGATGAATGAATGATGTTCCTATACGTGTTATAGGAAAATGTACGAATGATAGTCAACCACGACTATAACTGGGTATGATAGTCAACCACGACTATAACTGGGTATGGAGCCTTGTGCTGGCCTAAGCCTATTGTTCGTATGGTGACTGTGGAATGTATGATGATGATGTTCACGATGTTATGTGCTAAGGTTATGTACTATGTGTACAGAATGATGTTTATGTTAAGTGTGTTTAATGTTGTTTTATGAAAACTAGAACTCACCAGCGTAAGCTGACGTTTTAGCATGTACGTCAGGTTAAAGCTAAGGTAAGAGGAAGCATGGAGCCCGGGCATCAAGATAGAGAATCCGATGGTGTTGGCAATCCTAAATGTTTTGATACAATCTATTTCAGTATATTTTGTATTTGACAATGTTTTAAATTCCGTTGCATATTTATGAAAGTTTTTAGTTTAAGAGCTATGTGTTATGATGAAAACCAACCTCTGGGAGGCACTCGGGAATCGGGGCCTCATATTGGATCGGCGAAATTAAGGCCATGGTGGAACGACAAGTCAGCAAGGCAATCGTTGACTACGAAGGTGCTCGAATACAAAGCGAGTCCAGTGGGAACGACAGTGGGTCGCATCACCAGTCGATAGGATTCTCATTCAAGACGTTTCTTAGCTTCCATCCCCACACTTTTAAGGGATCAGACGGAGCGGTGGGACTTCTCCATTAGATAGAGAAACCATATCGGTCTTCTGCACGTGTGAATGTGCAGAAGAAAATAAGGTGAAATCTCCCACCTGGACACTGGAGGGTCAACCCTCACATGGTGGAATCCATGTCCAGACACTGGGTTTGGAGGCTGCTAACTCGATATCGTATGAAGAGTTCACGAGGATGCTGAAGGAGGAGTATTGTCATTTTAATGAGGTTAATAAACTAGAAGAAGAATTCTGGATCTATAAGATGGAAGAATTCGAGATTGAGCAGTATACCACCAGATTCCACGAGCTGTGCAAGCTGTGTCTGGGTATGGTGACCCTGGAATACATGAAAATTGAGCAATACATCAGCGGACTGCTTGAATAAATACAGTAAATGGTCACAACGGCCGACCCCACAGTCATCCAACCGACCATCCGTATGGCGCATCACCTGACCGATCAGGCGGTAGCATAGGGAAAACTGCCCAAGAAGGGTGAACATCTAAAATCACTTGACAACAAGCGATATTGGGAACCCAACAACAACAAGGACTTCACTCCACAACAACCCTCCCAACATTGATCTGCACCAGCCAGGGCCTTCATAGCTACACAATCCGACACTAAGGTCAAAGGTAACTACGAGTGGAAATACCCCAAGTGCAACCGATGCTCTAATCATCATTAGGGTCCTTGCAATCGATACCGATGCCTGAAATGTGGGAGGCATGGTCATATGGCAAAGGACTGTGGGAGCAAACCAACCAACACTACCCAAGACACACTCAAAGGATGTTATGCATGCGGTAAACCTGGTCAGTTGCACAGGGACTGCTCGCAACTCAAGAAGGTAGATGTCACACCCTGAGCAGGCAGGCTGGATCGACTTTCCTGTCAGGCCCAGCCGATAACCCACCACATATTGACAGGACACGACTTTGCCAATAATGGAAATTAAGAGTCTCACCCTATACCAATACCATACTTGATTCTTTGAAGTACCACCATCAATCCTTTAACCAATCATCCCCATGATCCCACTGTGGAAGTTGAAATATGTATCTAATATGTTTAACTAAATTAACAGTTAAAACGTAACTAAGTCATAATGATTGGGTCTAGGTCAACTTGAGTTCCTCTAGTCTAACAACCAATGATCTTAGTAGGGTTGTGGGTTATGTAAATATCATCACATGTGGCATATAACCAATAAGTTTAGCTAGAACTTCTTGAATTATAGGACTTTTGTTTCGGTCTTGTTTCGTTCTTGTTTAGTCTTGATTCGTTCACACATGTTATCTTTGATATTTCCCAGACATGCCGCAAAAAGTTTTCCATGTTTCGTACTTGATTCGTTGAAACTTGTTCTTGATTCATTTTAAACATGTGATTGATTCGTTGAAAAATTTTGATTGACTCGTTGAAAACATGTGATTGATCCGTTGAAAACATGTGATCGATTCGTTTAAAACATGTGATCGATTCGTTGAAAACATGTGATTTTTTCCCACCCATGATACATACAAATGATAAACTTATGTCTAACATATCAATGCTAGAAATAAATTCTGATAAGAAAACACTTTTATGAATACCTATTATACTCTAGGATATCATCATCATATAGAATAATAGGTTAAAGCGTAACATACAAAATATCATAATAAGAAGATATTTAAGCATGATTCTTTGCCCCGCAATTATAAATCAAAATGATTAGAAAAGAAGCAATGAAATCACCTTGTAGTTGTGTTGTGGTTGACTTAATAAATTCAAGCATGCGTGCACTCGTTGTTGTTGTATAGATGATTTTCACACCCTGAGTTTGATTTAGATGTTATTTACAAGTGTGTGTATTAATTAGCCTATGGTTGTGTGTATTTATTTTAACCCTTATCCATATTAAAATTGTCTTTACCTAACTTAAATATTAAAGGGTATTAAGGTTTGTAAAACATTTTGTATTATAGAAATCATCTTGAGTTTAATTTATGCATAATCTTTATACTTGGCTTTTATAAAAATGACTTATGTTACTTGTAACCTCTACTTGTTATTGATATTATCCACCAAATTATTTCCTAATTAGCCCTTTTAAACATACGATAATAAAATTTATGTTAAACTTATAAAGACATTTTGTTTTATACCCTTGAAAGTGAATTATTCGTGATTTAACCTAATCCCGACCTCTTGTCATTAATCAATTTGGTTTATCCCTTAATTATGGTTATACTAAATTCTTTGACACTTAAATCACCTAAACTGATGACCAAGGTTAGTATCGACGGTTAGAGTTGGCCAAGACGGGTGTCGATACTAGTAGTATCGAAACACACAAACGTAATCTTTTCTAGAACAACCGTCGACACTATCTCGTTGTACTAGCTTGTTTGATCTTTATAATTGTTAAAATATGACCCAATGGATATCAAGAATACTTAGGTTACATTAAGGAATTAATATCGATGAGCTGTACGTGATTAGTATCGATGGGATTAGTATCGGCCATGATCACTTGAAAGCCAAAATCGCCTTGTCGATACTACCAAGTTTGACGCTTGCTAGTATCGACCACCATTGACTTGTCAAGAATATAGTATCGATGGTTCCCATCCCAATTTACTTGGACTTCATCAAGGTTAATAGTGTCGATGGTTTCTTGGGCTGAAGAGGTTGCCGAACTTAGTAGTATTGATATTCTAAATATCTTTTTATTAAATTTAAAGTTTCGAAAACGTTTATTTTAAATGTTTCATCGAATCGTCTCGTCCTCGCGCGTATTCATACAGATCGTCACTCGTACGAACACAACAATGATTTCACTTTCCAATTTGATTTTCTAATTATAAGATATCAATCATAACATTAAACCCACAGATATATTCGTGCGAATTATCACCCACATGAACACACTGTCGGTTTAATATTCATAAACGCCATCTGTTATTGTTTTGAATTTGATATCCTCACATATGTTCATTCTTACTAATACATTATATGTTATTGTTTCGTGTTGTCAGACACACATTAACAGTAAACTATTGTTGTGTTCATTATGTTTAGTGTTCATTTGCCTTTGAACTTCGAGTTTCTATTCAATTTTCATACATTGTTTCTAATTTTTTTGTATTGTATTCAAATAATGTTGTTCATGTTATGTGGTTCAAACGATTCATGAATAGAGATGATGTTATTAGCATGTCAGTTAGGTTGAATTTGATAACATGAAGGGTTTGTTCATACATTACTAAAAATTGATACTTTTGATTTGGAAAACATACCTTGCACATTGATTTCTACAATGTTAGGGTATTTTGACGATGTTAAGAGTCATAGAAATGTATTATAATTGTTTGATTGTCGATAAAATGAGTTACATGTTTAACTTTCCTTTTATGGAAACTTTAATCGTGGATTTTCGGGAAATGGGATATATGAGCATGTTAGATGGTGAAACATGATTGAAAATGCTATGTTGTGATGATGTAAGAGTAGTTGCATTATTATTTGTATGAAAATGAGATAAAATAGCATGATTACTAAATATAGTAACTTTAGTTACCTAAAAATGAAATGTGTGTATACCTGATGAAATGTAACGATGTGCTGCGTGCTAACATGAACAAATAATAGTAGGGAAACCTTTGACCAAACCTTTCTAGTTTATATGTTCTAACCACATGCTACAACTTAGAATTCTCAATTTCACTTGTTTTTAAAGCAAACGTGTTTTCTTGAAATATGACTTTGAACATTCTGTTCTCTGTCATGGGAATTTTACCATCCAGTTTTCCTTGTGCATTCCTTATCAAGCATATCCCATTTTCTTAAATAAATGTCATAGCGTTTCTTAATCATCCCACCAATACTCAACAAACTGTGTTTTAAATCCAATACGGAGTAAAATCATTAATTTGTGTCGACGTCCCTTCTGTTAGTTGCTTATAGCCTAGGGTGTCATTTGAGTTGGTTCCTTAGGTTTCGGGTTGCTCTAGTCGGGTTATTCGGGTTTTTTAATATGAAATTGGAACCAGGAAACGAACAATATAACTAAAGTTTAAGTGTTTCTCGGGTTTGATTGAGTTGGGTTAGACGATTCTTGGGTTGTACTAGAATAACTAATTTTCTATTTTTCGAACAAATAAAATCAATGCATATGTTTTACAAGCAAAAAACCACAACCAAAACAAATCTTTGGTAATATCAAGTGTTCAACAAACCACGACATAAATATCTTTAACAATCTCAAATTTTTAACAAAAATATAACCAAAATATGTTTAATATTCTCGAATGTCTAATGAACAAAAAATAGACAAAAAAAAAGTCTGCATTCTTTAAGTTTGTTGTCTTCCCCTTCAAATGTTATATTAATAATTAAAAAAAAAGTCAAATAAATTAACATTAAAATTGTTAGATCAGGTTATTCGGGTTACCTGAATTGCCCCCATGGATACCCAAAGACCGAACCAAATTTAGTCGTTGGATTCGGGTTTAATACTTTCTCAGGTTGGCTATTTTCGGATTTGGTTTATTCGGGTAGGTTTTTCGAGTTATTTATTCGGGTTCGGGTAAAAAACACAACCCTAAAATAGCCTTCTTCCACCAATGGCCATAGATCATGTGATTCGAACAACACTCAGCATAAATGATTGTAATTTTGGCCTGGATATTTTTGGCAATTGCGCTGTCACCCCATTATTGATATTGTGTGACATGGTAATCAATCTTCTGCTTGTGGAATTTCCCTTTTACTAATACCAAATTGTTTGCAAATAAATTTTTTATATGTGAATTCACATTAACTTCTTTTAAATCAAACATTCAGGATAAATGTATATACATATACATAAGGGGTATGACTTTTTATGAACCAACACAACTCCTAAACACACATCTTTAACAATTAATTTTTATTAATTGCTAATAACTGCTAACATAAGAAACCAATTATAACCAGAACTTTGACTTTCTGAGTTTGGCTGATAGCTTATCTCCAAGCACGAATCACATGACGATTGCTAGAAATGATTTATGCGCGCGCTCACACATACATACAAACAATTGAACATTTGAAAATGAAGTTGTAGGTGGATTAAGAAGAATGAAATAAAGTAATCAGGTGGGTTGAGGTGCTGGTCCATCAGCATCAGGATCAGGCAACATAAATCCAGATCTGTTTTTGTTTGGGCCTGCGTCCTCATAATCCAACTCAATCATCTCCCTATATAAATATTTTCCTCCACCTTCCTGCACATTATTCATTTTTCCTCAAGCAGATCATTATGTTTTTGACTTTGTGACAACTGGGGTCAAAATTAAAGTTCATAATCGTTCTTCACATTTATATATTAAAGAAAATATTTGAAATAAATACCTCAAATGGAGATGGAGGCATTGCAAAACCATCGTCGTCGGTTGTTGTAACTTTTCTACTAAACCCTTAAAAAATTAAATACGGTGTAAGAAGTATATATATATAAACATTTGAAATGCATGGATATATAAGTTGTGAAAATTAATTTATAGGCTTACCAGTTGATAGTAGTAACAGAAACAGAAGAGCAGCTACAATATTAATCTTGGAGAAAACCTTGAGATCAGAAGACGGTGAAGACATTTTCATAGGCGGCTTCTTCTTCTTCTTCTTCTTCTTCTTCAGTGCTCTGTTAATATAATTTGGGTTATAATTAATTCATTCAAAAGATTATACATATATACATATATATATAAAAGCCAGTACTAGCTCTGTGTGTGATATCTGTATATAATATTTAACATGTACGCAACAAATGGTGGTCGGCGTGCACTTGCGTTGACAAATGAGAGAATCTTGGATCACCAGCTACTATTAAATCAAACTAATACTACATCAATCTCAATATAATATTTTTCATAATTATATTTATCAACAAAAATATTAAATAATGAGAAAAAATCAAATAAAAAAATATTTTTGTTTAAAAAGCAATGTTTTTAAAACCGGACCGGATGTCTAACCGGTTTCCTTACCGGTCAGAGGTCCGACCGGTTGGACCGGATTTAAGAATCGGACTATTTTATAAACATTTTATAAATATATATATATATATATATATATATATATAAACAAACAAACCTACCCAGTGAAATCTCACTTTTAAGTAGGGTATGGGGGAGAGAAATGAACACAAACCTTAGTACCTTACCCTACCCAGAAGGGGTAGAGAGGCTGCTTCAGAAGAGACCCTTGGCTTATGAATTTTTTTAATTATTATTATTATTATTATTATTATTATTATTATTATTATATATTTATAGAAAAAACAATGGAGGAATATATGACAAACGGGTACACAAAAGCCACATATAAACAAAGCATGTATAGCAATAGATCTATTTAGAAGAGATGATAATATGATTTTTTTTTAAATAAGGAGGGGCGAAATCTAAATTTTTTAAAAAAAATTAACCTTTTAACCCGAAAATTAACACTATTGACGAAAAAAAGACCCAGATGTTACGTATGTTTTACGTGGTTTATAAAATATTATTTTTAAAATATTTACTCGGCGTTTTTTTTTATAAAAATGTGCGAAATAATGTAACAAACCTGTAAAAAAAATTCAAGAAAAACTTTTTTTTACATGATTTTTACATAGTTTTCATAGTTTTTACACTAAGGAAGGGTTTTCAAATTATCTATACCCTATATATATATATATATACTAGATTAGTATCATGTGTATTACACTGGTTGAATTAAGAAATATAATGTAAGGATCATTAAGACTGATGCTCACCAAAACATCTTAGGATCTAGTCTTAGACCTTCGGAAGACAAACAGCTGTTGGAAGAGAAGAATTAACCTTCGGAAGAACCATTGCTTCCGAAGGATAATTCTCTTCTTCTGAAAGAGATACAACAACCTGAAGCTTCCGAATCCCTCCTCAGTACTTAGAAGTTCAAATCGATCAGTGGTTCCGATCGATCATTAGTGGTTCCCAAGATAAAGACTTCCGAAGACTTTCTCTGACAAAGATTCTGGATACTTATAGAAATAATCAGAGTTGCTTTCTCACCTTCAGATCAACAAAGAAGACATTCCGATGTTAGTCAGCAGCAAAGAAGATTTGTCAGAACTACAAAGATACGAAGCATTTAATGCCTTTTGTTGCTTAGGTATTTATTGTAAAAGTCAATGGAGTCTTTTGTATTAATTGTAATTAATATGGCTTGGCCTGTCAAGACCATAACAGATACTAGATTTAGCATACATTTGTTTCTAGTGTTTTGTCTAGCCGTGTATTCCTACGAGGATACAGCTATAGGTCTTAGTATAAAATCCTTCACTTGTAACTTAGCAAGGCACGAGTGTGTGCTTGAGCTGTTGAGTCTTGTTCACTTTGCATTTGAACGAAATATACTTTGACCTTGAAAGTATCTTTATTTGTGTATTGTATTTGTTCTGCAAGTGTGAGTGAGTCGAGTTGATAGAACTTTACGCATCTATCAAGCTCGGTAGAAGATTACTTGTGAAAGTGTTGTGTTGAGATACACAACCCGATCCAACAAGTGGTATCAGAGCTTTGGCTCTCTAACTTAAGCAACTAACCATTCTTAAGTTACCAGTTGTTCATCTTCTACTACTCTTTGTTTCAAGTTTCCTCTAAGTCAAAATGACAACCATCAGTAAGCACGATACTGAGAATGGTACTCTTAACAAACCTCCCATGTTCACACCTGATGACTATGATACATGGAAGGTTAGGATGGAAGGTTTCATCAGGAACCAGAACTTCAAACTCTGGAAGTCAGTTCTTGAGGGACCATTCATTCCAACTGTTGCTGCTGCAGGTACTGGTGGAGCACCTGTGCCAAAAGACCCATCTTTGTACTCAGACGAAGATTATAAAAAGATGGAAGTGGATTCTAAAGCACTGTGGCTGTTTCAGATGACAATTCCAAACTCTATCATACATGCATTCAAGAAATGCAAGTTTGCCAAAGAGCTTTGGAACTCTTTGCAACAGATGTATGAAGGGTCTGAAGATGTGAAGGAGAATAAAAAGGACATGCTGAAGCAAAAGTTTGAGAACTTTTGCCAAGAGAACAATGAGAAGATGGCTTCTCAGTATCTAAGGTATGTTCAACTAGTTGATGAGTTAACTACTACAGGGGTGAAGATGGAGAATCAAGATGTCATCAGGAAGTTTCTAAGATCACTTCCACAAGCATGGAATATCTACTCTGTTGCTATTCGTAGAACAGAAAATCTTAGAACTCTGAAGCTGGGAGAATTGTTTGGTGTACTTAGTGCATACCAAATGGAAATTGATGCCCAAGAACCTAAATCAACCTCGATTCCTACAGGTTCAGCTGCTTTGTATGCCCCCATTCACAATCTTCCATTTCAGAACTATCAGCCCATATACCACTCAAACTCCACACCCATTATCACCTTCCCAGAAACACCAACTCCATCAGCATCTCATTCAAATCTGTTTGTAAGCTCAACTCCACTGCTAACCTCAGGTCAGGAAGAATTCATGGCCGAAGAAACAAATTACTTTCATTTGTGCCAGGAGGATCTAGATGGGATCCTTGCAGATGCCCTGGAAGAAATGGACATCAACTACCAGATGGCCATGATCTCATACAGAGCAAAGAAGTTTTACCAGAAAACTGGAAGACAGTTCAAAAAGCATAACATGAAAACTGGGTTTGGTCTGGATAAGTCTAAACTCAAATGCTATAACTGTCAGCAGCTGGGACATTTTGCAAGATTGTGCAAATCTCCAAGTTCTCAGCCATCAACTTCTGGTCAGCCAAACTACAAAGCACCAAGCCTATCCAACAATGAAAACATTGCAGAGCAGCATGACTTCTCTGACTGGAGCTTTCAAGCTAAGGAAGCATCCACCTCGAACAATGCATTAATGGCAAATGACTCCGCTTCTACATTCAAGGTAATAGATGACATGTGTACCCCTGAATGTCTGGAAAAATTAAATGCTTAGAAACGTTTTAATGCTCAAGTCTGTGATGAGCTTGAGTCAATACAAGTTATTAAGGCAAATTTCTTTGAAGCTGAAAGAAATTACAAAGAAAAGATTGAGGAGTTAGAAAAAACTATCTCCAGTTTAAAACATGAAGACACTAATAAGCAGTGTCAAATAAACAATCTTTTAGAAAGACTAACAACTGCCAAAACAGAACTTGTATTGGCTGAGTCATATAAAGACAAGTTTCTCAGTCAAGGTGAGAAGTTTGAAAAACTTCTCAAAATGACTGAGATACCTGAGCTGGTAAAGAAGAAGGGAACTGGGGTGTTACAATAAAATGGAACCTCCATCTGCCTATACCCCAATGGTGGAGGTACGATGCAAACTTGAAGCAAGCCTTGTGTATGATGAGGTTTTGGACATACACAAGATTCAACAAGAAAATGATTTGCCTAAATTTAGCCATGCTCAATCAATCTATTCATCTGAAGATGATACTCCTGATACTTTTGAAAAACTAAAATTTGTTACTAAACAAAAGAAAAGAAACAAGAAAATCGCAGCATCTTTTGTTAAGGCTAAATACGTACAAACCGGGAGTACATCTTCAAATGACTATGTCACCTGTCCATATGACAAGTCACATAGGGCTAAATCAAGAGATAGAAAAGCCAGTGTATCCAGAGTTCAGGTAAATCATCCCAACAGAAGTTTTGTGGGAACACCAAAGTCAAGTCAATCCAGTTCCGAGAAACCCAGATCAGATCTATCAGCAAGAAATAACTCCCAGAAGTCCTCCAAAGATCAACCAATGTGTCTAATTTGTGGAGACACTGTCCACTATGCTACTGACTGCCTTTTCAATCCAAGAAGCAAAAGAAATTCAAAGCCAAGCAGAAAAGAAAGTGACAAAGAAAGTGGAAGCAGAACACCTAGGTCTCCGGAAAACCAAAATTCTGCTGCAAAAAGAAAAAGGCCAGGCAAGCAACCGAAGAAGCCATCGGAAGCATCTATTTCTGAGAACAAGAAAAGAGAAAACAAGAAGTATTCTAAAAGGAGAACTCCATCAGAAGCAAAAAACCAGACCTACTTCCGACAAATCCAAGAAACCTTCCTACTTCGGAAGAAAGCATGCTGAAGAAAGACAACGGTTCAAGACCAAGTCCAGACCATCGGAATGAACATGAATACCTACTTCCGATAAGTTTCAAAGAAAATAAAAGAAGTGTCATCAATCAACCCCAAAGGTTTACAAAGTCTGGAAGAAGAGAGAAACAACTGAACCAACAGTTCAACCAACATGTTCATCATCTAAACCACCAAAGATGATTTCAAAGAAATTTTCTTGTAATGATGCAAATGGAAAACCCAAGACCACATGGGCTTGGGTTCCCATCAGAAACTAATTCACTTCTAATCATGGGCAGGGACAACAAGACTCAAAAGGCAACTTGTGGATTGTTGACAGTGGCTGCTCCCGGTACATGACAGGCAACAAGACCCACCTTCACGAATATGAACCATTTTTTGGAGGGTCAGTTACTTTTGAAAGTGATCCAGTGGGTGGATACATCACAGGTAGAGGCACAATAACAAATGGTAAGGTAAGTTTTGAGAATGTACATTATGTGAAAGAATTAAACTATAATTTGCTGAGTGTCTCACAGGTGTGTGACCAGAAACATAACATGTTGTTCACTGAGCATGAATGTATTGTCCTGAAACCAGAATTTGTTGTTCCAAATGACCAAATTCCGCTCAGAGCTCCCAGAAGGAACAACATGTATATGCTGGACATGAGCACAGCTTCACCACTTAGCAATATAAATTGCTTTGTCTCAAAAGCCTCACTTGAATAAAATCATCTCTTTGGCATAGGAGACTCTGTCATGTAAACCTGAAAAACATGAATAAACTTGTCAAAAATAACTTAGTTACAGGTTTGCCAACAAAGGAATTTATATGTGTTGATAAATGTG
This sequence comes from Mikania micrantha, assembly GCA_009363875.1. Taxonomy (NCBI): domain Eukaryota; kingdom Viridiplantae; phylum Streptophyta; class Magnoliopsida; order Asterales; family Asteraceae; genus Mikania; species Mikania micrantha. Next base: position 5,144,128 of record CM018690.1, on the reverse strand, counting down.
TTGCCTGCCTAAAAGGGAAGCAACACAAATCATCTCATCATGCGAAAGAGATAAATTCAATAACAACAGTCCTACACTTGCTACACATGGACTTGTTTGGCCCTACAAGTGTGAAAAGTCTAGGTAGAAAATCCTACTGCTTGGTGGTCACTGATGATTTCTCAAGATATACTTGGGTATTCTTTTTGAGTACCAAGGATGAAACTGCTGATATCTTGAAGTCATTCATTCTTAGGGTTGAGAATGAAAGTGACCACATTGGAAAAATCATAAGGTCTGATCAAGGAACATAATTTAAAAATCATACTTTAAACTTCTTTTGTGAATCTAAGGGTATTACAAGACAATTCAGTGTTCCTAGGACTCCACAACAAAATGGTGTTACTGAGAGAAGAAATAAGACACCGATTAAGGCTGCTAGGACCATGTTATCTGATGCCAAGCTACCAATAACTTTTTGGGCAGAAGCAGTCAACACTGCCTATTATGTCCAAAATAGAATATTGGTAGTTAAATCACATGGTATGACTCCTTATGAAATTTGGCATAAGAGAAAACCATTTATTGGATTTCTTAAACCATTTGGATGTCAATGCACCATATTGAATACCAAAGATCATCTAGCCAAATTTGCTAAGAAATCAACAGAGGGTTACTTTGTTGGGTACTCTTCACAGGCTAAGGCATATAGAGTATGCATCAAAGATTCCAGAATTATTGAAGAGTCTGCAAATGTTCAGTTCAATGAACGTACTATCAATAAACCTGGAATAGGCCTTGATTGGTTGTTTGATCTTGATAAATTCACATCTGCATTTAATCTCTTGAAAGAGTATGTTCCAGAACCGCAGACAACTACCTTTGACCCCACTCAGCACAGAAGGGAAGAAGATTTTCGTGTTGAACTGCCAATAGCTTCAAAACAAACCTTGGTAGAATCAACTTCAACACCTCAAGCAGTTTCACAATCGAAAACAATCATCACCTCTCGGTCTATTCCTCTAAGTGACTCTACTTCAGCTCCACAGAGTCAAGAGGAAGTTGGGAGCCCTACTGACAAAGTAAACACTATGGAAACTTCTCTATCCAGAGAAAATCCACCCATAGCAGTCCAAAATCAAAGAATCCAAAATCTTCCAGAAATCCAGCTTGAGGTTATACTTCCAAACCTTGAGTCCAGTAATTTGGATTTAAGTTCCCAGCTGGATGTGATTCCAAGAACCCGCATTCATAACACTCATCCATGCATGAAGCAAACATCTGTTTGTTTTCTTGCTTTCTATCCCAAATAGAACCAAAGAAAGTTGCTGAGGCCTTGAAAGACAGTAGCTGGGTAGAAGCGATGCAGGAGGAACTCCTTCAATTTGAAAGGCAAGGAGTGTGGAAGGTCTGCCCTTTACCTAAGGGAAAGTATGCAATCGGAACCAAGTGGGTGTTCCAAAATAAGAAGGACGACAAGGGTGTAGTAATTAAGAATAAAGCAAGATTGGTGGTACAGGGATACACACAGGAGGAGGGGATTGACTATGATGTTTTTGCTCCAGTTGCAAGAATTGAGGATATCAGAATATTTTTAGCATTTGCAGCTGCCAAAAACTTCAAGGTATTTCAAATGGATGTCAAAAGTGCCTTCCTCTATGGAAAAATCGATGAAGAAGTATACGTTTGTCAACCACCTGGATTTGAGGATCCTAAGTTTCTTAATCATGTCTTAAGCTTGATAAAGCTCTATATGGGCTGCATCAGGCTCCCTGAAAATGGTATGAAACTTTGTCCTCCTTTCTACTGTCAAACAATTTCAAGAGAGGGACTATTCACAAGACTATTTTCTTCAAGAAATCCAATCAACATATTATGCTTGTTCAAATTTATGTTGATGACATTATCTTTGGTTCTATTAATGAATCTCTCTGCAAGGACTTTGAAGCACTGATGAAGTACAAATTTGAAATGATCTTAATGGGAGAGCTCACTTTCTTTCTTGGACTACAAATGAAGCAAACTCCTACAGGGATTTTCATTAATCAATCAAAATATGTAAAGTGTATTCTTGAAAGGTTTAACTTCACTGACTGCAAAGCTCTAGGCACCCCAATGCCCAAAACAACATACTTAGGCCCTGATCTTGAGGGGGAGGATGTTGATCAGCACCAATATAGAGCAATGATTGGTTCTTTGATGTATCTTACAGCAAGCAGGCCTGACATCATGTTTGCAACTTGTTTGTGTGCAAGATTTCAGGCTAATCCAAAAAGTTCTCACATGTTTGTTGTGGAAAGAATATTTAGATATCTCAAAGGAGTACCAAGCCTAGGATTGTGGTATCATAGGAATGCAGATTTTCAGTTCATGGCCTACACTGACAGTGATTATGGAGGTTGCAACATCAGCAAGAAGTCCACATCTGGAGGATGTCAGCTTCTTGGGTCCATAATAGTGTCACGGCAATGTAAGAAGCAAACATGTGTTTCTACTTCTACTGCAGAAGCTGAATACATTGCTGACTCTAGTTGTTGTGCTCAAATTATCCGGGTTCAAAATCAAATGAAAGATTATAGAGTAGAATTCTTTAATACTCCTATACAGACTGACAACTCCAGTGCAATCTCCATCACCAACAATCCTGTCAAGCATTCCAAGACCAGTCACATTGACATCAGGTATCACTTCATCAGAGATTGTGAAGAAAAGAAGTTAATTCATCTAGTCAAAGTTGATACAGAACACAACCTAGCTAATCTCTTCACCAAGGCTTTTGACGAAGGAAGATTCAGGTATCTAATAACAGCTATTGGTATGATCAATTTTGAATAAATGAATTTGAAATAAGGTTCAATAATCCTTCGGAAGATAAACTTAACTTATCTTCTGATAAGTAATTACTTATCAGAAGATATTCTAAGTCTTAGGAAGCATTCTTTACCTTTTGTCGGAAGAAGTCACACTTCTTAAGATATTTATTCTCATGCAAGTAATTCTCTTCCGATATAAATCTTTTGCTTCTTAATACATTTCCTTCTGATTACTCTTCTTTATCAGAAGAACTTGACTTCCGAAGCATACACTTCTTTGACGCACAAGTTTATCTTCTTCCGATACTACACGACAAGTTTGTGTATTCTCGGAAGAATCTCTTTCATCTTCCGAAGTTCATTGTGCTACACAGCTGTCACGGAAGACCTTTTTATCCTATGTACCTCCGGATCTCAAATATTTAATGTGTTGTTATATTAAATGCTGACATCCGAAGGTATAAAAGGTCTCCCGCCCATTCAAATTCCCATTTCCTTCTTCTTCAATCGTCGGTTTCTACTTGAATTAAACCCTAACCGTCAATCTCAAAAATGGCTCTCCTTGCATTCAAACCTGCTCACAACCTTGTTGCCGAACTGTCTGCTGATCATGATGTTGACTTCGCTTCGATCATTTCGTTCCTCCGACGGAGCAGGTACTTTACGGCATTAACTGTTAACCCCGTGGTGTATGAATCTCATCACCAGCAGTTTTGGGGTTCGTGTTCTATTGTTGATTCCACAACGGGTAGATATCTTTCTTCTACCATTGACACTCATCCAATTTCCATTTATGTGGAAAACGTCTGTCGGCATCTTAATCTCAATGATGTCGAGGGCAGTGTTTCTTTCACAAGGGATGAGGAAGAAATGACCTTTCAGTCAATGGGGTACAAAGGTCCTATCCCTTCAACTACCTATTTGAAGGGTAAAGTATCCTATAATTACAAGTACCTCCTACATGTGTTTTTACATTGTCTGTCAAATAAAACCGGTGGTTGGGATCTGTGACACCCCGTAATTTCCAGGTCAGATTATCATTTATTTAAATGTCTATTTAAATGCTTATTGTACACGTGGCACTAGAATTAGATTGATTTAGTGTGACACGTGGCACGACAGTACGAACACTGACACATGACTAGATAATCCGTGGAATTTTAGACAAACAGCACACGCGAGTCAAAACACACGAACGTTGGTGAACGTATAGCACATTGTGTAACACAACACTCGAAACCTCACGGAACACTCACACTTTGAACTTGGAAGTTCAAAGGAGGCCAAACGATAGTTCGTAGACGTGAGAACGGCGACGAACGGATCAAACCCACTAAAATGGGCCTATTGGGCTCACCAGGGAATCTGTCGCGCTACGCGACGGTCCACATGACACTGTCGCGATACGCGACAAGTGGCGGGGGAAATTTGAACGCGGAACTCTCTCGCGCTACGCGAGGGGAACTCTTGAACCTGTCGCGCTACGCGAGGAGACCCAGTTCGCAGAAATCTTTATAAAACCAAGAAAAATCATTACCAGCCACCCTATTCCGCATTTCTCGAGTTCTGATCGACATAATCACCCTCTAACTTCATCTTCAACCTCTGGAACCTCCATTAACAACCATGGAAGCTCAAGTTTGAAGCTTGGAGGCCACATTGAAGACTTGGAGAGCCAAAGGAGATCACCTAGACCACCACCACTCGCTTGGAGCTACGACATTCGAACTTCTGGAGATTTAGGGTCTGCATATTCATCATCCTGGTGTTCAAGGAGCTCAAGAAGGTAGTTCCATACTTAAAAATCACTCTCACATCACCTACACCCACATGCAATGGTTAAAACCCACATGCAAGCACCCATGGCTCACATGCACGAATTTATAATCTGGATTTGTTGATTTTAATGTGGTAAATGATGATCTATGATGTTGTAATGGTGATTTATAATGATCCAAGTTGTTGTACATATGTGGTTATACTTGAAATAAAGATTTATAGCATTTTGAATGCATGCATGTATGATCCATGATGGTAGGAATGATCTTGAGTATGTTGATATGCTTATTGATGATAAAAGAAGGATTACTCATGGTTAGATTTGGCTAAATGGTTAAAATGTTGATATTTGATGAACTTTCTAATAATAGAAACTTTTTGATTGTAAAATGGTGATGTGAATGATATATGGTATCATGCATGCTCATAGATTGCTACTTAAATGTTATTAGAATGATTATGATGTTCAAATGTGATATTGATAATGTTTATGGTCATTTTTGACAAAGTTACTATATTTAGTAACTTTTATGGATGAAATAATGCTAGATGATGAATCGGATTATGTTAGTATGTTTAAAGGATGTTAAATGAGCTACTATGATGATTTGTAACATGAAAATAGGTCTAGAAATGCTTAAATGGTCATTTGATGCAAAAACAACAAAGTTACTATTTATAGTAACTTTATTTTTACAAAACCCGACTTAGGAACATTTTGTTTGATTCAAGCATGTTAAGTAACTTGATATGTTATAACATGAAGTTTAGATGCTAAGTTAGATGGTTTCCGATGTCACGTATGCTAAAATGGAAACTTTCCATTTTAGGAAACTTTTGTGCACTAACATGACGAAAACGACTTATATGAATTCGTATGATGATGTGCTATGTGTTAACATGATCACGTAGGACCATTGAGCATGCTAGAACTCGAACACCGATATGCTTTGTGAACTTTCCGTAAATGGAAACTTACTATAAATAGTAAGTTGTCCATAGACGCGATTTGCGCGTTTTGCACACGACAAACACTTACACGATTGCTACACGAGTCACAAACCGTCACACGGTTCACCAACGGGTCGTTGACTTGACACGGTCAACTTTGGTCAAACACGGTCAACTTTGGTCAAACACGGTCAACTTCGGTCAAACATGGTCAAACACGGTCAATGTGGACCAACACGAGCAAACATGGTCATTGTGGACCGACACGGACAAACATGAACAACCAAGGGTTGTTGGACACAAACATGAGCACTAACACGAACACTAGCACGGTCACTTACACGAACTCACATACGGTATACGATATAGGTTGCCGGTGACCGAGACGTGCTACTTGACGTTCAGGAGCTTACGCTTACACACTACTTCATCACTAAGGTGAGTTTACGGCCCCTCTTTACTCTTTTTCAAATGCTTTTAAATAGGGGGAGAATACTAGTTGCATCGAGTCAAACATTATTACTGTACAAACACTATTGTGTATGCTGGTTTATTGGACAAACATTAAGTGTTGAACTCGTTACAAGCCCTCACAAAGTCTTACCGTTAATGTACGAACAACGTGGTAGGTTTGGATGGATCCATTAGGGAATGACTAACCCCACGGGGCACCATGTTGACTGAGTGTCATAACCCGTGCAAATTCTGACCTAACTTGCTATGTATACGAGGCATAGCGGAGGCAAGAGCAAACAAGTCTAGTTCGGTAGTGACGCACTGACACTTTGGGCCTAGGGCTCGGTACTAACATTGATAAACAGCATGACACACTTTTCATTACTATATGTATATCAAAACCTGTGAACTCACCAACCATTGTGTTGACACTTGTTTTCAAACTTGTATTCTCAGGTAACTAGCAGGCTATGGATGCCAGGAATGCACGTAGGGGATCAGGCATAGGACCTACATGCATTTATTTATGTTTTCATGCAAACACTGTTTATTATGAATATGTATCTTTATCAAACATCGTAGTGTTTAACAACTTTTGATTTTCCGCTGCATATGTCAAACATTTGAATATTCCGCTGCTATATGATGAAATACTTTTTCCGCTGCAAACTATTTTAATTGTGTATGTGTCAAACATTGGATTTGTAAACGCATATAGAGGTGTTCTATATGACCTTGAGCTGTGATTCTGGACACGTCACATCCACGTGGACATTTGCCACAAGTGGGAATTTGGGGGTGTGACAGACTGGTATCAGAGCCTTGGTTATAGGGAACTAGGTTTGCATGTAGTAAACTTAGACTATAGCCATTGCTCAACTGTAGACACTACACGTAGAACTTGCACAATGATGACAGTATTACTTATCGAACTGTTGCTTACTAACTTAAAAACATGCAGGATGGCTGACGATAACACTAGCAGGAGCACCGACCGACACCAGATCCCTGATGACATGGCTGCCGAGAGTCGGCGACGCGTCGAGAGCATCGTAGCCCAGGTCGATGCCGAGATGGATCGGAGGGCTAGGGACTCAGCACGGGCTAGGTACTGGGGATGGCTACCCGCCATCATACAGAGCTGGATCATAGAGGAGAGAGTACCACCTTACCGATATCCCGGCGACACCACTCCAGGCCACCGTTTACCACCACTCGGAGTGTCGACAGAGCAGGCGTTTGCGGCACACGTGGCTTGCACACGACAGGTGATTCGGAAGAGTAGGGAACTAACTGATGAGTTCCGGACTCTTCGTGAGAGAAACGATCGTCTAGAAAGGCGAAACGATCAGCTAGAGGAGCGCAACAACAGACTGGAAGCCCAGATGGAGGCTCTACGACTCCAAATGTCCCAACTACTGACCGAGCATGGACAGGTCGTCGATGTCATGCAGGAACACGACGTGCGTATCACCGAGAATCGGACGGACATCACCGAGACTCAGGCCATGGTGCAGGCCAGTGATGCCATGCTTAATGCATGGGCTGCACAGTTTATTGAGGAGCCACCTCAGGAGGATGGTCCTGAATTCGAGGCCGAGGACCTCGAAGAAGAGGACCTTGATGAGGATCCTAATGAGGATCCGGAGGAGGATGATGATGACGGAGACGCTGCTAGCGATATCTCACACGTCTCTATGGATTCGGATTAGAGGACTGTTGTATTTTGTATTTTCTTATTTTGGCCTAGACGAGCGGGATGTGCTCGAAAAACTTATTATGTATTTTCTTTTGAAATCATTGTACTTCAAGCTTATTATTAATGAGAATTATGTTTTGTCCTACTTATTACATGTTGACCATGATAACATAACATCTGACTTGACTACTAGCATGACATATGATCTGACTTCTGACATAACATCTGACTTGACTTCTCTTATGACATTGGCTAATGCTCGAACCCATGCTAACTAACATTCTAACCTTCCGTATAGAACATGTCAGGGAGAGGAGCAAATGCCCTAAGACTCAAACGTAAGGCCGAAAAGGCAAGAATCAACATGATGGTTGAACGCAGATTCAACCGGATGCTCGCTGAGTACGAGGCAAACAAACAGGCCAGCGAAACGAGTGGCACTAACAACGGTACCAACACTTGCCTAACATGACTAACATAGTGTAGCTAACACGCACTAACACACGACATTGGTTTCTGAACAACAGGATCGCAAGGCAACAACAACAACAAGGGATGTTCTTTCAAATCCTTCCTGAACTGCCACCCTCACAAATTCAAGGGAACTGAGGGAGCTGTTGGTATGCTTCGTTGGGTGGAGAAGGCAGAATCTGTGTTCGCCATGTGCGAATGTTCTGAAGAAAACCGGGTCAAGTATGCAACCGGTACACTGGAGGGACCAGCTCTTACATGGTGGAACACCCATGTTCAAACCTTGGGGTTGGACGGTGCCAACTCCATGTCATGGACCGACTTCACCCGACTGCTGCATGAGGAATATTGTCCTCGTGATGAGATCCGCAAACTGGAAGCGGAATTCTGGGTGCATAAGATGGTGGGATCGGAGATCGAGCAATATTGTACTCGATTTCATGAGCTGTGTAAGCTATGCCCGGCTATGGTGACGCCGGAATACAAGAAGATCGAGCAGTTCATCAGTGGATTGCCCGAGCAATTCCAAAGCATAGTGATGGCGTCTGACATCACCACCATCCAACCACTGATCAGACTGGCTCATAAACTGACCGATCAAGCTGTAGCGCAGGGCAAGCTACCAAAACGAGGCGAGCATGTGAAGCCTCAAGAGAGCCAGAAGAGGAAGTGGGAACCCAGCCACCAGCAAGCTCATCAACCCCAACAACAACAAAAATCTGCACCAGCCAGAGCTTTCACTGCCACCCAACCCGATGACAAGGGGAAGGGTGTATATCAGGGGAAATACCCATTGTGCAACCGATGCTCATACCACCACTCCGGGCAATGCGAACGATACCGTTGCCTGAAGTGCGGAAGACACGGCCATATGGCCAAGGATTGCAGAACAAGATTCCCCATCAACAACAACAATCCCAACCACAACCAGAACCAGAATAACAACAACAACCAGAACACTCTTAGAGGGTGTTATGAATGTGGCAAGCCGGGCCACATGAGGAGGGATTGTCCTCAACTGAAGAAGGCCGGAGGAGGAGCGGCCAAAGGAAGAGCTTTTGTGATTGGCTCGGGAGAAGCCAAGGATGACCCAAACATCGTAACCGGTACGTTTCTTTTAAATAATGTCTATGCTAGCATATTATTTGATACCGGTGCCGATAGGAGCTTTATATCTAGTGAGTTTAGCAAATTACTAGATATTACCCCAACACCACTAGACTACAAGTATACTGTAGAATTAGCCGACGGCAAGTTGATCGAAACGCAACACATTCTTCGAGGATGCGCTATGACCTTGGCAGGTCACGAACTCGAAATCGATTTGATGCCGGTACTCTCGGAAGCTTTGATGTGGTCGTTGGAATGGATTGGTTATCCGCTAACCAAGCTGAGATCGTATGCAACGAGAAGATCGTACGAGTGACGTTGCAGAACGGAGAACAGATCTCGATTCAGGGGGAAAGGCGGGGAGTACCTCTGAACATCATATCATGCATGAAGGCAAACAAGTACCTACAAAAGGGATACACTGCAATACTAGCCCTCATCGCAGAGCAACCAAAGAAGGAGAGGAAGATTGAGGACATCGCTGTAGTCCGCGATTTTCCCGAAGTGTTTCCCGAAGATCTACCTGGACTACCTCCGCAGCGACAAGTCGAATTCCAGATAGACCTTACACCAGGAGCAGCACCGATTGCTAAGGCTCCATACCGACTAGCACCAACGGAGATGCAGGAACTGTCTAACCAGTTGCAGGAACTGTTAGACAAGGGATTTATCAGACCAAGCTTCTCACCTTGGGGAGCACCGGTCTTGTTCGTAAAGAAGAAAGACGGATCATTCCGTATGTGTATCGACTACAGAGAGCTGAACAAAGTGACGATCAAGAATCGATATCCCTTACCACGAATAGACGATCTATTTGACCAATTGCAAGGGTCAAGCTACTATTCAAAGATCGATTTAAGATCGGGTTACCATCAATTGAGGATACAAGAAAACGATATTCCTAAGACTGCCTTCCGAACTCGATACGGACACTACGAATTCTTGGTTATGCCCTTTGGACTGACCAATGCACCAGCCGTGTTCATGGATCTCATGAATAGAGTGTGCAAACCTTATCTTGACAAATTCGTGATAGTGTTCATTGACGACATTCTGATTTACTCTGAGAATCAGGAAGAGCATGCCGAACATCTAAGGCTAGTCTTGGAACTACTGAAGAAAGAGCAACTGTACGCGAAATTTTCAAAGTGCGACTTTTGGATTCGCGAAGTCCAATTCCTTGGACACGTGGTTAATGAACGGGGAATACACGTAGACCCAGCCAAAATCGAAGCCATCAAAAACTGGGAAGCACCCAAGACTCCGACTGAGGTGCGACAATTCCTAGGTCTGGCCGGGTACTACCGGAGATTTATCGAAGGATTCTCAAAAATTGCCCAATCGTTGACGTCCTTGACACATAAAGATAAGAAATTCGATTGGGGAGACAAACAGGAGGCTGCATTTAACTTGTTAAAACAGAAACTATGTACTGCACCTATCCTATCCTTACCGGAAGGATGCGAAGACTTCGTGGTGTATTGTGACGCCTCGAAACAAGGACTCGGTTGCGTGCTTATGCAACGCGAGAAAGTGATAGCATACGCTTCACGCCAACTGAAGGTGCATGAGAAGAATTACACGACTCATGACCTTGAGTTGGGAGCCGTAGTGTTTGCCTTGAAGATCTGGCGACACTACTTATACGGCACGAAATGTACAATCTTTACCGATCATAAGAGCCTACAACACATCTTCGACCAGAAAGAGTTGAACATGAGACAACGAAGATGGGTTGAACTCATAGGTGATTATGATTGCGCCATCAAGTATCATCCAGGCAAAGCCAACGTAGTGGCCGACGCGTTGAGCAGGAAGGAAACAACAAAACGCGTGCGTGCCCTACAACTCACGATTCATTCTGAATTACCAAAGCAGATACGGATCGCACAACAGGAAGCCTTAAAAGCTGAAAATCTCACTCTTGAAGCCATGCGCGGCATGGATAAACAATTGAAGGCAAAGGGTGACGGGGCTTACTATCTGATGGAACGGATTTGGATTCCACGCTACGGAGGATTGAGAGAAGTAGTGATGGACGAAGCTCACAAGAGCCGGTATTCCGTACACCCAGGCTCTGATAAGATGTATCACGATTTGAAGACAACCTATTGGTGGCCAAACATGAAAGCTGAGATAGCAACATACGTGAGTAAATGCCTAACGTGCTCAAAAGTCAAAGTTGAGTACCAGAAGCCATCAGGGTTACTTCAACAACCGGAATTACCAATGTGGAAATGGGAGCAGATTTCCATGGATTTCATCACTAAACTGCCAAGGACGGCAAGTGGTTGCGATACCATCTGGGTTATCGTAGACCGACTGACAAAGTCTGCACATTTTCTACCGATCAAGGAGACTGACAAGCTAGACAAACTCACTCGGGTTTATTTAAAGGAAGTGGTCACTCGACATGGAGTGCCAATCTCAATCATATCTGACCGCGACAGTCGATTCACGTCGCATTTCTGGAAATCCTTGCATAAGGCTCTGGGCACGAGATTGGACATGAGTACCGCTTACCACCCGCAGACGGACGGGCAAAGTGAGCGAACGATACAGACACTGGAGGACATGCTCCGGGCATGTGTCATTGACTTTGGTAGTAGCTGGGAATCTCATCTACCGTTAGTTGAGTTCTCATATAACAATAGCTACCACACTAGCATTCAAGCTGCACCATTCGAGGCACTTTACGGACGTAAGTGTCGATCACCCATCTGCTGGGCGGAAGTTGGAGACAGCCAACTGACTGGTCCAGAACTGGTGCACGAGACAACTGAGAAGATCGTGCAAATACGCAAACGAATGGCAGCAGCTCGGGACAGACAGAAAAGCTACGCCGACAAGCGACGCAAACCGTTAGAGTTCCAGGTGGGAGACAGAGTGTTACTCAAGGTCTCGCCCTGGAAAGGTGTCATTCGGTTTGGCAAACGAGGAAAGTTGAACCCTCGTTACATTGGACCGTTCGAGATTACAAAACGAATAGGCCCTGTAGCCTACGAACTGAACCTGCCGGTTGAACTGAGCAGCGTACACAACGTATTCCACATCTCGAACCTCAAGAAGTGCCTATCAGATGGAACACTTGTTATTCCTCTCGAGGAAATACAAATCGACGAACAATTGAACTTTGTTGAGGAACCAGTGGAGATTATGGACCGGGAAACTAAGAAACTCAAGCTCAGCAAGATCCCAATAGTGAAAGTGCGATGGAATTCGCGACGAGGACCGGAATTCACGTGGGAACGTGAAGACCAGATGAAACAAAAGTACCCACACCTGTTCGCGGAACAGGCAAATACTAGCAACGCAAGTTGAATTTCGGGACGAAATTCTTTCTAACATGGGGAGGATGTGACACCCCGTAATTTCCAGGTCAGATTATCATTTATTTAAATGTCTATTTAAATGCTTATTGTACACGTGGCACTAGAATTAGATTGATTTAGTGTGACACGTGGCACGACAGTACGAACACTGACACATGACTAGATAATCCGTGGAATTTAGACAAACAGCACACGCGAGTCAAAACACACGAACGTTGGTGAACGTATAGCACATTGTGTAACACAACACTCGAAACCTCACGGAACACTCACACTTTGAACTTGGAAGTTCAAAGGAGGCCAAACGATAGTTCGTAGACGTGAGAACGGCGACGAACGGATCAAACCCACTAAAATGGGCCTATTGGGCTCACCAGGGAATCTGTCGCGCTACGCGACGGTCCACATGACACTGTCGCGATACGCGACAAGTGGCGGGGGAAATTTGAACGCGGAACTCTCTCGCGCTACGCGAGGGGAACTCTTGAACCTGTCGCGCTACGCGAGGAGACCCAGTTCGCAGAAATCTTTATAAAACCAAGAAAAATCATTACCAGCCACCCTATTCCGCATTTCTCGAGTTCTGATCGACATAATCACCCTCTAACTTCATCTTCAACCTCTGGAACCTCCATTAACAACCATGGAAGCTCAAGTTTGAAGCTTGGAGGCCACATTGAAGACTTGGAGAGCCAAAGGAGATCACCTAGACCACCACCACTCGCTTGGAGCTACGACATTCGAACTTCTGGAGATTTAGGGTCTGCATATTCATCATCCTAGTGTTCAAGGAGCTCAAGAAGGTAGTTCCATACTTAAAAATCACTCTCACATCACCTACACCCACATGCAATGGTTAAAACCCACATGCAAGCACCCATGGCTCACATGCACGAATTTATAATCTGGATTTGTTGATTTTAATGTGGTAAATGATGATCTATGATGTTGTAATGGTGATTTATAATGATCCAAGTTGTTGTACATATGTGGTTATACTTGAAATAAAGATTTATAGCATTTTGAATGCATGCATGTATGATCCATGATGGTAGGAATGATCTTGAGTATGTTGATATGCTTATTGATGATAAAAGAAGGATTACTCATGGTTAGATTTGGCTAAATGGTTAAAATGTTGATATTTGATGAACTTTCTAATAATAGAAACTTTTTGATTGTAAAATGGTGATGTGAATGATATATGGTATCATGCATGCTCATAGATTGCTACTTAAATGTTATTAGAATGATTATGATGTTCAAATGTGATATTGATAATGTTTATGGTCATTTTTGACAAAGTTACTATATTTAGTAACTTTTATGGATGAAATAATGCTAGATGATGAATCGGATTATGTTAGTATGTTTAAAGGATGTTAAATGAGCTACTATGATGATTTGTAACATGAAAATAGGTCTAGAAATGCTTAAATGGTCATTTGATGCAAAAACAACAAAGTTACTATTTATAGTAACTTTATTTTTACAAAACCCGACTTAGGAACATTTTGTTTGATTCAAGCATGTTAAGTAACTTGATATGTTATAACATGAAGTTTAGATGCTAAGTTAGATGGTTTCCGATGTCACGTATGCTAAAATGGAAACTTTCCATTTTAGGAAACTTTTGTGCACTAACATGACGAAAACGACTTATATGAATTCGTATGATGATGTGCTATGTGTTAACATGATCACGTAGGACCATTGAGCATGCTAGAACTCGAACACCGATATGCTTTGTGAACTTTCCGTAAATGGAAACTTACTATAAATAGTAAGTTGTCCATAGACGCGATTTGCGCGTTTTGCACACGACAAACACTTACACGATTGCTACACGAGTCACAAACCGTCACACGGTTCACCAACGGGTCGTTGACTTGACACGGTCAACTTTGGTCAAACACGGTCAACTTTGGTCAAACACGGTCAACTTCGGTCAAACATGGTCAAACACGGTCAATGTGGACCAACACGAGCAAACACGGTCATTGTGGACCGACACGGACAAACATGAACAACCAAGGGTTGTTGGACACAAACATGAGCACTAACACGAACACTAGCACGGTCACTTACACGAACTCACATACGGTATACGATATAGGTTGCCGGTGACCGAGACGTGCTACTTGACGTTCAGGAGCTTACGCTTACACACTACTTCATCACTAAGGTGAGTTTACGGCCCCTCTTTACTCTTTTTCAAATGCTTTTAAATAGGGGGAGAATACTAGTTGCATCGAGTCAAACATTATTACTGTACAAACACTATTGCGTATGCTGGTTTATTGGACAAACATTAAGTGTTGAACTCGTTACAAGCCCTCACAAAGTCTTACCGTTAATGTACGAACAACGTGGTAGGTTTGGATGGATCCATTAGGGAATGACTAACCCCACGGGGCACCATGTTGACTGAGTGTCATAACCCGTGCAAATTCTGACCTAACTTGCTATGTATACGAGGCATAGCGGAGGCAAGAGCAAACAAGTCTAGTTCGGTAGTGACGCACTGACACTTTGGGCCTAGGGCTCGGTACTAACATTGATAAACAGCATGACACACTTTTCATTACTATATGTATATCAAAACCTGTGAACTCACCAACCATTGTGTTGACACTTGTTTTCAAACTTGTATTCTCAGGTAACTAGCAGGCTATGGATGCCAGGAATGCACGTAGGGGATCAGGCATAGGACCTACATGCATTTATTTATGTTTTCATGCAAACACTGTTTATTATGAATATGTATCTTTATCAAACATCGTAGTGTTTAACAACTTTTGATTTTCCGCTGCATATGTCAAACATTTGAATATTCCGCTGCTATATGATGAAATACTTTTTCCGCTGCAAACTATTTTAATTGTGTATGTGTCAAACATTGGATTTGTAAACGCATATAGAGGTGTTCTATATGACCTTGAGCTGTGATTCTGGACACGTCACATCCACGTGGACATTTGCCACAAGTGGGAATTTGGGGGTGTGACAGACTGGTATCAGAGCCTTGGTTATAGGGAACTAGGTTTGCATGTAGTAAACTTAGACTATAGCCATTGCTCAACTGTAGACACTACACGTAGAACTTGCACAATGATGACAGTATTACTTATCGAACTGTTGCTTACTAACTTAAAAACATGCAGGATGGCTGACGATAACACTAGCAGGAGCACCGACCGACACCAGATCCCTGATGACATGGCTGCCGAGAGTCGGCGACGCGTCGAGAGCATCGTAGCCCAGGTCGATGCCGAGATGGATCGGAGGGCTAGGGACTCAGCACGGGCTAGGTACTGGGGATGGCTACCTGCCATCATACAGAGCTGGATCATAGAGGAGAGAGTACCACCTTACCGATATCCCGGCGACACCACTCCAGGCCACCGTTTACCACCACTCGGAGTGTCGACAGAGCAGGCGTTTGCGGCACACGTGGCTTGCACACGACAGGTGATTCGGAAGAGTAGGGAACTAACTGATGAGTTCCGGACTCTTCGTGAGAGAAACGATCGTCTAGAAAGGCGAAACGATCAGCTAGAGGAGCGCAACAACAGACTGGAAGCCCAGATGGAGGCTCTACGACTCCAAATGTCCCAACTACTGACCGAGCATGGACAGGTCGTCGATGTCATGCAGGAACACGACGTGCGTATCACCGAGAATCGGACGGACATCACCGAGACTCAGGCCATGGTGCAGGCCAGTGATGCCATGCTTAATGCATGGGCTGCACAGTTTATTGAGGAGCCACCTCAGGAGGATGGTCCTGAATTCGAGGCCGAGGACCTCGAAGAAGAGGACCTTGATGAGGATCCTAATGAGGATCCGGAGGAGGATGATGATGACGGAGACGCTGCTAGCGATATCTCACACGTCTCTATGGATTCGGATTAGAGGACTGTTGTATTTTGTATTTTCTTATTTTGGCCTAGACGAGCGGGATGTGCTCGAAAAACTTATTATGTATTTTCTTTTGAAATCATTGTACTTCAAGCTTATTATTAATGAGAATTATGTTTTGTCCTACTTATTACATGTTGACCATGATAACATAACATCTGACTTGACTACTAGCATGACATATGATCTGACTTCTGACATAACATCTGACTTGACTTCTCTTATGACATTGGCTAATGCTCGAACCCATGCTAACTAACATTCTAACCTTCCGTATAGAACATGTCAGGGAGAGGAGCAAATGCCCTAAGACTCAAACGTAAGGCCGAAAAGGCAAGAATCAACATGATGGTTGAACGCAGATTCAACCGGATGCTCGCTGAGTACGAGGCAAACAAACAGGCCAGCGAAACGAGTGGCACTAACAACGGTACCAACACTTGCCTAACATGACTAACATAGTGTAGCTAACACGCACTAACACACGACATTGGTTTCTGAACAACAGGATCGCAAGGCAACAACAACAACAAGGGATGTTCTTTCAAATCCTTCCTGAACTGCCACCCTCACAAATTCAAGGGAACTGAGGGAGCTGTTGGTATGCTTCGTTGGGTGGAGAAGGCAGAATCTGTGTTCGCCATGTGCGAATGTTCTGAAGAAAACCGGGTCAAGTATGCAACCGGTACACTGGAGGGACCAGCTCTTACATGGTGGAACACCCATGTTCAAACCTTGGGGTTGGACGGTGCCAACTCCATGTCATGGACCGACTTCACCCGACTGCTGCATGAGGAATATTGTCCTCGTGATGAGATCCGCAAACTGGAAGCGGAATTCTGGGTGCATAAGATGGTGGGATCGGAGATCGAGCAATATTGTACTCGATTTCATGAGCTGTGTAAGCTATGCCCGGCTATGGTGACGCCGGAATACAAGAAGATCGAGCAGTTCATCAGTGGATTGCCCGAGCAATTCCAAAGCATAGTGATGGCGTCTGACATCACCACCATCCAACCACTGATCAGACTGGCTCATAAACTGACCGATCAAGCTGTAGCGCAGGGCAAGCTACCAAAACGAGGCGAGCATGTGAAGCCTCAAGAGAGCCAGAAGAGGAAGTGGGAACCCAGCCACCAGCAAGCTCATCAACCCCAACAACAACAAAAATCTGCACCAGCCAGAGCTTTCACTGCCACCCAACCCGATGACAAGGGGAAGGGTGTATATCAGGGGAAATACCCATTGTGCAACCGATGCTCATACCACCACTCCGGGCAATGCGAACGATACCGTTGCCTGAAGTGCGGAAGACACGGCCATATGGCCAAGGATTGCAGAACAAGATTCCCCATCAACAACAACAATCCCAACCACAACCAGAACCAGAATAACAACAACAACCAGAACACTCTTAGAGGGTGTTATGAATGTGGCAAGCCGGGCCACATGAGGAGGGATTGTCCTCAACTGAAGAAGGCCGGAGGAGGAGCGGCCAAAGGAAGAGCTTTTGTGATTGGCTCGGGAGAAGCCAAGGATGACCCAAACATCGTAACCGGTACGTTTCTTTTAAATAATGTCTATGCTAGCATATTATTTGATACCGGTGCCGATAGGAGCTTTATATCTAGTGAGTTTAGCAAATTACTAGATATTACCCCAACACCACTAGACTACAAGTATACTGTAGAATTAGCCGACGGCAAGTTGATCGAAACGCAACACATTCTTCGAGGATGCGCTATGACCTTGGCAGGTCACGAACTTGAGATCGATTTGATGCCAGTAATACTCGGAAGCTTTGATGTGGTCGTTGGAATGGATTGGTTATCCGCTAACCAAGCTGAGATCGTATGCAACGAGAAGATCGTACGAGTGACGTTGCAGAACGGAGAACAGATCTCGATTCAGGGGGAAAGGCGGGGAGTACCTCTGAACATCATATCATGCATGAAGGCAAACAAGTACCTACAAAAGGGATACACTGCAATACTAGCCCTCATCGCAGAGCAACCAAAGAAGGAGAGGAAGATTGAGGACATCGCTGTAGTCCGCGATTTTCCCGAAGTGTTTCCCGAAGATCTACCTGGACTACCTCCGCAGCGACAAGTCGAATTCCAGATAGACCTTACACCAGGAGCAGCACCGATTGCTAAGGCTCCATACCGACTAGCACCAACGGAGATGCAGGAACTGTCTAACCAGTTGCAGGAACTGTTAGACAAGGGATTTATCAGACCAAGCTTCTCACCTTGGGGAGCACCGGTCTTGTTCGTAAAGAAGAAAGACGGATCATTCCGTATGTGTATCGACTACAGAGAGCTGAACAAAGTGACGATCAAGAATCGATATCCCTTACCACGAATAGACGATCTATTTGACCAATTGCAAGGGTCAAGCTACTATTCAAAGATCGATTTAAGATCGGGTTACCATCAATTGAGGATACAAGAAAACGATATTCCTAAGACTGCCTTCCGAACTCGATACGGACACTACGAATTCTTGGTTATGCCCTTTGGACTGACCAATGCACTAGCCGTGTTCATGGATCTCATGAATAGAGTGTGCAAACCTTATCTTGACAAATTCGTGATAGTGTTCATTGACGACATTCTGATTTACTCTGAGAATCAGGAAGAGCATGCCGAACATCTAAGGCTAGTCTTGGAACCACTGAAGAAAGAGCAACTGTACGCGAAATTTTCAAAGTGCGACTTTTGGATTCGCGAAGTCCAATTCCTTGGACACGTGGTTAATGAACGGGGAATACACGTAGACCCAGCCAAAATCGAAGCCATCAAAAACTGGGAAGCACCCAAGACTCCGACTGAGGTGCGACAATTCCTAGGTCTGGCCGGGTACTACCGGAGATTTATCGAAGGATTCTCAAAAATTGCCCAATCGTTGACGTCCTTGACACATAAAGATAAGAAATTCGATTGGGGAGACAAACAGGAGGCTGCATTTAACTTGTTAAAACAGAAACTATGTACTGCACCTATCCTATCCTTACCGGAAGGATGCGAAGACTTCGTGGTGTATTGTGACGCCTCGAAACAAGGACTCGGTTGCGTGCTTATGCAACGCGAGAAAGTGATAGCATACGCTTCACGCCAACTGAAGGTGCATGAGAAGAATTACACGACTCATGACCTTGAGTTGGGAGCCGTAGTGTTTGCCTTGAAGATCTGGCGACACTACTTATACGGCACGAAATGTACAATCTTTACCGATCATAAGAGCCTACAACACATCTTCGACCAGAAAGAGTTGAACATGAGACAACGAAGATGGGTTGAACTCATAGGTGATTATGATTGCGCCATCAAGTATCATCCAGGCAAAGCCAACGTAGTGGCCGACGCGTTGAGCAGGAAGGAAACAACAAAACGCGTGCGTGCCCTACAACTCACGATTCATTCTGAATTACCAAAGCAGATACGGATCGCACAACAGGAAGCCTTAAAAGCTGAAAATCTCACTCTTGAAGCCATGCGCGGCATGGATAAACAATTGAAGGCAAAGGGTGACGGGGCTTACTATCTGATGGAACGGATTTGGATTCCACGCTACGGAGGATTGAGAGAAGTAGTGATGGACGAAGCTCACAAGAGCCGGTATTCCGTACACCCAGGCTCTGATAAGATGTATCACGATTTGAAGACAACCTATTGGTGGCCAAACATGAAAGCTGAGATAGCAACATACGTGAGTAAATGCCTAACGTGCTCAAAAGTCAAAGTTGAGTACCAGAAGCCATCAGGGTTACTTCAACAACCGGAATTACCAATGTGGAAATGGGAGCAGATTTCCATGGATTTCATCACTAAACTGCCAAGGACGGCAAGTGGTTGCGATACCATCTGGGTTATCGTAGACCGACTGACAAAGTCTGCACATTTTCTACCGATCAAGGAGACTGACAAGCTAGACAAACTCACTCGGGTTTATTTAAAGGAAGTGGTCACTCGACATGGAGTGCCAATCTCAATCATATCTGACCGCGACAGTCGATTCACGTCGCATTTCTGGAAATCCTTGCATAAGGCTCTGGGCACGAGATTGGACATGAGTACCGCTTACCACCCGCAGACGGACGGGCAAAGTGAGCGAACGATACAGACACTGGAGGACATGCTCCGGGCATGTGTCATTGACTTTGGTAGTAGCTGGGAATCTCATCTACCGTTAGTTGAGTTCTCATATAACAATAGCTACCACACTAGCATTCAAGCTGCACCATTCGAGGCACTTTACGGACGTAAGTGTCGATCACCCATCTGCTGGGCGGAAGTTGGAGACAGCCAACTGACTGGTCCAGAACTGGTGCACGAGACAACTGAGAAGATCGTGCAAATACGCAAACGAATGGCAGCAGCTCGGGACAGACAGAAAAGCTACGCCGACAAGCGACGCAAACCGTTAGAGTTCCAGGTGGGAGACAGAGTGTTACTCAAGGTCTCGCCCTGGAAAGGTGTCATTCGGTTTGGCAAACGAGGAAAGTTGAACCCTCGTTACATTGGACCGTTCGAGATTACAAAACGAATAGGCCCTGTAGCCTACGAACTGAACCTGCCGGTTGAACTGAGCAGCGTACACAACGTATTCCACATCTCGAACCTCAAGAAGTGCCTATCAGATGGAACACTTGTTATTCCTCTCGAGGAAATACAAATCGACGAACAATTGAACTTTGTTGAGGAACCAGTGGAGATTATGGACCGGGAAACTAAGAAACTCAAGCTCAGCAAGATCCCAATAGTGAAAGTGCGATGGAATTCGCGACGAGGACCGGAATTCACGTGGGAACGTGAAGACCAGATGAAACAAAAGTACCCACACCTGTTCGCGGAACAGGCAAATACTAGCAACGCAAGTTGAATTTCGGGACGAAATTCTTTCTAACATGGGGAGGATGTGACACCCCGTAATTTCCAGGTCAGATTATCATTTATTTAAATGTCTATTTAAATGCTTATTGTACACGTGGCACTAGAATTAGATTGATTTAGTGTGACACGTGGCACGACAGTACGAACACTGACACATGACTAGATAATCCGTGGAATTTTAGACAAACAGCACACGCGAGTCAAAACACACGAACGTTGGTGAACGTATAGCACATTGTGTAACACAACACTCGAAACCTCACGGAACACTCACACTTTGAACTTGGAAGTTCAAAGGAGGCCAAACGATAGTTCGTAGACGTGAGAACGGCGACGAACGGATCAAACCCACTAAAATGGGCCTATTGGGCTCACCAGGGAATCTGTCGCGCTACGCGACGGTCCACATGACACTGTCGCGATACGCGACAAGTGGCGGGGGAAATTTGAACGCGGAACTCTCTCGCGCTACGCGAGGGGAACTCTTGAACCTGTCGCGCTACGCGAGGAGACCCAGTTCGCAGAAATCTTTATAAAACCAAGAAAAATCATTACCAGCCACCCTATTCCGCATTTCTCGAGTTCTGATCGACATAATCACCCTCTAACTTCATCTTCAACCTCTGGAACCTCCATTAACAACCATGGAAGCTCAAGTTTGAAGCTTGGAGGCCACATTGAAGACTTGGAGAGCCAAAGGAGATCACCTAGACCACCACCACTCGCTTGGAGCTACGACATTCGAACTTCTGGAGATTTAGGGTCTGCATATTCATCATCCTGGTGTTCAAGGAGCTCAAGAAGGTAGTTCCATACTTAAAAATCACTCTCACATCACCTACACCCACATGCAATGGTTAAAACCCACATGCAAGCACCCATGGCTCACATGCACGAATTTATAATCTGGATTTGTTGATTTTAATGTGGTAAATGATGATCTATGATGTTGTAATGGTGATTTATAATGATCCAAGTTGTTGTACATATGTGGTTATACTTGAAATAAAGATTTATAGCATTTTGAATGCATGCATGTATGATCCATGATGGTAGGAATGATCTTGAGTATGTTGATATGCTTATTGATGATAAAAGAAGGATTACTCATGGTTAGATTTGGCTAAATGGTTAAAATGTTGATTTTGATGAACTTTCTAATAATAGAAACTTTTTGATTGTAAAATGGTGATGTGAATGATATATGGTATCATGCATGCTCATAGATTGCTACTTAAATGTTATTAGAATGATTATGATGTTCAAATGTGATATTGATAATGTTTATGGTCATTTTTGACAAAGTTACTATATTTAGTAACTTTTATGGATGAAATAATGCTAGATGATGAATCGGATTATGTTAGTATGTTTAAAGGATGTTAAATGAGCTACTATGATGATTTGTAACATGAAAATAGGTCTAGAAATGCTTAAATGGTCATTTGATGCAAAAACAACAAAGTTACTATTTATAGTAACTTTATTTTTACAAAACCCGACTTAGGAACATTTTGTTTGATTCAAGCATGTTAAGTAACTTGATATGTTATAACATGAAGTTTAGATGCTAAGTTAGATGGTTTCCGATGTCACGTATGCTAAAATGGA
Organism: Mikania micrantha; assembly: GCA_009363875.1. NCBI lineage: Eukaryota > Viridiplantae > Streptophyta > Magnoliopsida > Asterales > Asteraceae > Mikania > Mikania micrantha. Next base: position 5,121,111 of record CM018690.1, on the reverse strand, counting down.
AACTTTCCATTTTAGGAAACTTTTGTGCACTAACATGACGAAAACGACTTATATGAATTCGTATGATGATGTGCTATGTGTTAACATGATCACGTAGGACCATTGAGCATGCTAGAACTCGAACACCGATATGCTTTGTGAACTTTCCGTAAATGGAAACTTACTATAAATAGTAAGTTGTCCATAGACGCGATTTGCGCGTTTTGCACACGACAAACACTTACACGATTGCTACACGAGTCACAAACCGTCACACGGTTCACCAACGGGTCGTTGACTTGACACGGTCAACTTTGGTCAAACACGGTCAACTTTGGTCAAACACGGTCAACTTCGGTCAAACATGGTCAAACACGGTCAATGTGGACCAACACGAGCAAACATGGTCATTGTGGACCGACACGGACAAACATGAACAACCAAGGGTTGTTGGACACAAACATGAGCACTAACACGAACACTAGCACGGTCACTTACACGAACTCACATACGGTATACGATATAGGTTGCCGGTGACCGAGACGTGCTACTTGACGTTCAGGAGCTTACGCTTACACACTACTTCATCACTAAGGTGAGTTTACGGCCCCTCTTTACTCTTTTTCAAATGCTTTTAAATAGGGGGAGAATACTAGTTGCATCGAGTCAAACATTATTACTGTACAAACACTATTGCGTATGCTGGTTTATTGGACAAACATTAAGTGTTGAACTCGTTACAAGCCCTCACAAAGTCTTACCGTTAATGTACGAACAACGTGGTAGGTTTGGATGGATCCATTAGGGAATGACTAACCCCACGGGGCACCATGTTGACTGAGTGTCATAACCCGTGCAAATTCTGACCTAACTTGCTATGTATACGAGGCATAGCGGAGGCAAGAGCAAACAAGTCTAGTTCGGTAGTGACGCACTGACACTTTGGGCCTAGGGCTCGGTACTAACATTGATAAACAGCATGACACACTTTTCATTACTATATGTATATCAAAACCTGTGAACTCACCAACCATTGTGTTGACACTTGTTTTCAAACTTGTATTCTCAGGTAACTAGCAGGCTATGGATGCCAGGAATGCACGTAGGGGATCAGGCATAGGACCTACATGCATTTATTTATGTTTTCATGCAAACACTGTTTATTATGAATATGTATCTTTATCAAACATCGTAGTGTTTAACAACTTTTGATTTTCCGCTGCATATGTCAAACATTTGAATATTCCGCTGCTATATGATGAAATACTTTTTCCGCTGCAAACTATTTTAATTGTGTATGTGTCAAACATTGGATTTGTAAACGCATATAGAGGTGTTCTATATGACCTTGAGCTGTGATTCTGGACACGTCACATCCACGTGGACATTTGCCACAAGTGGGAATTTGGGGGTGTGACAGGATCAAATTCCTTCTGATTTGGCTTCGGCTATTCATGAGTTGAACTCTAATCACTTGTTTAACTTTTCATCATTTGTTTTCAATAACTTGGTGGACAACCTGTCATCACCAAAGAAATTTTGTATGTATCCCAGATTTTTGCAACAAATATTTAATGGTGAGTTGTTGTGTTCACTCTCACTAACTGGGAACATTTACAAAGTACCCTTGGTTACTGCCAAGGATTTTGTGCAAATAAAGAAGACGAGTGCACAGTTCTCTAGAACTTTCACTCTTCTTCCGTCCATGGAGCAACCTGCTCCTGAAAGTGACAGCTCTTTCAAACCAACAGATGTTGAACCCACACCTTCCAATCAAACAACCCCCTCCATCAAAGTCACCTACAAACGTAAACGAAACCCTGAACATTTATATACAACTGTTCAGGCTTTTTCTTCCGAACCTAAAAAGAAAAGGGCTAATAGACCTAGCAAGGGCCCAGTTCTGCCTAAGGTGAAAACCACACCTAATGCTTTACCATTGGATCTTTCTCTGGATCCAGTGGCTGCCCTTCACCCATCCAATAGCCCTTAGTGTATGTCACCAAACATACCTGAGAATATCCAAAGGGATGCCAATGCTCAGGAGCCTGCTTCTTCGGAAGTAGCTCCTCTAGAACAAGGACTGTCTCCTAGGTCCGTAGGTCAATCTACACCATCACAGCCCCCCACTCATCCGGATACCTAAGCTCAAGGCACCTTCTCGGCTACTCTGTATGACCCACTTTCTCCCACTTCCCAAACTCTTCTGCGAGTGGTGACAGAGTTGCAAGAGAGGTTCCCTGACCCAAAGCTTACAACAACAGAGGTTGACCCCAGAAGCGTTGAAGGGTTTAATACAGTGGAGGCTGCCACTACTAATGAACCATCTATCATTCCTCAGGACAGTGGTAACAGCAATAGGACCTCCTCTGTGGCAACTCATATTGCAGATGACTTCTTTGAGGTCATCTTCAATGAGAGGAATCCAGGGCGCCAAGAAACCATATCTGGTGATGGAGGTGCAGGAGCTAGGCTCAAGACTCCATCGCCCCATGATTCCAGTCAGGTGGATAAGGGCACAACCATACAGGAATTGACGGCCACCATCCCCTGTTGAAACTCTAAAGCCTCCTTTTGAGACTAGGTCCCCTTCTAGGACCACTACCAAGGTTACCATAGAGGACTCCAATCAAGCCACAACCTCTAGCTCCATGGAACCTAAGTCCCCTCTTGGGACAACAGCCGGTGAATACGTGTCTCCTCTTGAGACAACAGCTGATGAACCCATGTCTCCTCCTGAGACAATGGTTGTTGATGAAGACCTCTCTTCAAATCCTGAGCTCTCTAAGGACACCACTAAGGAACCGTCCAATGTGGTTGGTCAACTGGAGGAAGCCGTGGATGCTAAGGTTAACTCCGAAGCTGCAGCTGCTTCCGAAGGCCTATTCATAGTTGAGGTATCCTCCTCAGATGAACTTTTGGCCGATGAACCAGCTGGTGAGGCCACAGGATCTATATCCTCTGGGTTAAATATAATGGATAAAGGCAAAAGGAAACTAACCCCAGAGGAGGAAGCTGCACAAGAGGAGAGGAGGCCACCACTGAAGAAGGGCCGACAAGATACTTCTCTGGATAGAGAGATTCTGAGACTCTCTGGTCTCCTCCAGGAGAAGGGGTTTGATGTTGATGAGGTACTACTCTGTTCGGTACCTGAAATGGTTGCTGAGCTGGATAGGGTGCATCAGCTTGAACAGACTGCTGCTGCATACAAAGCTGCGGCATCTTCCAAGAAGAAACAAAAAGAAGATGCCTATCAAGAGAAGATGAAGTTGTTCCTTTTGAACTACAACTTCTCAAAAAGGCAGCTTGCTCCTATGAAGAACTCCACCATGGATCTACATGTAAGAGAAATCAAAAGCAAGATAGCGAGGGGAGAATTACCTTCAATGAAGCAGATCCAGGCACAACAGGAGGCTCTAAACCTAGGCCTCCAGGGAAGCTTTCAGGGAAGAATAATCATTCAAAAACCTCTCTCTGATGCAGCATTCAGAGAGAGTTTGGAAGTAATATGTGATGCCTCAACAAATGCATTCTTCCCTAAGCAAGAGACTCCCTCTCCTCCATCCAGTCCTTCGTATGATAACATGCCCATATCCTCAGTGATCAAAATCAAAAGAAGTCAAACAAAGCAACAAACCATTGATCCTGAGGAACAATCAAGAATGGAAGATAGGAGAGAAGAAGAATCTGCACTGGCTTCCACGGAAGCAATGGCTTCCACTAAAGCTGCAGTGGCTTCCACTGATGCAGTGGCTTCCACCAAAGAAGCAACGGCTTCCACTGAAGCAGAAGCCACTCCTAAAGCCACTAAAACTGAGGAGGATGAAAGAGAGCAGGAGGAACAGGAAGAAGGGAATACACCCTCAGGTCAGATAGTTCCTTATAGAAGGCGTGGTCCTTTCAGAAAAAGAAAGACCGTGGCAAGAAGAAAAAGACATGAGGAAATGCCCAAAAGTGTGTATTTTCCTATTGTTGAATGAAGCTACTCATCCCTGGAGAAGAAATTTGTATTAAAATACTGTAATGGGAACATTGTGAAACTCCAGGAGTACGAGGTTTTTGCTCTTCCTGCTCCATACATCTTTGATCTGGAAAACCTGCCTCTACTCAATCCAGAAGGAAGGATTACACCAATACTTATCCAGAGAAGAGCTGAAACCTTAAGAAGCGAAGGATATAAGTTTTGGTAGCATTAGCCTAGGGGGAGACTGTAAGGACCATTAAGACTGATGCGCACCAAAGCATCTTAGGATCTAGTCTTAGACCTTCGGAAGACAAACAACTATTGGAAGAGAAGAATTAGCCTTCGAAAGAACCATTGATTCCGAAGGATAATTCTCTTCTTCTGAAAGCGATACAACAACCTGAAGCTTCCGAATCCCTCCTCAGTACTTAGAAGTTCAAATCGATTAGTGGTTCCGATCGATCATCAGTGGTTCCCAAGATAAAGACTTCCGAAGACTTTCTCTGACAAAGATTCTGGATACTTATAGAAATAATCAGAGCTGCTTTCTCACCTTCAGATCAACAAAGAAGACATTCCGATGTTAGTCAGCAGCAAAGAAGATTTGTCAGAACTACAAAGATACGAAGCATTTAATACCTTTTGTTGCTTAGGTATTTATTGTAAAAGTCAATGGAGTCTTTTGTATTAATTGTAATTAATATGGCTTGGCCTGTCAAGACCATAACAGATACTAGATTTAGCATACATTTGTTTCTAGTGTTTTGTCTAGCCGTGTATCCCTACGAGGATACAACTATAGGTCTTAGTATAAAATCCTTCACTTGTAACTTAGCAAGGCACGAGTGTGTGCTTGAGCTGTTGAGTCTTGTTCACTTTGCATTTGAACAAAATATACTTTGACCTTGAAAGTATCTTTATTTATGTATTGTATTTGTTCTGCAAGTGTGAGTGAGTCGAGTTGATAGGACTTTCCACATCTATCAAGTTCGGTAGAAGATTACTTGTGAAAGTGTTGTGTTGAGATACACAACCCGATCCAACATATAACCAACAGGTGTCAATGAAAATTTAGAAAATATAAAATATGAGTACAATTTCAAATGATTTTAAGTATAAAAATAATAATATATTTTCTTTAAATACTAATTTTTTATAGCTTGTTTTTCTTTATACATTGTGCTTTAAATATATCTTTTTGAAAATTTTGTATTTATAATATTTGTTTTTTAAAAAAAAGTGTGCTTCTTAATATTAATATATTTTAATGTATTAAAATCTTTTTTAGTTAAAAGATGTATAAAAAGATTATTTAATATTTAATATTATTTATTATGAAATGTAGTTAATAGGAGAGAGATGCGTGAAATCAAGGTTGAGGTGCCATAGGAACATGTAATGTGTCTCTAAAACCTTTATTTATCAAATTAGATAGATATATAGGCGCTGAATATAACGCACATAGCCATGAAAATACAACCTAAAGAAGGATGAACACCTTAAATTCTCAATGAAAACAATATTAAGCCGAATTCACATAATCAAATTGAACATCATAAACATGTACATGAACAATCGAAAAAACATATATTAAACCTAATAAAACTATAGACTACCAACACACAAAAAAGGAAGCGTTGCAGTTCTTGCATTGATGAACAAAATGATAGCCCTAAAAAAAAAAAGAAGGGTGAATCTCATTGTAACAAAATAGAAAAATTGAAATTTCAAAATTAAAACAAAACACATAATCATTAATTTGAATTGACGATAAATAAGGAAAATCATTGATAGAATTGAAAGAGAGAATCAATTACAGATAATTGATAATATTACCTTACTTAAGATGAGAAAAAATTTGGACGGAAAAATATTGCATTACAAGAGAGAATCATTAATTTGAATTGACGATAAATAAGGAAAAATTTTTCGTTGAAAATTGAATATTGTGACAAATTTCCAATGTAAATATGCATCACAACTTCAGTTTTTTTCTAGTAGTGTGGACGATGTTTAATTATAATTGTAAGTTATGATGAACTAACGAACTATTAGCAGAAAACTGTCTTCTCATACCACAATTAAATGTTGAGTTGCCAATGTGGATTGGCCATCGGTAATATACTCATCGCCATGAGTTTTGGAATCTATCATATATGTGACTACTGATGTATGATGACAAAACATATAATATTCAACTTTTTAGCTACCTTTTAGAATTTATCAAATAGATTATGTGAGTTCAACATGTAGTTTAGTGATGATTTTTCTATAAGGAATACTTTGCGGTGTAAGGAGTTTAATTTGTACCGAAAACTTTGCTTAGTACAGAAGTATAAGACTATAAGTTGAGTGAATATTTATAAAAAAATATAAAAATTATTTCAAGTAATAAATAGAGTTTTATTATTAATTACCAAAACACATAATATATACTGGAACCAGCAAGGCCGCTACATATATATATTGATGTAATCCACCATCACATATCAAAACAAATATATAATAGTCACACATGCATCAATTAGCAACGTACGAATTAATTAAGGGTTTGGATCTGGTGATCAGGCTAAACTACCCAGAGCTTCAGCCTTGTTCCTCAACACAAACTTTTGCACCTTCCCAGTAGAATTTCTTGGCAAATCTTGAAAAATAACTGTACGAGGTGCCATATAATGCGGCATATGATCTCGACAGTACTGAATGATATCTTGAGCATCAACATCAACTACACCATCCTTCAATTTCACAAATGCACATGGAGTTTGACCCCAATGATCATCGGGACGAGCCACAACAGCAGCCTCTAGCACCCCCGGATGGCTATAGATCACGGATTCAACCTCGATCGTGCTTATATTTTCACCACCGGATATAATGATATCCTTCGACCGATCCTTCACTTCAATATACCCGTCTTCGTGTTTCACCCCGAGATCACCACTATGAAACCATCCTCCTGAAAAAGCCATTTGGGTTTCTTCTAAATCCTTCAAGTATCCACTCATTACCGTGTTACCTTTAAACATAATCTCCCCTAACGATTTCCCATCACATTTTACACTCTCCATTGTCACGGGATCTTTAACATCCACATCCTCAATACCAAAATGTTTCACTCCTTGTCGTGTGTTAAGCTTTACTTGTTCTTCATAATGCAATGAATCCCACTCGGGTTTTCGTAAACACCATGTTGCCGGACCGTAGGTTTCAGTGAGACCGTAGATGTGGCAGACATGAAACCCGAGTTGTTCGATCTTGGAAAGAATTGCAGGAGGTGGAGGTGCTCCACCGGTCATGATCTCAACCCTATGTGGAAGTTGCTTATGATGATGAGTTTCTAAAAAGTTTACGATCATGTTCAAGACGGTTGGAGCACCATCCATTGCAGTGAAACATAGGTAATGAACATAGGTAAGTAGACATGTCACGCATGCCATGTGTGAAGACCGAGGCGAGTGAGTTAAGATAAGCCCCTCGGTGGCTAAAAATAACCCCTTTTGGCCTCGATGTGGTTCCAGAGGTATAACTTAGACTGATAGGATCACATTCGTCATTCGGTCGGACTATTGAGAATGTTGTTGTTGTATCTCCAATCTGGTCTGAAACAAGGCTCTCGTAATCATGTTTATTAGCACGCATAGAGGGATCAAAGGAGTTGAGTTCGGATATTGTAACCAGGAGAGGAGGTTCATTTGTTTCCGTGTTCTTGAGAAGGCTGATGGCTTCCTCGGCTATTTGTAAGAGTTGGTAATCAACAAAGAGGATCTTGGCTTCCGAGTGGCTAAGATGAGTTGAGAGCATTTTTGGATCCAGGCGGGTGTTTAGAGCACAAATGATCGCTCCGGTCATGGGAACTGCAAAATGCAGTTCTAGCATGGCCGGGATGTTTGGTGCAAGTACCGCTACCTGCAGTCAAAAAGTACTTACATTTTAATTTTTTTATTAAACAGCAATAATATTCCAACTCTTAAACTAAGACCAAATATTCACACAAGACCTTTTATAAGACACAACGTCTCTACCTGATGGGCTAGATTTAATAACGATTATGCCGCAACTAGCTAGGTTATAATTACAATTATCTTATATATATGGGACGCTTGTACGTTGCTAAAATGACCTATCCTGATGTATCATATTTTTTAGTTTGAAACTAATATCATTAGAAAATTAGACATTACCAGTGTCGTTAGAACCGGACCGGGAACCGGGGGTCGACCAGCTCAAAAACCACATGTGAACATCCCTTAAGGGTACTGGCCGGTTGAGTCGGTTCACCAGTCGGACCGGGAGCTGGTCCACCGGTTGGACCAGTAAGTTTTTATTTTTATTTTTATTTTTTATAACTAAAATCCAAAGAATTAAACATTAAAATCAAACCTTGTATTTTTTTTAACATGATTATGTTTGTTTAAACATTAATTATATTTGTTTAAATATGTTTATAATTCTATAAATCTTTTGGAATTTTTTTTACATTTATTATGTCATCCGGTTCTTAAATCTGGTCCAATCGGTCCGACCAGTAACCAGTAATACGTCCGGTTCGACATCCGGTCCGGTTCTGAAAACATTCACATTTACCATCAAAGAGAATAGTCGTAAATTCTACAAAAAAAACTTGTGATTGAAATCACACAGATTGTTATATTAGCAACCACAACAAACCCGGTCGTAAATCTGTGTAAAACAATATTAGGTAGCCAAAGGTAGCAAATTTACGACCATCTTGTTTTCAGTCGTATATCAGTATAATAAATAAAAGTTAAATAATAAAGAAAAAAAAAATCATGCATAAAATTATGATAGCTTCATTTTGGTCACAACTAGAAAAATTAAATTTAACAAAACTCATTTGTAAAGCGATTGTAGAATGTACGACCGTCTAATTTGGCTCAAAAATATGAGAAAATGATATAAAAGTATAAGTATAAGGTAGTAAAATGTAGATGAGGACCGTTTTAATATTAACTAACGGCATCATATAGTCTGATAGTCATATATAACACTATAGAACTAATTGGGCTTAAACCTACCCAACAATATAATTTTTTTTGTCCAAAAAAGCTAGTGTGTGTAGAACATATGTCACCATAATTTTTTTAGAATTCACTTTTTTTTTTTATCAAACTCAAAGTTTTAATTTTTGGTTCATATTCGGGTCGTTAGACAAGATCAGGTTGGATAACTCCGGATATGATGATTTTTGTTTCAAAATTGTTAAGTTTCATAAACACTAAATTTCAAGTTTTACCAATAAGAATATGTATAATTACAATATTTTAGGATTTGTAAGACTAACCTTAAAGTTTAACTTCATTTTGGTGTTACAAATCCTATCTTAGTTAATTAGAGCCCGAGGGTCCGACCATGCTCCTTTTTTTGGTCAGTAGTTTTAATTTTTCGATCGGCATGTTAAAAAGTTTTGTAGGTATTCATTTTGTTGTTGCTTTAAAATTTATGTCCCTCCTCTAAAACTATTCAAGCTTTGTTACTATTCAATGCAGGTTTGTACGTTGTTGTAATGACATATGTATGTTGTTTAGGGATGTTTATCGGGTGGAATTACTAGTTATTCGGTTTATTCGAATAGAGTTATTTGAATTTGATTTTTTTTGTCTATATCCAAACCCGACCCCTCATCCGACCCAAATCTATCCGAATTAAGACTTAGTTTGGATTCGGATAAATTCGAACAACCCGAATAAAACTTTCCTACTTTTTTGTTTTTGTTTTGGCTAATTGTTTTTCTATATTTTGGTTACTAAAATTAAACATTTTACCAGTTTAGAATCATAATATAAACTTCAAAGTTCAAAATTCAAAAACGATCATAAATTTATCATAATAAAATAGTCTAAATAAATTCTATGATTCATAAAAAAAATATGAATAAGCCGAACAACTCGAAATTATAATGGCTCTCGGATACCTGAACAACCCGAATTATAAAAATCTAAATATTTGAATCCGAATATCTGCATATGTTGCCAGTGGGGTCTTATAGCAAGTGCGGGATGTGTGACAGCACAAAGCAATTTATTTTAGGGGGCCCTATTTTTTTTAAAAAAATTGTATATATTATATATATTAATTTATTTTACAATAAAAACGCCCAATTTGTGGTGCACGCATATAATGTATATATGTGTGGGCAGAGGTGGTCAAAAAAACCGGACCCGGACCCAGAACCGACAACCCGAACCGGTGGGTACAAACGGGTACGGTTTTTCAGACAAAGTATAACCGGAACCGAAACCGGAACTGGTTCCACCTATACTCGGCCAAAACCCAAACCGGAACCGAAAAAAGGTATTGACTTTGTTGACCAGAACTGGAACCGGCCAAAACCCGAACCGGAATCGGTCAAAAACTGGTTGGAACTTGAACCGGGTATTGACTTTGTTGACCGGAACTGGAACCGGTTCAAAAAAAACCTGATTTGCGCACCTCTATGTGTGGGTCCTTAAAGGCAAAAGTAAAAGTGCACTAATTTTAATGTTATTTCAATTATTTTGTGAAAATAACGTTAAAATCATTGGGATGATCAAATTCAAACGATAACTTTGAGTCGGGAACTCTTTCGGAGCAGCCTCTCTATCCCAATTGGGATAGGGTAAGGTTTGTATTTATCGTTCCCTCTCAAACCCTACTGAAAAGTGGGAATGTACTGGGTAAGTTTGTTTATTGTTTGTTTGTATTTTACAACAAACACATATAATTTACATTCCAATTTTTTAAATATATTTAACCTAGTTACGAATTTTATAAAAGTTAAAAGAAAAACTTTTTTTCTTAAACATTTGACCCAATAACTCATTATAAGATAAAATTTATGTCAAAAAAAATAAATTTACTCACTTCATGTTTAGTTACAAACTAATTACCACATACGCACACATAGGGGCCTATTTTTAGCACTCACACAGTGTACTTAATCTCTCATAAAAGACCCTGTATTTTGTTATATTGACATACAACAACAACAACAACCTTACCCAGTATATTCCCACTTTTCAGTAGGGTCTGGGAGGAAGGATAGATACAAACCTTACCCCTATCCCAATTGGGATAGAGAGGCTGCTCCAAAAGAGTCCCCGGCTCAAAGTTATCGTTTGAAGTTAATCATCCCAATGATTTTAACGTTATTTTCACAAAATAATTAAAATAACGTTAAAATTAGTGCACTTTTACTTTTGCCCCTTAAGGGCCCACACATATATACATTATATGCGTGCACCACAAATGGGACGTTTGTTATACGTATATTGACATATATATCATATATTGCATATATATGACGTTAAAATGGAGTGAAAATATATACTTACTACGTCGCCACGAGAAATCCCCAAGTGGTTAAGAGCACATGCAAGCATGACACACCTGCGATGTGTTTCTTTCCATGTGTACTTGATGGACCCATAAATCACAGATGTCCGGTCTTTGTATACTTCAGCAGCTCTCTCTAAGAAGCTAATTGGTGATAAAGGAATGTAGTTTGCTGGGCAGCGGACCACACCCTCCAGAGCTCGGCTTGGACCGCCATGCAATTCTTCATCCCTTGGTTCGTCCACGTGGGATAATTTGGGCTGGCTCTGGCATTGAACCTTGCAGGAACGGTTAGTGATGGTGGTGGAACCATGGTGAACCCTGGTGCTTGACGTCTTGAAATTCTTCTTCACAGTGAAACCAATGGTGTAGGACGTCTGTTTGGCATATTGATTAGCAATTTTTAGTTACTAATTAAGCAGGCCCAATTTCGATATGATCGATCAACTTTATTTGTTGATCAAGAGCTTAAGATGATCAATTTATCGATTCATGCAAGAGGACCAAAAGTATTTATGATAATTTTTTTGATAAAACAAACATACTATATATAAATGTAAATAGGTTAAAACACCTATAATACATTGGTTTAGTGTGTGTATAAATTGTTACAACTAGGTTTTTCCTAGCCGCACGTTGCGGCGGGCTATTGCAGTGCAATCCTGATAATGTGTATTATATATCTTTTGCAGAAACATAAGTTGCATAGTAAAACCAAATCTCTCATCACGAACTCTATACTAATTTCTCATTAAAACATAAAATCATACAAAATCCATACAAATATGTTACAAAAAATAGAAAATATTACTCACAAAATTATTCTTACCAGCAACCAATTGATTGAATTAAAAAAAATCCTAAATTTATAAGCAAACATTGATTTTCTATGAGAACAAATAAATCACTGTTACTTTCTCCAAACACCACCAAAACCTAGAAAAAACAACGATTTTTTCACTATATATATGCATATGTATAGTATCTATACTATTTAATATATATATGTATGTATGTATGTATGTATGTATATATATATATATATATATTTACTATTTGAATATAATATTAATATTTACACTATTCATTTTGGTTGTGTTTTAATATATATATATATATATATATATATATATATATTAATTGTTACTTTTTTCTCCTATTATATAAGTTAAAAAAATATAAGTATTTAAGTTTCTATTATTATAAATTTTATTATTATTATTTTACCTTCGTTTTAATTAACTTTCTTTAATTTATTATTTTAAACATAATTATTTATTATTCATCGTTTAATAAGAAAAAGACATTAATAAAAGATAGAGAAGCAGGCAAATCATAAGTTCAATTCACCATATATTGACATGTGTCGGATTAAGGTATTTATTTATCACTAAAGGTTATCACATATGTATCTACTAGGGGTGTCCATAAACCGACCGAACCGTCTAAATCAGATTGAACCGAAGACAATTGGTTAGTTTTAAAACTTGATGGTCCTATTTATGGTTTGAGTGTTCTAAAGACCGAGTGGTTCGGTGCGGTTTACGGTTTTGCATTTTTATTAAATCATATAACCTCATCAACCGTCGGCATAGGTATATTTCAGATTATTTTTCTAAATATTTTCACTTATCTCGATTACTTATTGTCAGTAATAAATAAATATTTTTTTTGTTTACTTATACCAACTAGATGTCGTCGGTATAGGCTAAGCTTGTACCGACGAAGTCTATACTGACTACTTTTCGCTCTATTGGTACGAAGCTATACCGACGAGGTCTGTGCCAACTACTACTACTTGTGATCAGGACAGGTCTATTTGACCTATAGCGACGAAAAAATCGTCGGGAAAAGCTGTAAAATTTTCGTCGGAATACGCCTTAAATGGTGTAGTGAGCATTCGAAATAAAGTATGATTTTGAAGTTTATTATATGTCATTGTAATAAATCATGACTTTGTCTAACATATCATTACTTTTTTTGGACAATTTTAATTATTTTGATAATGGTTGACTTTTAGATTATGGTTTTCAAATTTTTAAATGCGAATTTGAAATGTATTATGGTCTTTTGCGTCATTATATTAACAGTTCTCTACTATTTTTAATAAAACCGTGAAAATCGTGAAACCGTCAATGCCGGTAGATTTGGCTTACCCATAGAAATTTTTGCAAAAGCCTTAAAATCGTATCACTGAAATCCGTGGTATCTACTGTAAACTCGTACTCCGTCAAGTGTTTTGTTGACATGACATTGAAAATTTGAAATTGCAGTTTTAACATCAATTTACTCTCATCTAATCTACACGATGTGATTTGTGGTTTCATATATTTTAATCGTTTATATGCCTAGCTTTTTTATTTCGTCTCGTATAGATTCATACGTACAAGTATGAAAATATGATTTTAAATGTAAGATTAACATCATCCTATTTTAATTCATGTATTTTTAAGTTTGAAAATTATAATAACTCCTTATGTAAAAATGAATTTCACCTAAAAACAAATAAATGTTGAATATTTGAAAATTTATAGAATATACAATTGATTAACGTAAGTAAAGAAATTAAGTGTATACCAATGATGTCTTGTTCTAGTGGTGAGATGAAGGTATTGGGAAAGTGATAGAAAACCCTGGTCCTGGGTTCGATCCTTGATCTCACTCGGTTTTACCGGCCTTTCACCGTCGTGCCTTTGGGCGGGTGCTTGGGTCGGGTTTTCCCCGGAAACTGCTTGCTGGGAGCTCCGTCCGTCTAAACTAGTGGCCAGCTCTGGCATCTTTTAGCCATTGGGAGCCGTGTACGGAGTATCCGGCAGTTGATTGGTTGCTCGTTCAAAAAAAAGGAAATTAAGTGTATAAATATACGTTTTTTTTATTTAGATCACTTAGTTTTAACATTTTAATAAAGATTCAATGATAATGTAACGGAGACCTTGAACCGTGCATGATAAAAACCTTAATGAACTCTTTAACCACTTGTTTTGACCTCTACAATTTGTAAATAAGAATTTTTTTGATATTTATATGCATGATTTTGTATTATTATTAGAACGTTGAAAAAAAATTGGACTTTAGATTTAGGAAAAACCTTTTTTTTGATTTATATGAAAGATGTTGATTAGCTAACAAGCCATATATGTGTGTATAACATTGCAAATAACTTGTTTTTGTTATAAAAAATATAATAAAATACTATAGGAACACTATACTTATTTTTAAGATAAAAAATATCATTTTTATAGTAATTTTTTTTCGAAAACTAATGTTGTGTGTTAAAGTTATAAACGTTTAAAAAGGTGGAGAAATTAACATGATAAAAAGTCAATAAAAGTGGTCATTACTAAAATAAACACACACAAAACTAGCTAAAACAATCAAAACCAAGATCAAAATTCCTAAAATACCTAAAGAAACCGCGTTCAATTGCAACTGGAAATGCATCACCAAAAATAGAGCTTTAATTGACTAAAATCATTGATTGGATTCAAAATTAAACAAACACACTGACTGACGACCTTTGTCTGAATTGACCGAGCCTAAAACCATACCAGAAACCATTCCAAACTCTTGAATCGAATTCAAGAACACCGAAGGCTATCCAAGAATCAAATCTAAAACGTTACCAGGTAATTTTCATACCATTCAAATCGTTTATGAGAGAGGAACAAAATCCCTCTGGTTCTAAGCACTTACAAACATCATAGTGCACGAATTGGAACGAATTGATATTTAGGGTTCTAAGGATAAAGGGGGCAATTTTCGGATTTGTATAACATTAATTTTTTTTTGAACGGCTTGGTACAACGACACCCAAGACATGATTTCAACCGTCCCCTCGGATTTGACGCTCTGGGGCGTATGCTTGAGCCCACCCCATGAGGAACCCCACAACTGGGTAAACCCCCTGACCTTGCTTCAGCAAATATGCCTCAGCCCGGATTCAAAACCAAGACCTCTCGTAGGGAAGTCAATGGGGTAACCATTAGGCTAGAAGCCCTTGGTTTTTATAACATTAATTAGGAACCAAAACAGGGTTCTAAGGATAAAGGGGGCAATTTTCGGATTTGTATAACATTAATTAGGAACCAAAACAAGCAGTGAATTCTCTAAGAAGACTACCGGCAAGACTCTAGGCGTGTCTAGGGAACCCAGGCTCGAAACCCGGCTCTTGCACCTTTTACGGTTTTCAACCCTTAAAACTGTTTTCAGCCATAAATTTTTTTTCTAAAAAATCCTGAAAATTATTTTTATTAATCTGTTAAGTGTTATTAATTCCAGAATTTCTTTTTATCATTTTACTCACTATAAAACTATTTTACAACCTTATTTAGTAAACTTTAAAAAAAATTCTTTTAATCATGAAAATAAATAAATAGATGACTATAATTTTAATTAGAATTTTCGAATCTTTAAATGATATTAATCTCTTAGTCGTACAAAAAATAAAAATAAAAATCTTTTATAGTCTTTGAAAACACATTTTTTATATACTATTTTTTGAATCTCTAAAAAAATGAAAACTTTATAATCAATAAAATTTTTTTATAAAATGCATATAAATGATATTCTTAAAAATATTAACAACTATTCTTAAAACAATAAAAACTTTAAAAATATATAAACAAGTCATAAACGTTATTCAAGATTGCCATATTACATACTCAATTGTTCTATTATATTTATTATGATAATACTTAATAATTAAATATTCTCAAAATACCTTTCTAAAGTTGACAATGCTTTATCACTCTTAGACATAAAAATTTGAGATTCCATAGAATAACATAGAATTAGTACACGAAAACTTGAACTTTATGAATACTTATTTTATTAAATTTATTCCTGTAACTTTAGGTTGAAGTGTGCTACTTTTATGCCTTCCAAATCCTATTGAAAGATCTTGTAATAGCTAAACAATCATGTGAATACATTCATACTCATTTCTTTACATTTTTGTAATGTTTTAGGGATGTTACACATGTTCTATACAAAATCATGTTATTCTTAGACTCGAAACATTTATGATGCAATGACTTAGTTTTTAGATATTGACTTTAGTTATATGCCATCACATGTTGAAAGATCTTGTGTGCTTGAATTCTTTGTAATGACCTTTTTTGCATCGACTTAGGCCTTTGTGTTAAAAAAGGTAAAATTGTACGTATTGCAAACTTGTGGATTAACGCTTAATCTTGGTCTTGCAAGCCTTGATTTACATGTATGTATGTCACTTGTTTGAGGACTATTAAGGACTATGATTACTTGTTTGAATGCCTTGTATGACTTTTGATGACTTATTTGAATTATTGTGATATACATGATTCCTTAGAACATGTAAGAACATATACTTTATATCAATGCTTTTAAACTTTGAATTTGCATCCATTTTCTTAAATATTATATAAACTTTGTATGTGTGTTCACCAACTATGCAAATAATTGACAAAAATTATTTTATATGTGTGACAGGTTAAGTGTAGCTTATGAAGACATAGGCTATGACTTTAGTAGACCTAGATAAACTTTAAAAAGATATTTAGAATCTCATTTGTAATTGTTTGTGTATTCAATTCATGTAATGTAAATTTGAGTTTTAATGAATGTAATGTTATTGTGATTAACAATGATGCAATAAATATCAAAACGTTATAATAACAACATGAGCCAATAAGCAATCGATATCACGCCCCGACGCATTACGCCGTCGGTTGGGGTGTGACATATTAACCCAATAAATATATGCGCGCTCTCTCAATTAAGTATTTAAAAGTTGATTATGAATAGAAAACCATAAAAATGTAAAAACTATTTCAAAAACAAAATAATAACACCTTATACTGATATGAAGAGAAGTCTTTGTTGTGATATAAAACCTTAGAATTCATATCTGCAAAAAGGAAAGATCATGTCATTAAACAACACACACATATATATGAATGTGTGTGTGAATCAAATATTCCAAATTAATCATACCTTATAACTTTATATTCTAAGTAAATAAAATTAACAAAGAAGACACCCACCGTGATTCGATTGGATTGATGATTCGCCCTCTGTTTTAAAAAGTAATGTTGATGGTATTTAAAACAAATATATTACTTGCACTACCAATGAATGGGATGATGGTATATTTGTGTTGTATGGTTGGTTTGTGGTTTGGAAATAACAATGTAATGTAATGTAATGCGTAAAGCTTCTATTTATACACCTTAGGAAAGGATAGCAATGTTGGCTTGTGTGACAAAATAATACTAATCACCCAACCTTTCCCCAGTAATTAAAGCGAAGTAGCTTTAATTATAGCTAGCATATATATTTTATATTCATTGCTATTTTTTTCCTGTCCTAGTTAAATGTTGACTTTCTGTTGTAATAGATTAATTTATAGAGTTATAGATACATGCAATATATGGTTTTATTGGTATCTATCCTTATGAAACGTAACTATATGCCGCCATACTTGCTAGATAGTTGAAAGCACTCGGCGTATATTTATGTTATTGACAAGTATAATATATTATAAACTATGTTATACACCCGTGTAGTACACGGGTTTGCGAATAAAAAATAATTTAATTTTATAATTATGTCTTCATTAATTTACATAATTAAAATAATTTTATTATATTTTTTTAAGTTAAGATGATTATATTAATACTAATACTATTAGTTATACCTTTTTATATAGAACTTTAAAGATAAAAATTTATAAAAAAATGTTCGGAAAACACACACACAGATATATATATATATATATATATATATCAAACATAGATGTATTAAACATTTACATAGGTTAAATATTTGAATTTTAAAATTATTTATTTAAAATAACATAATACATATTTTTCAAGGACGTTTTATAAAAAAAATTAAATAATTGATTCATAGTTTAATCATATTATTTACTAAATTAAATAAAATCATTAATATTTAATAGGAGATAGAAGATAAAAAAATCAAAATTTAATAAAAATATGAAATGGAAATATTTATGATGAGAGAGAGACGGGAAAAAAATCTTTAAGTTGCCTAGAATGTTGACAAGTTGCATATCAAAACCTTTATTTATTATATAGTACAGATATAGACTATGTTCAAAATATGCATATTAGACATGTTAAGTAAATAAATTTTAAAATTATTTATTTTAAATAAAATATCATAAATTTCTCACATAAAAATTTAAAGAATATGACTTATTTTTTAGTTATATTATTAACAAATTTAGTAAAATTTTTATTATTTAATATAAGAGAGAGGAAAAAAATTAAGATACAGAAAGATTTATTACAAATATTTAACATGAGAGAGGCAAGAAAAACCAAATTTTTGATGACCTATAAACTTATACATGTTAAATGAAAACATTTATTTATTTTATAGTATAGATTTCTTTTAGAGATAATATAAAGTCATGACAAAACTTATCTTTTTGTATTTGCCTAATTTGTTTAAACTCCTATAAATCAAAGTGCAAAAGGTTAGAGAAAACAATGTATACGTAGTTTACTAGTTCATGTTTACATTGTTTTATGCTCTAGCTTTTTGCTATGATCGTTATCATATGTTTTTCTTTGTCATGTTTGTTTGTGATTTTATTGTGTTATTAAGGCATTTTTAGTCTAGTTAGATTAACTTAAAAACTAAAATAGAAGCTAAGAATATACATTGCTATCAGTTACAAGATGTGAAGTGAATTGAATACTGAGGCAAAGTGCGTGGCTAAGCCATGAGGATTCTCAAGAGGGAGGGTTGGGCATCACCCCTTGTTGAGGTCCAAGATAGCACCCTGCCAAGGGTCTTATAATTTACATAATCAACAAGGTTGTTCTAAAAAAATCCTTAATAATTTTCGGGGCTCAATCTAAGTGAAAAAATGAGCTCATGTGAACTTAATAAGTTATTTAAAAATTAATAATACGATAATAATTGTGATAAAATAAATAAATAAATAAAAAGATTGTTCAATTGTGTACCAAAAATAAATCAAATACAATAAAAATAAACAAAAGATAATGTGAAATAAGCCTATTGATATTGTTTTTTATTGACTTTAAATTTAAATGATGTAATAGCAATTGGATAATTGATAAATGAGCTTAGCTAAAAGATATTTAAACATTAAGTAACTTAAAATAAATCAAATGTTAATAACAACAGTGTATGTCAAAACTGAAACATGTTGTTTTTAAAATTGGTTATAGGGTTTGCATCTTTAAAAACCCAATATGTACCATCCATATGGAATTTTGAAATAAATATATGGTTTACATTGAAGTTGAATAAAATATTGAGTTTTGAAGAACAAATCAATTTTAATGTAGTTTAATATAAACCATATAATTATTTTCAAGATTCTAAATAGACGGCACAAATAGAGTTTAAGGGTTTTTTTTTATCTAAGATCGGGTTTTCACGGGATACAAACCTATATATATATAGGGTTTTCAAGTTTTTTGGTTTCTTGAATGCCCAATTTTACTTGATGGGTTTTTATGTATTTTTATGAATGTTATGGTCAAATATATTAAGTTATATAATTTAGAGTTTCACAAATCTTGAATTTGCTATTCAGTGCAGGAACTTACATCAACTTACAGCGAATTACATCAACTTATAATACTTACAACAACTTACAGCAACTTACATAAACTTTTATCAATGTTGCAGAATCACTTTCCTCAACTTACATTGTTACGTACATCAACTTATGAAAAGAAACTAATATATAAATGGATTTGAAAATCTGATGAATGGTTGATGGTCAAGATAAGTACAAAAACATTGAATGAATGTGGTGCTAAAATGTCAATTATACCCTTTAAACAGATAAAAGGAGAAGGTGATGTGAAAGAATCTCATTGGCTGATATGGGTTAAACGGTTAACGCAATAAGACAAGGTTAACATTCGAACCATCCCCTATATATATATATATAGGGAATGGTACAATTGTTAACCCTTCCTTCTTGCGATAACCGAATAACTACATCTTATTACTTTGGGGCGCACATTAAAGTAAATCTTTTTTTTGAACGGTAAATGTTATCTCCTCCTAAACTACTCCACAATAATTACACCATTGCATGGCTTAGAACCCATGATCTCCCATTCTAAGAAGCAAAACCTCTACCAAGTGGGCATTAAAGTAAATCTAAAGGTGTGTCTTTTTTCTTCTTTTTTGATTAATGTAAGTGAGACCCACATTAATTATATTAATTAAAAAAGAAGAAAAAACATACACATTTAGATTTATTTTAATGTAGACCCCAAAGTAATAAGATATAGTTATTCGGTTATCGAAATAAGGAAGGGTTAACAATTGATCATTTCCGTATTGGGTGTGTGTATTTTGTTATGTGAAAATTTGATCTCCGATAGATAATTCTTAAAACATTAAAATTAATTTTTTTTTATTCAAACCCTAATTTTTTATCCTAATTTTTAATTAATTTGATGATGTAAATGAAGGCTCTAATTTATCCTTAAATGTGCAATATTTGATCTTTAAACTCTTAACTTCTTAAAAAGGAAATCATTACAACACACCTTAATACCATCCGTTGTTAATTTGAGATCATCAAGATCGGCGTTAAAATAACTTATATATTTTTTCTTTTAAACAACAAACTACGATCATTCGGGATCATTCTAACAAATAGATCACATTCTTTTCGAATAATTGAGTGTGGTGACCTAACTCACTAGCACAGGAGGAAAGCTACAACTATAAAAACCTCCTGACTTAAC
This sequence comes from Mikania micrantha, assembly GCA_009363875.1. NCBI lineage: Eukaryota > Viridiplantae > Streptophyta > Magnoliopsida > Asterales > Asteraceae > Mikania > Mikania micrantha. The sequence goes on along the minus strand of CM018690.1, from coordinate 5,100,081 downwards.
TCAAAGCAATATTTGTTTTATGTGAAACACCAAACTAAGACGTCTTATAAAAGAAATCAAAGAGCTACCACTAGACTAAAAGAATTTGTTAACCAAAACTGTTATATGATATAAAAATTCTTATGGTAACTTTCGCCAATTTTTTTTCCTTTTAATATAAAATAATGTTTTAAAATTGTTTTAGAATGTTAGAGATGGGAAATTCAACTAGTAGACGCCTATACTAGAGGTGGCCACATTAGTCTAAAGGTTTAAAAAAAATTACTTACTTTTCCTTCTTGATATTCAATTTATATTTAAAAATATTTTTCATCTCATATTTAAAAATGATATGTTCTCTTTCGTAGCTAGGAGGATTTCCTATGTTTAAAATATTACACATACCCAATTTAAATGATTTTTATTGTTTATACTCATTTTACCCTTATCAAATAAATTATTGTTTTAACCTATTTTATCATCAAACGTAGAGATGTTAATTTTAAGATATCCGATGGTTTAGATATATCTGAACCCAAAAATTCGGATAGTGATATTTAATAATAGATTTTGTTTCTGAAATTTTGAATTCGGATACCCAATCATATTTACGAACTTTTAAAATATTTCAAAGTATTAAAAAAATATATTTCGAATATCCGATACCGATAATAATCCAAAATATTCTAAAAATTATCCAAATTATCTTAAATTATTTCTAAACATTCAAAAATTATGTGAAATATCCAAATATCCAATATCCGAAATATTCGAAAATTATCCGAAATATCCAAAACATTATCCAATTATTAGAAAAATTATCTAAAATATGCGAAAATTATACGAAAAATGACTATTTTCTATAGTTTAGATATCCAAAGTATCCCAAATTTTTCAGAACAAATATCAGAAATCCAAACTTCTGAATATCCAAACTTCTAAATATCCGAATTTTTGGATATTTCAGGTTCGAATATTCAGATATTTCATATTCAAATAGAATTTTTTTTCAACGCCCCAAAGTGTTGCAGTTATTAATATGATAATTCAAAAGAAAACTTTTAACAATCTTTAACGTGGCTCATTTAAATTAGGCATTATCCTTTGATATTAATCACAATAAAGCTTTGTGATGTGTTTATTATATATATAATTAAAGTTTACGAAAATGAATAGTAGTTATATACATATATATGATATGGTTCAAATAAGAACCCACCATAATTGTGTTAACCAAATAACTCAAATCCAATAGTTTTAAATTTCCAGATTTAATAAGATTTTGCCAAGTGTCACCTACCTTTTTAAATTAAAAAAGGTATGCAAGTCATTTCATCTAATATATAAAACTCATATTTAATAAGAGAGTGACAAGTGTCACACTCTTAAAAATCTATCCATTTTCTTTTTTTTAAATCAAAGTTTTCCTCCTGATTTTTAATATTTAAAACTTTTTTATACTATGTTATTTTTTATAAAAATTACACCATTAAACTCGTTATTTTTTTCTCATTAATTCCATAATAGTCATGCCAATTTTTTTTGAATTTTTTTCGAGCGTTCGTAATTATACCAACGTAACGAACAATAAATACAATAATTTTCTCTCATTTTTTCAAAATCTTTCCATCTTTAAAATGTTTTACAAATAATTATGAGCGTTCGTAATTTTCTCTCATTTTTTCGAGCGTTTGTAATTAAACCAACGTAAAATATTTCCATCTCGTTACAAATTATTTTTTATTACAAAAATTAGTTCATTAATATTTTAAAAAATTAAGAACACTTTGAAAAAATCCAGCTCTTTACATCAGTGTAATTACGAAAACTTTGTAAAAATTTAGCTCGTTACATCAGTGTAAAAAAATTCAGCTCGTTACGTCAGTGCAAAACGCCGTTGCATCAGTGTAAAACGTCGCTGAATCGGTGCAAATTACGAAAATTTTAAAAAAATTTGACAAAATTATACTTGAATTAAAGATAAATAAGTGATAAATTTAATGGTGAAATTTTTATAAAAAAATAATAATGTATATAAAAGTTATGAAGGTTCAAAAAATTGAGGGGTTAACTTTTTTTTAAAAAAGGAATCAAGTACACCCCACCAAATGTCAAAAATACCCTTAAACAAATCTCATCCACTTGTTTTTTTCAGATTTAATATGAACCACTCATTTTAAAACACATTATTTAAAGAACCAATCAAAATTAGTTAAAGGGTTACCATACTTGGAGTGGGTTACCGATGCCAATGGAATCATCCCCTATATATATATATATATATATATATATATATATATATATTATTAGGGATGTGATTTAGTTATAACCCACACTTAGACTGCCCACAGCCGTGAAGCCGCTGGGCTCTCCCCGCGGCGGGGTCCAGCGGGAACACAGCCCCGTAGGCCAACGGTGCCTGCCCAAGCAGCCTCCACGGCCCCCGCTCCCTGTTGCCAATCCTTCCATTTCATTGGCTGGTTCAAAAGTTGTGGGCCCCCAATGCTTTTAACGGCTACATTTTAAAATAATAATAATAATAATAATAATAATAATAATAATAATAATAATAATAAAATCAATCTTTATATAAACCTCTCATTTCAACCATTTTACACACTCATTTTCATTCAAACTCTCTTAATTTTTGTACAACTTATTTTTTTATAAAAATGTCATCATTCTCTCCGGTGTTCTCATCATCCTCTTCATCTTCAGATAGCGAGGGTATTGATCTTTTTATCTCGTCGTTGTCTACGATGGCTCAAGAAAACGCTTCTCAGATTCCTCGGTCTATCATTAGAAGAATTCAAATTAATTGAGACAGGGAAGCGGGGCATGATCTTTTGATGCGTCATTATTTTGGAAATGAACTGTTGTATAATGAGACGTTGTTCAAGAGGCGTTTCCGGATGCAACGACCTTTATTTGAACGTATCGTGAACGACCTAGAAGTTGCGGATACTTATTTTCAATGGAGATGGGATGCTCGCGGCAAGCGAGGATTTACACCTTTACAAAAATGTACGTCGGCTATTCGACAATTGGCATACGGGAGTACGGCAGACATAATGGACGACTATTTACAGATGTCAGACAGCACTTCCAGAGAATGCCTTTATAATTTCTGTAAGAATATCCGTCGACTCTATGGTCCTAAATATTTGCGCAAACCAAATTATAATGATGTTATGAATTTGTATGAACACCATGAAAATTATCATGGGTTTCCCGGTATGCTTAGTAGTATTGATTGTATGCACTGGGATTGGGAAAATTGTCCGGTTGCATGGAGAGGACAATTTATGATAGGCGATCACGGATGCCCCTCGATTATTCTTGAAGCAGTTGCTTCACAGGATTTTTGGATTTGGCATGCATATTTTGGCATGCCCGGTGCGAATAACGACCTAAATGTTCTAAACTTGTCACCGTTACTCAATGATATGGAAAACGGTGTGTTTCCACAATCATCGTTTTTTTGTAACGATAACGAGTACGCTCACGGTTACTATCTTGCTGACGAGATTTACCCAGAATGGCCGGTTTTTATGCAAACAATAACATGTCCAACAACCTTTAAACGGAAAAGGTTTCAAGTAGCTCAAGAGGATGCAAGGAAGGATATTGAGCGGGCTTTTGGTGTTCTTAAAAAAAGATTTCAAATTATAAAAAATCCGGCTAGAGCATGGCATCCCAAAAAAATTAGATCCGTTATGTATGCATGTATCATAATACACAATATGATACTTGAATGTGAGGGCAAGTTGATTAGCCCGTTTGTACCGGATGAAGACGAACCGCCATCTCCTTTTGACATTGATGACCCGCGTAGAGATAACCAAATTTTGGCGTTGTGAAACAAAAGCATTCACGAGTCGTTAAAAGCCGATTTGGTCGAACATATCGAAAGGGTTCGCACCGATATTGTTGTTCGTAGCATCTAAGGCGACTAGTAGATTTTTAATATGTTTTTGTTTTTTTTAATGTAATGTGTGTTTTTTTGGTAAAATATTGAATTATTTTAAATTAGAGTAATGTTTTTATTTATTTTTAATTGTTGATGATGTGGAATAGTGGGGAAGGGTTTTCAGTGGGGTGACCATTGTGGGTGTTTAAAGTTTTCAGTGGGGTGATGACGTGGCATATAATTTCAGTGGGAAAGGGTTTTCAGTGAGGTGACCGCTGTGGATAGTCTTATGGCAATAACCCATTAACTCTAATTACCCAATCAAAATTAAACACATGGATTTCTATTATTAAATCTGATGAGGGCACATTAGTAATTTGCTTATTGTACTAACTTACCCCCTTTTTTTTATACATCCATAACTTTTTTATACTATAATATTTTTTTATGAAAATTGCACCATTTTACTCGTCTTATTTTTCTCTTTAATTCCGTTACAGTCTTGACTAGGTTTTTTATTTTTTTTCGGATGTTCGTATTTGCACCAATGTAACGAGTTGTAACGAATTTGGGTTTACATTGTTGTAGAATAAATAGGGGTTACGTTTAAGAGTGTAAACGAGCCAAGCTTATCCCGAGTTATATTCTTGACTAGGTTTTTTTATTTTTTCCGGATGCTCCAAAATTCGTTATATCTACAAAATTGTAAATACATTTTAATACTTTAAAAAAATTTTATCTACAAGATTGTAAATACATTTTAATACTTTAAAAAAAATACTATAACATTTTGTTGATAAAAACCAAAATTCGTCCTTGTAAATACATCTTAATACTTTAAAAAAAATATATCTACAAGATTGTAAATACATTTTAATACTTTAAAAAAATACTATAACATTTTGTTGATAAAAACCAAAATTCGTTATATCTACAAGATTGTAAATACATTTTAATACTTTAAAAATTATATCTACAAGATTGTAACACATTTTAATACTTTAAAAACCAAAATTCGTAACAAAATCAAGAATATAACGTAATTAACGAGCATCCGGAAAAAATAAAAAAACCTAGTCAAGAATATAACGTAATTAACGAGCTCTGGATCGGCTTGGCTCGTTTACACTCTTAAACGTAACCCCTATTTATTCTACAACAATGTAAACCCAAATTTGTTATAACTCGTTACAAATAATTTGTTGTTTTTATACTTGTTACATTGGTGTAAATACGAACATCCGAAAAAAAATAAAAAAACCTAGTCAAGACAATAACAGAATTAAAGAGAAAAATAAGACGAGTAAAATGGTGTAATTTTCATAAAAAAATATTATAGTATAAAAAAGTTATGGATGTATAAAAAAAGAGGGGGTAAAGTATTTAATATAGCAAATTACATTAATACATTATTCTCTTTTTTTTTCAAATCAAATACATTATTTTATTATAATTAAATATCAACCCTTAGATCAGAATCTTAAAATTTGATCATTAAATATGGTAAGGTTATTGGGTTATTGCTTGATCCTAATGTTAGCATTAGAACACTTCCCTATATTATTAAATAGCAAATATATATATATATATATATATATATAATGATGCATAGTAAGATGAATAATATTAGTGTAGGTATCTGATTTACGTGGTGATGTTTTGATAATTTAGACATGGATCATCAGAAATTTTTTTATTTGAAAAGTAGTAAGCAGAGAAGATGTACTAAATTTGAGAGATTTGTTTAAATCTGAGTTTTTATTAAATTTGAGAAAGTTTCTTAGAAATTTTGGTTTTTGTTTTAATTCAAACGATTTATTGTCGGCAAGAAGGATTTTGAGAGTAATTTTTTTATATTTTTGTAACATATTTGTGAGGATTTTTTATGATTTTATATTTTTTATAAAAAATTGTGTATATAGTTCGTGATGAGAGTGTAACTTATGCTTTTGCAAATGATATATAATGTCCGTTCCCGAGAGTGTGCTATGATAACCAATCGCAATGCGCGAGTTGAATAAACCGAGTTCTATTAAAAATTCCTCCTTTTTACGGTTATTTAGGTGACTTGTATTTCTACAAGTCTAGTTTCCTCATTTGTAATTCATTCAAGATCATGTCTTATGGTTGTTTGGTAGTATCTTAATATTCATTAAGATGCTACATTTTAATGGTTTATAATATCTTAACAAGTAAGAGATAACTTTAGGTCAGAATGGTTAAAAGGTAACACTAATATGCAGTCCCTTAACCATTCAGACTTAAAGTTACCTATTAACAATTAAAAGACTATGAATCATCAAGATATAGTATTTTAATGACCCAATGAGTGGCTGTCAAATGTCCCCTTAGTTTATCAAATTTTAAACAAATTTTTCCATCAAATCTTGAGGTTCTAACAACCCCATAAAGAAACGTCTTACTAAAGTGCTCATTTTCAGAAAATCTAATCATGAATTCATGATTCTTGCAACATTTACATTGCATCAATGCCTTGTCTTGCTTATAGAATAGCATGCAATGATTTTGTTAAACATTAATTCTTTAATACGAAAAACTTCAATTTTCTAAATCTTCTTGTATCATAAAAGTTTTTTGAGAGCTTATTCTCTTCAAGAAGGAATACATTAACCATAGAAATGTTACAATTGTATGTTGTAGTGAACACATTGAAAAGTTATTTCTTTGTTAAGAAGCTTATAGCAACTTGTGACTTATAATAACTTGTAGCTTTCTCACCCTCCCATAAGGTTCATCAGTAACTTGTAACATACCATAGAATCTTTTTGCTTCTAGAATAGGTGCTTCTCATTCCAAAGTATTTAAAGCATAACCACATGCATTCATGTTATCTAAAACCATGTGCTTGCAACTGTAACATTCGTTTTGATAAATATTTACTTTCGTTGATAATTATAATATTATTATTTAAAAATACAATAATAGAACGGTCACTTGAATTATAAGGTCTCATCTATTAATTAAAATAGTTATAGTTAACTTATAAAATATGATTATTCGAAAAATTAATATTAGAAATGATCGTTTAAGATTTGAAGCGTTCGTTTAAGTGAATAGCTAGGATGAAACAATTATTCGAAATAGTCAGGGTCTGAACATTCGATAATTTAATCGTTCAAATAATAATATTAATAATATTAAAATATATATTTAATTTTGATCCGTTTTTAACAAAACTTAGGCCGAAACGTAAAGAAAAATGAGTAGGTCCTAACCGTATATTTGTAGTTTTATGAAACACGTTATTTTAAAAGTTATAAGAGAAAAACAAATTTTGATCTAAATTAATTAATTATCTCGATATGATAATAATAATAATAATAATATTAATAATAATAATAATAATTTAAAAAATCTAAAAATGTGCACATGTGCAGTCCTGGTGATAACCATAAATTGAAAAGATACGAGAGATTGGCACGTAAATTTCCAAAGGATGTGTATATCCTTTCTTGGAATGACTATGATCATTAAACAGACACATACAAAGTCAATTAAAACATATGTATAATTTTAGAAATTACTTCACCCAGAAAGAAAAGAAAACATGAGGATAGAAGAAGAAATGTGGAAGTCGGTACGTGTGTAGGTATGGACTTTAATTTCTAAGTTTAAACTCATAAATTTAATTTCATATATAATTAGCGTATACGGTTAGGGTTAAGATGTGGTCCTATGTATATAAATAAGATGTTGAAGTTATGGTTCATTTTAAGAGCAGAAAAATAAGCATCATGGATCATCTTTGCAAATAGTTTAAAAGGATAGATTTAGCATAAACACTGCAAAATTATATCAAGAAGTTCTAAGATATCACCCAGCCAACCAAAATACATGGGAATACATTTAACTTGTTTTTAAATATAAATGAATTTTTTGAGCATGGTATGTTCAAACTTTGACGTACAAAAGGATACTACGTGACTAGCATTTAGTCTATTAGTATACGTATGATTTGCAACTTGTATCTGTATATAGGTGAAAATCCCATACGTGGCTGGTACATGTGGGCTAGAAGATTTTACGTAAGACACACTCCGTATGCAACCTAACCAGTGACCAGTGTTGAGCTGGAGGGAACAAAACGTAAAACGCGTTGCGCTGTATTTTCTAACCAGTGACAGCTTGACAGTTATAAACCAGTGTGTGGAGTAGTTGTATCGATCAGTGAAATAACATGCTAAATGTGTATCATTGCTAATATTAATTATGGTTAAAGGACCGAACATGCTATGCTTACATATCGCCTCTGTTATTTGTATTCACCAACATTATGTTAATGTTTTATTTCCAAAAACTTTTCAGGTAACAATGAAATGTAAAAGAGAAGCAAGATTAGAGATTCTCGGCCTATGATGCTTTTAATAAGATCGTGTGTTGAGACCAAGGAACTCTTGAGGCTATGCTTCCAAATCATGTGTAAACCAGACATTATAAGTTATTTGTAATTATGTGTTTGTAAAAATCCGGTTTACAATAAAATGAAATGATGATCTTCATACCAATGCGTATGAAAATTTATGAAATCATGAAAATTTATTTTTGAAAAGTTATTTACGAATGACGAACTTTGGTTTTTCATACTTATGTGTATGAACTATTTATAAATTATGAAAAACGGCTTTCACATCTATGCATGTGAATTATTTCCTGAAATATGAAAAATAACGATTTCCGCTGCATAAAATTATGAAATTTATGAAACAATGATCCCGCTTAATGAATAATAAACTTTGATTGAGACCGTATCATCCATAAACCAATCAGGTCGCAGCACCCGGGCCGTCGAGATCCCGGGGTGTGAGAGCAACCATCATTATTATCATAAACTTTCATGTAGTAGAAGATTGTCCAACCTCGCAGATAGAATTTTCACCATGCTCACTCCACGTTTTATAACAAAGCGTGAAATCTTTCTTATACAAGTGTTTTTGAATAGTAGGTCTATCTCTGTAAATTATTTTTTTGCATTTAAAAGAAGGACATTTTATCCCAAAGTCATCACACCATGCATATTTGCTCTTGTATCAACAATTACACCATTAGCGAATGCAAAGTTCAAAAAACAAATCCACTTTGTCATAATATTCAAAACTAAGAAATCTATAAATATCAATTTTTTCATACATCCAATGTCGATTGGTACACCTAATATTTAAATAGATACAAAACAAGCACGAGGCTTCCAAGGCAATGATTGCAGCATATTTCCTTTTTATTTCTTCATATTTTTCATGCAAGGAGCATAATCTTACTTCAATTCACTTCTAATACAACAAAGCTTACTCTTGCTAAACAACAACAATAATTCTCGTCCAATAACTCTACAATGAGTAAGTATGTTTGTAAAAGTAGACTTAATTCTTGATATATTGGCCACTTTGTTCACATCGTTTGGTAATGCTCATTTGATACTTGATATAATTAATTTTGCATGCATTCATATGAAGAACATAAACATGCCTCTTTTTCTCTGTTGGCTAATTCATATTAAGATGTGGGTACATTTTTATTTCACATTTTACATGCAAATTTGCGACCAAAAATAAACGATCATAAAATTTCTTACTGTTTAGCTGTCTTATCATAATAAATATTTTTAGTTAAAGTTTAGTAGGAAATCGATCACTTTATTTTCTATCATCTATCTTGAATGCAAATTTTAGTAGCAACTGTTCAGCAGTCTAGTAGTGAAATCAAAGGGAGAGTTTAATCATATTCCATCTGATTGCTTGAATTATTTTGACGTATGTGAAAGTTTAAAATTTACATAAATATAAGAGTAAAATAATATTTTTTTTAATTGATTTAACAAAATGAGTAAAATATTTGATATTTTAACTAGCTAATAACTTACTAAGGGCATATACGAGATATTTGTTGGGTATATATGAAATTTTTCATGTTTGTAGGGGTTAAAAATTCTATCTTTTTAATAAATATTTTTGCAATGTTAAATTTTTAAAAAAATAACCAAAATGTCCTTATTCATAAAGATGAATTCAGCAACCAAAATATTAATAAATTATTTAATATTTTCTTGGTATTATTAATGGTTTATGATAAAAAAAATATAAGTTATTTTTTTTAAAAAGTAAAAAAAATGCTTTTTTAGTTTTTACATAAAAAATATTTTCTTTAAACCGTTTTAGAAAGTTTTTTCTGAACTTCTTTAGAAATGATTGTTTAGTTTTTATTTTTATAAAAAAATCTTAAAAATATTTGTTATATAATAATTTATTTTAACCATAAGTGTGAATGAACTAAACCGAGCATGACTTACTTTTGTATTACTTACTCTACCAGAATAAGAGCATATTAATTTTCTCTTATGTGGATAAATTCATGTCAAAGTACATTAAAAAAATATTAAAAATAAATTTTACGATAATGTTTTATACTTACAAAATATATATATACTCGATTTATATCATATGTGGTAGACCAATGATGTCTTGTCCTATTGGTAAGATAGAGGTATGGAGGAAGTGATAGGAGACCCAGGTTATGGGTTCGATTCTTGATCCCACCCGGTTTTACTGGCTTTTCACCGTCGTGCCTTTGGGCGGGTGTTTGGGTTGGGTTTTCCCCGGGAATTGGTGACTGGTGGGCTAGAGGCTCCGTCCGTCTGGACTAGTAGCCACTGAAAACCTCGAACGGAGTACCTGACGGTTAATTAGTTGGCCGTTCAAAAAAAATATCATATATTGTAGGAGGAGCAGTAGTATCGACCCCTGAGTAGGCCCATAATAAAAAAGTATTTCCATCATTAACATATTATTGAATCTTAATTTGATAATTGATAATTTTTAAGATATGAGGCCCCATTGAAGTCTGCAGCCCAAAGCTTCACTCCACGCGGCCATGGCCAAATGCCTTCAAACAGACAGGATGACCGATCAACAAATCGATTGATGACCCTCTCTTCAGCCGGCAGCCTTATCAGTCTCCAAAATCCATCAAAATTTCCCCAAATTCTGTTCCAATTTATTCAATTATTTCCGTTTCGGATCGTGGGATTTGATTGTCTCAGTCATCTGATTGATTTACCACGTTGTGCACAGGCAAATCTTGATATTCACAGGTGATTTTATAGTTTTTATTTTAATTGGGTTGATCTGATTACGTTTTGATCCGGTGGGCTTGTTTCCAACATGGATAGGATTATTGGGTATTGATCAAAAATTGATTTTGTTTCCGATTTTGATCTATTCACTCAAATGGTGTGTTTCCATAGTTCGATCCCGGTTAGCCAAAACATGAACATGGCTAATCAACCATCAAAAAGAAATCAAGTTTCATCATGTGATCAGTCTCCGTCTGCTTTGATTGATTTGATCATCTTAATTGCGGTAATTGGTGCTTGCGGGTTCCTTGTTTATCCCTATGCAAACCTATTGTTCTTCCAAAGCTTTGAGTTTCTTAAATCAATCTTTGTTTTAGTCAAAGCTGAGGTGTTAGAAGCTCCCTTGATTTATGGGTGTTTAGGCCTTAGTATTTTCAGCGCATCAATAGCTGTTTTGGTAATTACTGTATGCACATCACAAAAATGTGGTAAACCAGGCTGTCGTGGGCTGCACAAGGCGGCTGAATTCGACATCCAGCTCGAACCCTGCAACAGTTTGTCCGGTTCAAGCTCTTCCACTGGTGGTGGTAATCTACGGAAGATTGGATTGAAGAAAGGCCTGTTTGAATTGCCAAGAGACTACCATAAGGAGTTAGAGTCTGAGCTCAAGAAGATGGCCCCGATTAACGGACGAGCGGTTCTTGTTTTTCGAGCCCGGTGTGGTTGTTCTATTGGTAGAATGGAGGTTCCTGGCCCTAAGAAGAACCACAAAAAGATCAAAAAGTAAATAAAAGATGATTCTGTGTTTAGTTGCGCATAAAACATGCTTAAAATAAGTTGTAAGGATATGAAAGGTGCACATACAATCGTTGGTATATACTTTGTGATAAGATTTTCATATAAAAGTTTGTGCTTTAATGTTCGTATCATGTGTGGTTTGCTTTTACAGTTTTTTGATAATATCCTTCGAACTTCTTTCATTGCTGATTCTGCTAATGATAAGATTTGGGCTAGTGGACCAAAATGACATATGGTTGTAATAATAACAACGTGTCTAGCATGTAAAAAAAATCCGTATCTTGAAACCGAATTCGAAATATTTGAAAATCCAACCTAAATATTCGAAAGGTCGGATATCCGGAAGTTTGGATGCGGATTCGGATACCTATTTTGAAAAATTTTGGATAGTTCACATATCCATACCATTTGAAATAGTTTTTTTTAGATCATTTTTCGGATATTCGGATATTCAAAATGAACACCCCTAAATTGGTGTCAAAATGAGAGGGCTTATAGCGTATTAGTAGCATGGCATTGGAACCATGGATGCCCAGATAAGGGGCAAACCCGACCTCTATCCCGTGCCCATTTATTAGAAGGGCACAAAAATTTATAGAGTAAAATTCTCTTTTGCTCCCTGTGGTTTGACAAAAGTAACCATTTTCATCCAAATTTTGAAATTTTGTAATTTTCCTCTATTAGTTTCAGAAAATTAATCATTTTAGTCCTTGTGGTTTGACAAAAGTAACCATTTTCATCCAAAGTTTAAATGGACTTTGGATGAAAATGGTTAATTTTCTGAAACTAATGGAGGAAAATTGCAAAATTTCAAAATTTGGATGAAAATTGTTACTTTTGTCAAACCATAGGGAGCAAAAGAGAAGTTTACTCAAATTTATATATATATATATATATATATATATATATATGGAGATTTATTCAAATGAGAACTAATAAGGTGAAAAGAACTAAAAAGAAGCATTTATAAACACATTCTTTAATGTGTACAAAAAATCATTTTTTTAAAAAAATATGGGAAGTTACTTTCATGCCCTTTAAGCTAAATATGTTCATTGGTTCAGTTTACGGTTTATTCGGTCTTGTTTAATCGGCATTCAAATTTTTTTCCCTATCAAAAAACCTAACCGAATTCGAAAATGGTTCGGTTCTAATTTCGATTAAAATCAAATAAACAAATTGAAAACCAAATAAACCGCTTAAAAGTCGAATAAACCAATTAAAACCAAATAAACCGATTAAAAACCGAATAAACCGATCTAAATAAACCGAATTCAAACAAGTAAATCGAATTCAATCTTATATATTATTAACAAGATGATAAATTTAAATTTGAATTCGGTTTAATCGTTAACCAAACAAACCAAATTTATAAATAAATTGGAATTAAATATCGAAATTCGAATATGGTTAGATATCGAACCGAAAACCGAATTCGGAATTTGGATACCACTAGAACCAAAACGAAAACCAAATTTCGATTTTTCAGTTACGAATACGTTTCGGTTTTCGGTATCAAACGGTTTTTTGGGTTTTTTGAACACCTCCACTTTAATATTTGAATTCGCTAGGGAGTCTTTTTTTTTACTCGTCCTGAGCACGTCAATTCTCAGGGCCGCCTGTGGTTGGAACAATATTTCTTTCAAATGATCAAGTATTGAAAAGTACAAATTATCTGAATTTAAGATGAGGTTTAATAAACATGTGAGTTCAACATCCAAAATTTAAAAAAAAATCCAAATATATAGAATTTAGAGCATATTAGTCCGTTCAAATAAACTGCATCAGAAAAAAAATATAAATTAACTATATAATAAGTTATTGTGATATTTTATCTTAGTATAAGCTAATATTTGATTAGTTTTCAATTATAATTAAGTTTATTGTATTCTTGTAAATGCATATTCAATAATCATACAAACGAAGCACATAATATTTTATATGATATTGATGTCTATTTTTATTTTTATTTTTTTTGATATTCCATTCTATTGTTATCACACTCATCTTGATTGTTCATTTCACTCCCAACAGAATTGCTTTTTTGTGTGCGCCTTAATGTCTCTATGGCATCTCACTTGAAGCTTCCACCATCGTAGTTATAGCTTTTATTCATCGTAGGTATACCATTGCAATTATTGTAAAATTTAAAAAATATTTTTCATATATTTTAAGGTTTTGCACATGATATCATAAGGATCTTATATGAATTCACGCATGAGAGTTATAAACACACATGAGCAACTATTTGGATCTTCATATATAAAAGAAAATGAAAAGAAAACAATAGCAAAAATTTATAAAAATGAAGAAGGGTGTTAAAGTGTCTTCGAATTCACTTGTTTATCACTTGAAACATTCAAGAATAAGGGTGTACTATGAAGAAACACATAAACCACAAATTTGTGTAGAAAACACCTTGATCATTGACGCTCTGTTCCCGAGTTCACTTAAGAGGAGAAAAGAAGGGAACTAGAAGAAAAACTGAAACATGTTTGTGTTCCTGAGTTTCATTTAACGAAGGAAGTGAAAGGAAAATAACAAACGGTGTGTTCACGAGTTTCATTTAAGGAGAGAAAGAGAGGGAAATGAAAGGAAAACCAGACAAAATTATTTTAACATTTCTTTCTTCTAATCTATATAAAGAAGAGATAAAATTTATTTAAGTGTAATAAAGAGATCATGTATAAATAATAGGTTTAAATCTATTGTGTGATTAACACAATATTTATGAGATGTTTAGCAATCGATTTTTGGAAGGATATATGAAATTAATCTTTTAACCTAGATTATGAAAACAAAACTTCGCATTACAAATTGCTAAAATAAAATAATTCAATATAAAAATGATTTTTCGTGTTGAAATGCAAAAAAGAAATGGTTTTGGAGCGCCAACGAAAGGGGAGATAGTAACGTTGTGTGGGGAATCCATGATGCTCTTTTAGGGTTTCGATTTAGACTTTTCAATTTTCATCATCACTTTGATATTAGCTTCATGGATTCTCCATCCTTTTCAAATCAATTTAATATCTTTCAGATTTACAGGCGCTATTGCGGTAAATCTAAATCCCTGTTTATTCTTTTCTGTTCATTATAAGTTCTTTTTTTTTTTTGAATTTTGCTCAATTGTTTTTTGTTTAATTGAAACAAGGTCATCGAGAAATTGCGAATTGAGAGGAAGGAGAGAGTGATTTAACAAAAATATGATTTCATAGGTTGAGTTAATTTGAGCTAGAACATGAGTTATATATTCTTGTAGATATGGTATGTTGTTACCTCATGGAAGCATGTTCTAGAGTAAACTAGGGTTAATTGTTCGTAATGAAATGATTTCATAGATTTGGTAATGCAAAAGCATGTAGATCGAGTTTTTTGATGAAAATTTTTGTCAAGATCATGGTTCAGCATTTGTTGTTGATAATTACACTATAGAGATTCACCTTCTTTCATATGTTTATGCTTATCTACAGTTTGCATATATGTGACATCATTTCTTTTAACAATCTCTTGTAGAAATCACATTGGAGGTGTATGCTTCTGAGGGAGATGGTTATGGGAATGTAAATGAGTCAATGAAAGATAAATTGGTCAGGAAGGCCTTGTCCCAGCTCCTAGAATTGTTAAAGTCGAGGGTATATAAGAGGTGCTTGCTATGAAATTTTCACCTTATTGGTAACCTAATATTGAATTTGGTACTTCATGCATATGCATAAACAATTAGCTTTCTTGTTTTTTAATGTAATTAATTAGTGTTCTCTTCAACTAAAGTTTTTTCATCATCATACATTTAAGTTGTTACATGAGCCCCACTCTCACAACGTTATAGCTATTATTAATCATTTTTTAGGATGTGGGATCACCTAAAATTAGTCGTGATTGATTAAAACTGTGTATTACCCATTGCAGGATGTCAATTTTCGAAGAACTTTCTGTGCTCATGTCAAGGCTTAATTTGATAGTGAAATGATTGTCAATTGTTTCTTAATTACCGTTGATGACGTACAAAATATTTGTATTATCAAAGCACTAAGGACTAGAAACTATAAGTTGGATGCCTGATCATTCATTACATACTTAAGTTCCTATAACCATCTTCCTTTCAGTCAGCACGTAAACTCTCATGAGTTCTCAAGATTCTATTATTTTGTATTCTTCATTTATCGTGAAAACAGTCAAAGAAGCATTAGTAAGTGGAATATCAAATAGAAGTTGATGGCGTTTTGTCGTTTTCTATTTTCTTACTTCCCTTGAACTCCTATGATCATCTTACAGACATCTTAATTTAATTTTTCTTACTTTTATCCTTTTCTATTTATTATTTTCAGTTGTAAGCAGGGCAATTATGGCATGGAAATTAGTATTGTCTGGAAGATTCAAATTACTTAATCAGTGGTGCAGCTTCATTAAGGTACTTTTTATTTTGTAAAAGAGCGATAAAGATAGCAATTTGTGGCTTTAAGAGAGGTGGGAACAATATTGTAGTTTCTTTTTCCTGAATATAGCCTTCTGGTTATTTTTATACATATTACTATTTTAGCATGTGTTATCTTTGTGTGGTGTTGATTTAAATAATTCTACAATTTACAAACAGCATTTGGGATTTTTCATTGTTTATTTTCCAACATGCATTTATTATTGAACCAAAATAATTCTTGGAATTTGACATACATAATAAACAGAGGCACAATATATCTGGGGATACATGGAGGCAAGTGTTGGCCTTTAGTCGTTGTGTACATGAAAACCTTAAAGGATATGATCCTGAAGGTAATAAACTAGTAACATAAATGCTTACTAGCTTCTTCTTAATTATTAATCATGTTATAAGGATGCAACATCATAAACTGGGATTGTCTCTCCATATAATCTAATGTTCATATATGATTGTGTTAGGGGCTTGGCCTGTAATGATTGATGGGTTTGTTGAGCACATGTATAGGTACATAACCTTTACCCTAAAAAGTTCTTTATGAAGTTAGCTAGACATCCCTGGGACCCTGCACATGTGGGAGCCTCGTGCATCGGGTTTTCCCTTTTAGATAATTGTAGAAAAATATTTGATTTTGTTTTTATAGTTGACACACTAGTTGTTTAAAAAAAGGTAATTATTTTTGATAAAACTTGTTTTGGGTGAACCCAACCAGACCTGTATCAAAAGTTAACATTTTGGCCCAATCCGTCCATTTTGCCAGCTCTGTTTTTTATATTGAGCTAAACAAAGTTTTAATGTTATCATGTATGGTGCAGGATGAGTGGATCTGATGATACTCATAAGTTAAGTTGCAAATGTGGTGATATGAAAGCCCAATCGATTCATGAGGCTCTACCTGGTAGATTATCACTTGTAACAAAAAATAAGAAATTAAAACAAGAAACTTCCTTGATCATCTGTCCGTACACTTGCAGGATTAAAAGTGTACCATAGGGCAAAAAGAAAGTTGGAAGGCCTAGAATTAGAATTCAGGGATTCATTTGTCGACATGAACATCATTTTCATCTCCAAAATATGGCACACTATGGAGCATGTGAAACATAACATTTCGTTTGGTTGCTGCAACTCTCCGTGTGCGGTGGAGGCCAGCCTCTCAAAGGGTTTTGCACAACTTTTCTCAAGTCACTCTTGTTTGCAGAAGTCACTCTTGTTTGCAGTTTGATCATGAAAGTAGAATGTCATTTACATAAAAGATGTATGCTTGTGTGGGTTGGTTCTTCAAAGCATAATCACCCATTTTTCCTCAAAGCCTTGAATTTCACATTACATTCATCATCGTTGATTATTTTATATGTGTATTATGCGATCTATATACATAATAAAACAATGTTCTTTTGTAGTAATCAACTATCATTACGTATGGGTGTGCGTATATGTATATGCATATATATAGGGGCATGTTCAATACAAATCAATTTTAATCATACAATTGCATAAACACTTGTATTTAGTGATGACCAGATATAGTGAGAGAGAAACAAGGAGGTAGTTTAAAGCTATATGTGTGTGTGTGTGTTTATGTATAGATCAGGATGTATATCTATGTATATATCAAGACTTTCATGAATCCATTGGTCTTTTTCCTCATTATAATTGTGGAATTTATATTACAACCCAATTTACCATTGGTATTTAGCAGCAACAAAAACTTCTTCATAATGTTGAGCAGCATTGTTCCAGCTAAGATCTTGCACCATCCCTCGTTGCTGAATCCCGTTCCAGCTCTGCTTATACTCCCTATAAGTCAACAAACAATTCCCAAGTGCATGGATCAACTGACCTGCCTCAGCTCTGTCAAATGTCCATCCTACACCTGACTCGGTATAAGGGTCAAATGGATGCACCGTATCTCTCAAACCACCGACGGCATGTACAACAGGTACAGTTCCATAACTCATAGCATATAACTGATTAAGCCCACATGGTTCAAATCGTGATGGCATCAGCAATATATCTACACCAGCCGTTATTCGGTGTGCCATTTTGACCGAGAACCCAACCCATCCTCGGACCTTTTCAGGATAACGGTTTTCCATCTCCCTAAGCATTTGCTCAAGGTCTGGTCTACCTGTACCTAACATGACCAGTTGTACATCTTGATTAACTATCCACGGAACACACTCTGCTATCAAGTCAACACCTTTCTGAACATCCAGTCTTCCAATGAACCCAATTAGTGGAACATCATCACGAACTGGTAAACCAAGCTCTTTTTGCAGGGCGATCTTGCATTGTGGCTTGCCAGTATCGAGTGTGCTTAAAGAGTAATTAGTATAACCGTCTGATGTCAAGTGAAGATCAACTTCAGGGTTCCAATCTTTTGTATCAATTCCATTTACAATACCTTTAAGCTTCCAATCGTTTTCTTGAATTATGTTGTGCAGACCCCAACCACCCTCACTAGTCTTCAGTTCCCATGCGTACCCATGACTCACAGTTACTACGCGATCGGCTGTTTTAAGTCCAGCAGCAAATATGTTGAAATGCTCACCTCCTACAGGATCATACAATCTGAATAGGTCCAAGTAGTGTGGTGGTAGATCAACATGACTAAAATCATCAACCGGACCGCGACCCTGATGAGCTATGTTATGAATCACAAGAACAGATCTTGTGTATCGCATTAAACCATTATCGCGATAATAAGCTTTTAAATAAACCGGCAACAAAGCCGTATGCCAGTCGTTTGCAATAAAAACCAAATTTCCATCCCCATAGCACACGCCCCCGCATGGCACGTACCATGGAACCTGTAGGCACCCGAGTAGTTAGTTTCACAACAACGTACGTACACGTTAAAAGACTGACAAATAGATAACATAGATGGATAGTAATGTCCTTGACATCTTGTTCTTAAGTTGTACCTCGACAGCTGCTTTGCAGAACAAAACCATGCGTCTTAGAATATCCTACAATAAGGAGTATCAGTCGTATCATCAATCTTAGAATCATGTTATCTTCTGTAGTGAGAATTTGTGACATGCTAGTAGAACCTAACCTCGCGATTCCCTCCGTATATGTTACTTCCCAAGTTGTTAAACATGTGACATCGTATAAAAACGAAATCCACACCGTCAACGTATGTCTGAAGGTACTGCACGTCCACATCCTGAAAACAAAAACAAAAACAAAAACGATTAACTACTTGCAACAATATACGAGTCGGCTCAATTAATGTGATGTGTAAAGATGTGTTCCTCGTTGCATACCTCCCAACCGACCTTATAACGTCTCCTAATTCCTGCATCTTTAAGTTCACCATGATCACAATAAAGCGGCACAACTACCTATATACTTGCAAGTATTAACAACTTATAAGTAGAACTCGTGTTAATTACCCATTAAGTATAAAAAGGTTACCATCACTCTATGCCCCCGTTGAGCCAAAGCTTTCGGTAACGCACCAGCAACGTCTCCAAGACCACCTATGGATACATAATGATTCAAAATTCGGAAGCCGCCCTCTATGAAAGAATAAAAACTGTATTTTTTTCTAACTAACACCTAATGTACTCCTATTAACTAACATCATTGAACCCAAATCTACGCACTGCAGGATTCAAATCCTCACCAATTGGTAAGCCATTTACCAATTACCATCGGGATGTCCCTATGAGAAAAGAATAAAAACTGTAATTACTTTGTAGACATATGTAACAACATGGATTACCTGTCTTAGACCAAGGAGCGCATTCAGCTGCAACCAATACGACATTCATTACATTTTGGCCTGCTAAAGGAGGGGATTCAATGTCATCACTTGCAGGAACATCTGCTTCATCTAGAATCAATTCATTTGTATCTTCTAACATTTCATTTGTAACACTGTATGCATCTTTATGATTAACAAGCGGTAATTCGATGTTGGTCTTGTTTTTCACTTCGCCGTTATGTTTACTTACTGTGGTTAGGAGGGCTTCTTGTAACTCGTCAAGAACATGCTCAGTGGGGATGTTAGATTGATGGCTGGCAGTATGTTCATTAAGAGAGATTCCCGTTGTTTCAATCATCGTCTACAAAGAAAAACATGTCAGTAGCTGAAGTTTGACGATTTTGGTCAAAACAGATTTCATGATAAAATAGTGGACTATTTAAATGTAAATTTACCAAACTATCTCTAGTTAGTTATTTTCAGTATATTATTTGATTTTTGATCTTCATAAATTGTTTTGAATATTTTCATCCAAACATTCTATTAAAAAGCTGCTCAAGTTGAAACTAGGATCCTAGAAGACTAGAACCGATACTTTAAAAGCTAGAAATAATCAAATAAATGAAGTTCTTTGAAGAGTGTTCATAAATCAATTAGACTGTTCAAATCTTCCAGCTCCAGTCCATGATTTACAATATGAAAAAACAAGTTTAATGGTTCAGGTGACAGTTTATTATCTTGGAACCGGCCTAGTAAATGACTAAATGCAGTTTAATTAAACTTATATATATACTGGCACCTAATCTACTCCAAAATCCATCTAACATGTCAAGTACAAGAATTGAACCCCTACCTTCAAATAAGGTATCACTTATTTGTTAATCATTTCATTTTACAAATAGGAAGTGATGGGCCTATAACATTAATAAGCATAAAATATGAAGAAATCTTAAGAACTAAATTGAGCCACATGTTTTAAGGGTATAGAAGTAAGTTTCCTTAAAAATAAAGGAAGTTATTTTTATACCCTTTTAAACTTGTAACTAGAATTGTTTCTTTTAGTTTTCAAGTAGCAATAGTTCTCAATTGAACATCCCATAGGAAGTGATATATATATATATATATGTGTGTGTGTGTGTGTGTGTGTGTGTGTAAGGTATCACTTATAGGGATTGTATTCTATAATAATCTGATCTTATCTTAAATTTTCTCATAGCCACTCATTGGGTTATCTCATGATACAAAGTAAATTATTTTTAAGAAGCAACATATTTGTATGTATTTTGATACTCCTAAGCCATATAACAATGACAATCCTGAGAATTAAAGTGCCCCGAACAAGCCGAAAAAAAAGCCCATAAGGAATTATAAACTTGTGTTTTCTAGTTTTATTTTTTTAAAGTATAAATAAATTTATTTAATATAAAAAGAATTTTTAAAATTTCAGCATTCATACAAAAAATATACCCTAGACAGAGGTAATGTTTGCGCCCCTCAGGCCTCTCATGCCACATATCTTCTTACATTTTAAAAAGGTTAATATGAACTAAAAATCCAATTTTTATACTAATAAATAAAAAAATATTTAAATGATTTTAAAATTGAACTTGTTCAAACGAATCGTTGGCCTAGCAAGTGGCCAAGTATCCAACCAAAGCAACTGGTTTGGTTAGCGTTTTTTCTTAAACCATAATTAATCTATGCCAATAAATAAACAGGTTCAACGAACGTAAAGATCCAGTGCCTGTAACTTCCTAAAAGATGATTGAAATTCACCCGGTTAATTTTCAGTTTGGCTAAAAATCTTTTAATATAAATACCAAAATGTAGAATCAAACATGGCACAAAATACCTGTAGATCTGTTTGCGTTGCAAACTTGTTAATTTTATCAGTAGCAACTTGAAGCGCATCGTTTGTGTCCCGACCACCATCAAAGCTGGAGCTATTTTTCCCGGTGGCTTTGATCCTCTGTACTCTGCCCTTACACTCGACGCTACCATTATCACATAAATATGTAAGCGGTTTTCTGGGCCTCTTATGTGCGAACGAAGGGGTCCAGTAGCGAAGACGATAACTTAAAATAGCAGCTCTTTCGATTGCATTGTGATCGATCACAAATGGCATGGAACCCATTGACGCCATTAACCTGTTCGATGAAATGCGTCAAAGAGTTTTGAGGGTGGAAGTTTAAGAAGCAATGGACAAAGGGTCCCGCCAAATGAGGTATGAAGCACGAGCCAAAATTTGAAGGCTCCAAATCCATTTGAGTGAGTGGTGGTGAAGGAAGCAGTCCGGACCTACACTGCTTGTGATTGAGGTGCCCACATTTCCTAGGAATGAATCATTTTTGGAATTATTTGAGCTTAAATTTACACCAAAACTTTTTGATTGGTTTGGTGTAAAAAAAATTAATTTTTTATACCCACAAACATTATTGCATACCCAATTCAGCAATCAAAAGTTATTTGCAATGGGTAAATCTTGACAAGTTAACAGGGCACGGGCAGTTAAATGAGATGGGTGAGCAGCTGAATAGGTCATGGAACAATTGATTTTATTTATTTAATCACATATTTGTTTGTTTAGCAAGTTTTAGTTGGTGGGTCAGATCAAGGGATGTTCTTCATATGTTTACGTGGGTTTAGTGCATGGTATGGGTAGTTTTAAGTTGAAATTTCTGGATGTTTTTATTCGATGTAATTTTCTTGGTTTGCATTAATTAGAAAAAGTCGAATGTTCTTGTTCAGCCACATTGTTTCTGTCAAGTCAAAATTAAGTTTGGTTGTTTCTAGCAGCAATAAAGGGCCTGGTATCTTACACTTTCGTGAGGTGGGTGTTGAAATGATGTTGTTTGATTGAGGGTTTAAATCCATACTATGAGGAGTTCCAGATTTGCATTTACCTGACTGAATTAAAACTTCCTATAGAAGTCATTATCCCTATATTGCTACCATCTGAGTACGTTTAACTATTGGAGTCTACTCTCATCCACAACTAATGCCTAACGCACTCAAAATGCCTTGTTCAACCATCCTCTTTGAGACGTTGGATTTGCCTAAAGGCACACCCTCGTAGACTTATCACCTTCGATAAATTTTGCTCCACCATCCAAAACGATACGGTATCAATCTCTTTATGACGGACTAAGTTTTAGGGTTTTACGACAGAGTGACAATTGTGACGACGTGATTTTGTATCTATATTTTGATATTCGAAATCGTGTTCCCACCAAAAAACAACACAGAAAGTGACTACCACAACGTGAGTGATAAAAACTAGACATTTAAATGAATACTTTATAGTTCTTAATACCATATGGCCTATTGAATTCGTGAACACAATATTGGCGAACTATATCTCTATATTTCACCAAATACTAGTTTTTGATTGTGATTAATTCATATTTACCTGATTAAAAACTTATATTGGAGATAGTGGGGCTTAGGACTTCTTTAGGATTTCATTTTAAAATGACTTATTAATTTATTGTTTTTTTCAAAAACCCAATAAGGCAGTAAGTTGTTTGGCAAACCTAAAGGACTTTTGAAAATGATTTTTTGTAAAAAAATGACTTGTAACTTAATGACATAAAATTACAAATTTACCTACATTTTTTATCATTAACCCAATAATCTACGACCACCACTACCCACTAACCCGCCACCCAATTACACCGCCCCATCCCCCCCCCAACCGCCAGTCACTGCCACCAGCCATTGCCATCCACCACCGCAACCACCACCCACCACCATTTTCGCAACCCACCATCGCTACACAAAACCTTAAAATGGTTGTCAATATAAGAATGTCATTTTTGGTCATTTTAAAAAAACCAATTTGAAAAAACTAATCCAAACACATTTCTAAAAATGACATTTCAAAAAGTCATAAGTTAATAAACACTTTTTTTTAAAAAAAAAAGCCATTTTCAAGTTAAATAAATAATCCCAACAGGGCCTTAGATGATGTCTAGAAAATATATAAATTTGTCTCAAACTTCTTACAGTATGATAAAAGGTGATTAAGTGCAAAGTTTTATGCCAATGAAACAATAAAGATAAATATGATAAATTTGATCGCATTGCCTCTTTTGTGATAATATCACATTTCAACAAATAGTTCAACTAATGATAGGTTTTCTTTTTATTCTCATGTTATTGGAAAAAAAACAATATAAATATTGTATTATCTTTGTCAACACACATGTATTCTAATAAATAATGAATATATACCCTGAAGTATCATTCTTACAATTTCATCATCGAACTTCAAGAAGTCTCTTATATGTTATTTTAGGCATAAAATGGAATTCACATGTGTTTAGAAATTTACACATACACATAAAAAAAAAGAAAATATTATATATGAGTAATAATGATATTAAAAAAAATAAAGATTTACGTTGATCTTGACGTGTTATCACGACTTAACGCAATAAAGATAAGCTATTATAGGATCATGTTTGTGTATGTATGTTTGTATCTATATATGTATGTAGGAAGTGTATTCTTTGATAAGAAAATAAATATGTAATGTAGAGTTAATGTAATTTTTTTTACTTTATGTTAAGAAAAGGGGGAGGTTATTTGGACACCCCCTATGGATAAGTTGACACCACCTAGGCTTATACGGGTCGTATGACCCTTTACGGGTCGTATGACCCTTTACGGGTCGTATGTGTGTCAGATTTTGTCAGACTTTATCAGGTTACTGTCTGGCGGTTGAAAGTACACACGACCCGTATTGCCCTTTACGGTTCGTATAGGGTCAAAATCAAAACCAAAATCAAACAAAACAATTTTACTATCTCTCTTCATTTAATACATAATTTCTCTCTCCATTCATTATAGTTTTCTCTCTCATATATATGAAAGACAGATACCAAAGGGCTTATAGCCCAATGGTACCCCCTTGACTTCCCAAATTAGAGGTCTTGGGTTCGAGTCTTGGCTAGAGCAAAAATTGCTCAGGCTGAGCTAGGGGGTTTTCCCAGTGTGGGTTTCCTCCTAGATAGAGGTGTCATGGTACACATTTAAACGAGGGGTACTAGACATTAGCTGTTCAAAAAAAAATATGAAAGACAGATACTTTATTCTGTTGGGATTTTGACTTTTGAGTAAAACTGTAACTTAGCAACTACTGTCTATTCATTCCATGTTTCTTTACTTTACTACTTTATACTCTGAAAGGTTTACACTTTCCTGTCTGACTGTCTGTTGCAATTTCACTTTTCTGTACTACAGCTGTCATTTTGTTCCTTGTTGAGTCTTGCAAGATATGGATAACCCTAAAGGCCTATTTTTGGTCAAACTCGTTTTTTTTACTAATTTTACCTCTATATTTTGTTCTCTCTCTTACTTTTTCATTTTTCTTATTTGATGTATACGGATCGTATTGTGACATACGGGCCGTATGGGGTGTGTCAGACCTGCGTCAGCCCTATGATTTGACGTGTCAGCTTTTGTCATAATATTCTTTTCAATACGACCCGTAAAGCTCAATACGGGCCGTATTGACTGGTGTCCAGTTATCCACCCTGGCGTCTCCCTAACAGGTGCCGCCTCAAGTAATTAAAGAGATATAAAGGTAATTTGATTTTTTTTATATAAATCTTGTTGTGAATTTTTTTATTTTATTTAATTTCTTCTATTAAATCCTAATTAATTAAAGTTTGTAACATTTTATATAATTTGACTATTAATAAAGGGTTAGGAGAACTGATACACATCATAAACTTTTAAATGTGTACTTAAAACTATATTAATTTTGAAAAAAAATAAATAAATACATTTTTTTGGAGAATTCTCTACATGAAAGAGTGAGATCATCAAACTATTCTTTTTAGGATGTTAAAAGCTCTTTCAACATCCTTTAAACTATCTCGTGTTTTTGTTTTTAATCTTTTTGAAGTGAAAACAACAATTTAACTATGGTTGCCCACTTAAGGTTTATCATCGCCAAGGTAGTATCCAAACTTGTATTAAACTTCGTTTACCTCAAAAGGGCACTTCAGATGGTTCCATTCATAATGCCATTGAAAAATCTAATTAATCGAGGACGTTAATCTTGTTGTCAGATTTCAAAGCTCTAAAGAACACATTCTAGGTCCATAAATCTTATGATGCCTTCCCTTCAAGCATTATCATCATATGCTTATGATCACTCCTCATGTATTTGCCCAAGCCATTCGCTTGTACCATCCTTCGAACCTCAATGCATGCCTCTAAGCTCCCTAACATCCCCAAAAAACATGTTGTAGCTCTTGTGCAACATATTAAAACTAATGTCATACTAGGGTTTACAAAAATACTATTTTGAATACAAACTCATAACTTCATTCAAAAGTGTTGCAAGATTTCATGTGATGCCCTGTCAAAGATATGCAAATATTCATCAAGCGCTTAATGTGCGTTCATGCATGCTAGTTGTCATATAGCCATCATACATTTTTATAATAACGTATACTCTAAAAGCCTTTCATATCATAAATCATTTGAAGACTCAAAATTCCTAAGTAGGTCTCTATCGTACATATTAACATTATAAAAGTAAAATAAAAATTACACTAACTTGAAAATAAAATTAAACACAATATTTTAGTTAAATAAACCTTCTTGATGATAAAGTGGTGTCTTGACACTCTCCTAATGACAAAAGTATCATGATAGTCAAATTTCAAAATTACATACATTAAATTGTCTCAGTATTTTCTTCCTCTAAACTCGACGAGTTGTACAATAACAATAGAGCTTCATATTGTAAGGGATTTTTTTTACAAAGATTTTAAGTAAGTTAGAACTTGAAATTGTATTATTTTAGAGAGTTCAGAAAGCAAAAGTAAACATGAAAAAAAATACCTAAGTTGAATTATATTACTTATTAAAAATTAGATTTTCTTAATTTTCTTATACAGATCGGTTTATTTGGTTTTAATTGGTTTATTCGATTGAATTCGGTTTATTTGACTTTTAAGCGTTTTATTTGGCTTTCAATCTGTTTATTTGTTTTAATCGAAAATAGAACCGAACCATTTCTCGAATTCGGTTCGGTTTTTTTATAGGGAAAAAATTGAAAACCGATTAAACCAGACCGAATAAATCGTTAACCGAACCAATTGGCATATTTAGTTTAAATTAAATGGCATGAAAGTAATTTTCTATACTTTAAAAAAAAATTTTTGCACCCCTTAAATAATATGTTTATAAATGCTTCTTTTTAGTTCCATTCATCTTATTCGTTCTAATCTGAATAAATCTCTATATATAACATATATATAAAAATTTTGTACCCCTAAAAAATGGGTCCGAGACAGAGTTCTAATTTGCCCCACCCCGGGCTGCCCATATTAGCCAATAGCCATACTTTTTTTCCCAACTTAACGAATGTGTTTCCCCTCTGCTACATAGGGTCTTTTACAACTTTCTCATCTATTTCTATTTTATATGATAGATCAGAGTTTTTATTCCACCATTTGCCATGCAATAAAGCTTGTTTTAATTTCTTTCCCATCTTAAATTTGAAGCATTATATCATCTATTAACATTAACTAGGTTAGTAACCCGTGTAACACACGGGTTGATAATAAAGTATTATGCAAATCAAAAAAAAATAATAAAATAATATAATTACAATCGACATAAAACATTATAAATTCAATCATTTTACCTATTTTTTCCATAATTGCTATCATATATCTATAGTTTTATATTACATAGTAAAAGAAAATGATAATCATTGAGTATAAATTGAAGAAAATAAACCATTATTTTTTTTATTATTTACTTATTTACGTATATATCATTGTACTTTTTATATATATTTTAAAAGATTGTGGAATTAGCGGATAAATTTAAGTAAAAGTGAATGTTGAAGATTTGAAATTAAAACTGTAAAATTTATTCATTTATTAAATAGTTTCTCTAATATTTTAAATAATGAATATTGAAAGGATATTGGTCTAATCATATTTTAATACAAATTATGATCCATTTTAGTTGTTCTGATCATTTCCATTAATAAATGAATAATCCGTTA
Source organism: Mikania micrantha (assembly GCA_009363875.1). Taxonomy (NCBI): domain Eukaryota; kingdom Viridiplantae; phylum Streptophyta; class Magnoliopsida; order Asterales; family Asteraceae; genus Mikania; species Mikania micrantha. Next base: position 5,072,128 of record CM018690.1, on the reverse strand, counting down.
AAGTTTTTAAGACGTTAATTTAAATATTAATTTATTACAAAGTAATTGACTTTATTTGAATAGTTTTTCACTTTATGAAATTATAAATAAAATATAAGTTGATTATTTTAAAATTTTAATAAAGTTGAAATATAAAAAACTTATTATGTTTGTTGGGTTTTTAAATTGCTAAAATGTGTTATACGTAGTTTTTATCGTATAAGATGTTAAAAAATAATTACATGTAAATATAATATTATATGCACATTTGATATCATATGTAATTTTATGAAACGTAAAATATCAGTTTCAATTATGTAACAATTAAATTTAAATATAATAATTGCAAATATGAAGACAATTTATTAAAAATATAGGTCAACAATTTTTTAATTATTATAAAAAACATAAAACATAACAGTTGGATTTTTTAGAAAAGTTAGTTTTATATTTTAAGTAATATAAATTTGAAGAAAATTTGTTTAATAAAAAATTAATAAAACTTTCAATCAGTTATTTGTTTTATTTATTTACTTTAATAAATCAATAATCTGTTATTGTTTTATTTTAAAATTTTATATATTAGTAAATTATGATATAATTAAGGCTAATAGAATTATATTTTGTGTTAACAGAAATTATTGAATAAAAATAAGTTGCTTGTTATAGTTATCCATATTTAAATTTTAATAATTTTTTAATTTATTGTGCATTTTGGTTTTTTAAACTTCTAAAATATGTAATACATAATCAATATAATACAAAATGTTAAAAAATAATTATATGTAAAAATAACATGATATGCAGACTTAATATTATTATATGTAATTTTATTAATTGCAAATATGAGGTTATTTTAATAAAATCAAAATATGTTAATTTTATTAATTATTATAAGAAAAACATAAAACTGATAAATTTATCATCAATGTTTTTTTTTATATTTTAAATAATGAAAAATTGAAGAAAATTTTTTAATAATAAATTAATAAAACTTTGAATAATTTTGTTGTTGTACTTATTTTTTTAATAAATTAATAATAGGTTATTGTTTAATTTTTAAATCTAAAATAATATTAATTAGGAGAATTAATGATAATAAATTTGTGTTTAATGATAATGAAAATTTTCAACTCTTATTGTGGTGATGACATGTGTACAATAGTCTTATGTGGCAATAGTTTTATAGTGACATGTGTCAATAGTTTTATAGTGACATGTGGCATTTAATGAGGTGTACATGATAGTAAAATGACATGTGGCATTAAAGTTACTTTTTTATTAGTAGTAGAAGATATTAATAAATGTGGTCAATTTTAATGTTAATTTATTCCTTTACACTTTATAAATACTATATATAAACAAATAGTCAAATCATGAATATCTTATACTTTTAATGTAAATAATCATTATTAGTTACTAAAATTAATAATATATTTAGATTATATTAAAAAAACACGCACTTGAAAAAATAAAATTTTATCAATTATAAAATTAATCGTACACTATATATATAATCATGTTAGTAATAATGAGAATGTTAAAAAAAGCAAGTTAATTCATTTATATTACTCTACTAGACTATTATTCCGTGTATTACATGTGTTTTATATAAAATATTAAATGGTTAGTAAAATAATTAAAAATTATAACACAATATTTTAAGATAAAATAATTAATTTACATATTAATGAATACTTTAAGCCATATAATAATAATAATTAAAACATTTAATAACTATACAAATGATACATGAACTTTTTGATTTATAACAATTATTATTTTTGAACTAATTAATAATTAAACTTCAGTTTGTATTTTATTAAAAACTAACATTTATAAATCAAGAAAGTAAATGTAATTAGTGTAATTATTAAATTTAAACGACTCAAATTAAAAATAATGTTAAATATAAGGACGAAAGTGTAACATTCTATATCATTTTTTACGTTGATAAATAAATTTAAAAAAATGAAATTGTTTTGTAAAAATCTTATTGTTTAAAATTTTGGTTTATAGTTTATTTTATTTTTTATAAAAAATTCATTTTTAAAGAAAACTTGTTTTTATATAACTTTGAATTTCTGAAAATAAAATATTTCTTATTTTAAAAAAATAATATTAAAAATTTTCATATTTTATAAGCTTTTTTAAATGTGTTTTCTAATAAAAAGATAAATATTATTATAATTATTTTGGAATATAATTAATTAATATGAGAGAATTAAATGAATTGACAAGAAATTATATATATGTGGTCCCTGGTCAATACAACTACCTTGAGAGAAGATTTGGGTCGTTTAAAATGGCTGCAAATAAATCTCATTGTGGAAATTCAATTTAGGAAATAGTTATGGAAACAATTTATCCTCATTTTCCCACTATCCCGTTTATTCAAGTTAAGCGATTATTGTTTTTTGTATAATGAATTTTAATAAATTGATTTGATTATACTATTGAACTCAGCCACCGGACGGGTATAAAACTAGTTGACATGTGTCAATATTTGTGTAATAATATGACAAGTAACAAAATATATGTTTGTTTATTAGTATACTAGGTCAATACCCGTGTGTTACACGGGTTGATTAAGAATCATTGGTACAATCCATAAATATATGAAATAGGAAATTAGAAAAAAAACCATACGAATACAAATTAAGAAAATGAAACCAAACATAGAATGTATCAGTTATAAGTAAATCATTTGTTGCTCATTAATTTCAACATTAGAATCTTCAAGAGGTTCATATATAGTCTCCAGATCATTTTGAGTTTGCTGCTGAGTATACATCATTTCTAGGAGATATCACATCCGATGATTCAGCTCTCTATGCCTACATCAAAGGCCAAACGTAAAGAAATCAATAATTAACTTGAGGTAAAACAAAAAAAAAAAGAATTATGTCGAGGGTAATCTGAAAACTAAAAGTAGCATTAATAGGATCAAAGTGTTATATGGGTAGAAAACATTGTTAATTTATAAATCCTGTAAATAATTTCATTTAAAAAGTTAAAATCATTATTAAAGCATTATGAACTTTTTGAGCATATTTTAAACTCTTTTAACAAACTAATCTTAGACTTGCATACGAAGGTAATCCATTGAGTTTCTATTTTTTGCACAGTTGTTCCATATTTTGATATACAAATAAAATATAAATGAAGATAAACTCATAATGAGTTACATTACATATAAGAATAAAACTACATATCACAAAAAATAACATGTGACTGGATAGTATACTATTAACTGATTATTTTTGATATAAAAACAAAACTGCAAATAAAATACCATATAAAAACAATAGAATGCAAAATCTAATCAAATATACATCCTTAATAACTTTGAAGTAGGAACGTTAAAGTGACGCATCTTTAAGCCACATACGAGAAAATTTAACTGCTTTAGCTCCTAGTCTGACATCACAAGAGTATGACAACAGATTAAAATGACCAACTCTTTTTATAACTTTGAAGTTGGAGAGGTTAAGCTAATCAAATATATCTAAACACCTTTGAAGGTATTGTAAGAGACCATAGTGTTTTACGTATTGTCAAACAACTTATGTGCTTTTGAGGAGTATGATACACAAATGGATTCTTGAACAGAGTGATAACAAAACATATGATAAAAATACAAAACTAAAATTCAATCAAACATTGATGTTTGAATTATTCAAGTACAAGAAAAGTCAAACAATTTTCATAAAGTTAGAAACTGACAACAACCGATTGACGCTTAAAGATGGGTATTCTGATCGATCAAGAGGGGTTATGTTTAATAAAACTGGAAGTTACTATTAGTCGAATAAATAGCCCACTTTGATTCGAAATCCCTATGATTTTGTTCCTAAAATCTTGGGTCTAACAAACAGTCAATTTTTAAGAACAATACTAAATCACCATGAAATCAAGGAGCAAATCAATTGTTTTGTAACAGTAAGATGGGGAGAATCATGGCAACTAAGTTGTTAAGATCATACTTAATAAAACAAAGAACACCCCCTGAAAATCAAAATGTACACAGAACCATTAAAGATATACATAGAGAAATCAGAAAATACAAAAGGAATAAACAGATAAAATCTAACCTTGATCAGCGAAATTTTGATCAAAATACAGTTCTGAACAAAACCCTAATAGCTAAAAATACTTATTTAAGATGATGACCATCTTTGTTAAAAATTCCTTAATTAAATAAAATCAAAACAGCTATTGTAAACGGTGTGGTTAATGCTAAAATCAATCAAAGGAATAGGAAGAGCTCTACAACATAAATCATGGACAAAACAAAAGCCATATAAGCTTAAGAGAGTTTGTGGTTTGGGCAGAATCCTCGTTGAGTTGTAGCATTAGTGAATGGTTACGGTGTTAGACTGCTAACATTGGTTGTGATGAACTGATACTTTCATTAAAGCAAATCACTGAATAAATACAGACTCAAGCAACGTTCAAAAACAAACTACCAACTAGAAAATAGGAAACAGCCTCAAGACTCGGTAAACCTAACAACCTTACCGTTTGACATATTATTCAAATACAAAACAAATAGAAATAGACCAACTAATAATTACTCCACGTAAGCTCCCATCCATGCACGTCCCATGCAGACTGTTAAGTTCCAACATTCCCTCCCTCAAACTAAGCACTATTGCTTAGTTTGTCAACTGAACACATCCCAAGCTTGTTTCTCAAATTCTCAAATACTTCTTTCTTTAAGGGCTTTGTCATCACATCTGCTACTTGTTCTTCAGTTGCACAGTACTCCAATCTTATTGTTTCATCTTTCACTAAATCTCTTAAAAAATGAAACCGTACCCTAATATGTTTGCATCTACCATGAAAAACCGTATGCTTTGATAACTTGATGGTAGACGTATTATCACATTTGATAATAGTACTCCCAGTTACTTCCATTCCAAAATCTTCTAACACACTTCGAACCCATATAGCTTGACACGCACATGCAGCAGCAGCAACAAACTCTGCTTCAGTGGATGATAAAGCAACTATTCCTTGCTTCTTAGACTGCCACGCAACAGCACTTCCATCCCATAATACCACATAACCTGAAGTGCTTTTGTAATCATTGACATCTCCACCATAATCACTATCAGTAAACACTTCAATTCTACCATCACCTCCTGATTTGTACCAAATCCCAAAATCTGCGGTTCCTTGCAGATATCTCATTACTTTCTTAGCAGCTTCCAGATGTTCAATCATAGGATTTGACATAAAACGACTTATAAGACTTACAGCAAATTGTATGTCTGGACGAGTCGTTGTGATATACATCAAACACCCCACAATCTGCTTGAACTTGACTTCATCCGCTTTCTGCCCTTCATTTCTTTTCAACTTGCACCCTGGAACAATTGGACTTCGAATGGAATTGCATTCTTCCATACCAAATCGTTTGAGAATCTCTCGAGCATACTTTCTTTGAGATAAATGAATACCATCCTTTGTTTGTAGAACCTCAATGCCCAAGAAGAATTTCATTTTTCCCAAGTCAGTCATCTCGAATTCTTCTTTCATGGATTTCTTGAACTCTTGCATCAACTTTTCATCACTCCCTGTATAAATCAAATCATCCACATATACATTAACAAGAAGAATAGTACCTTTCAATCCCTTCTTGATAAATAATGTATGTTCTGCATTACTCCTTGCAAACCCTTCATTAAGGAAATACGCCTCCAATCGACTAAACCAGGCTCTTGGAGCCTGCTTTAACCCATACAAAGCTTTTTTGAGTTTGTACACCTTATCCTCCATGTTCTTCTTGACATACCCCAGTGGCTGCTGGACAAAAACTTCTTCATTAATAGTACCATGCAAGAAAGCTGATTTAACATCCATTTGTAAGAGAGTCCACTTCTTTTGAGCTGCTATTGCAACCATCATACGAATTGTATCCATCCTAGCCACAGGTGCATACACTTCAGTATAATCTACCCCATACTCTTGACTATACCCTTTTGCTACCAATCGGGCCTTTTTCTTCTCAATCTCCCCGTGCTCATTGATCTTATTCTTGTACAGCCACTTCACTCCAATACACTTGGCTCCAACTGGCAAGTCTACTAACTCCCAGGTTTGATTGCGTTCAATGGCTTCAATCTCAGCATCCATAGCTTTTCTCCATTTCTCATCTTTCACAGCTTCATCAAATGAATATGGTTCCTGTTGAGACACTTGCACTTCATTAAGTTCAACAATATTAGCAGTATAATAATCATCCAAATATGAAGGAGGCCTTCGACTTCGTCCCTCCCTTAAACTTGTGCTTTCACCACCATTTTCATTATCATTCACTTGTTGTGGTTCTTCTTCATTTGCTTCTTGAACTTCTTCTTCAGCATTATCACCCCAAATAATGTATCCATCTTCTTCCCTTTTGTGATCCACAACCCATTCCCAATGTTTGTCTTCCTCAAAGACCACATCCTTACTAACAATCACCTTCATTGACTGTGGATTAATCAATCGATAACCCTTGGATTCTTCACTTATTCCAGTGAATACACACCTAGTACTCTTGGAATCAAGCTTACTCCTTTTCTGCTTTGGAACATGCACATGAGCTATACAACCCCATGTCCTAAAATACTCCACTGAAGGCTTCTCACCATTCCATGCTTCTTGTGGAGTCATATCTGCCAAAGACTTTGTTGGATGCCTGTTTAACACATGATAGCTCCACGTTGCAGCCTCTGCCCAGAAGTGTTTGGGCATCCCTTTGGCAGCAAGAAGAGTTACCACCATGTTCATAATCGTTCGATTCTTCCTTTCGGCCACCCCATTCTGTTGTGGTGTAAAACTTGTTGTCAATTGCCTTTTAATTCCATGATCTGCACAAAAGGAATTAAAGACATCGGATAGATACTCCCCTCCTCTATCCGTTCTTAGACCCTTGATCACCTTCCCTGTTTCTGTCTCAACTTTGATCTTAAATCGTTTGAACTGATCAAAGGCTTCAGATTTTTCTTTGAGAAGAAAAATCCACCCCTTTCTACAGTAATCGTCTATGAAGCTCAGAATGTATTGTTTTCCACTGTGAGAAGGTGGTTTAATAGGACCACATATATCATTGTGAACAAGTTCCAATACATCCTTTGCCCGCCAGTCACTTTGTTGAGGCACCTTTTTCCTACTTTGCTTTCCCATCAGACATGCTTGACATGACTCATCACAAACAGTAAACTTGGGCAGACCTTTCACCATCTCTTTACTTTGCAACTGACGCAGACTTGCAAGATTTAGATGCCCACACCTTTCATGCCATAGTCTAGTCAAATCACCATCTTTAACATACATGCAATTATCACTTCTCTTTTCACCTCCACCGTACGACTGTTCATAAAGGGGAAACATCCTATTGGATGTCATGGTACTTTCAATCAATAACCCCTTTTCACTGTGATAAATTTTGCAAGTACTGTCCTTAATTAAGAAATATAATCCCTTAGATTGGAGCTGCCCCATACTAAGGAGATTATTTCTCAACTCAGGAACAAAATAAACTTCATTTATGGCATAAGAGGTCCCCTCAAACATTAATTTGACCTGCCATTTTCCTTCGACTTTCATTTTTGTATTATTCCCTAACTTAACAAAATGAGAATAGCTTTCATCAAGATCAGTAAACTTACTTTTGTCTCCACACATGTGGTTTGAGCATCCAGAGTCCAAGAACCAAATTGAATTGATCTTGCTTTCGTCTCCTGTTAGTGCCATCAGCACAATATCCTCTTCTTCATCAAAACCTGCATAATTAGCTTCTTTGTTATTTGGACATTCATAAGCAAAATGTCCAAGTTTGTGACATTTAAAACACTCCACCGTTTCCTTGTTAAATGAGGACCTTCCTCGTCCTCTTCCCCTTCCACGCATACTGCCTCTTCCTCGTTCAAAACCCCTTGGCCCGGAGGATTCTCCTTGTTCAACCCGAAGAGCCTGTTCTTCCTCCTTCTCAGGTTTTTTAAACTTCTGCTCATGAACAAGGAGTGTACTTTGAAGTTCATCTATGGACATGTTCTCTATATCCTTAGATTCTTCAATTGAGACTACCACATACATATATTTTTCTGTAAGTGTTCTCAATATTTTCTCGACAATTTTCAGATCCGTCATGATCTCTCCATTGCTCCTCATCTGATTAGCCACCGATAACACCCTTCCAAAATACTCCGGTATTGTCTCATTGGTCTTCATTTCCAAAACTTCAAAATCGCGTCGCAATTTTTGAAGCATGGATTTCTTCACCCTAGCATTCCCCTCATACCGTTGTTTCAATGAGTCCCACACAGATTTGGATGATCGTCGATCCAAAATCTGTTCAAATGTGACTCGATCGATAGCTTGGTATAGGTAATGCTTTACTTGAAGATCTTTTGCCCTTAAGTCTGCAAGTGTCTTCCGTTGAGCATCACTTTGAGCCACTCCCACTTGTGGCTCAATAATCCCTGGATCTATGAGATTCCATAACTGCTTGGCACGAAGCAGGTTCTCCATCATCTCCTTCCAGTGCTCATAGTGGCCGTCAAACACAGGGATCTTCAACTTCTCGTTGCTCATGTTGCAGACGTTTCACTCGTTTCTCACCTTGATCGTTGTTCGCTCTGATACCAAATGTTAGACTGCTAACATTGGTTGTGATGAACTGATACTTTCATTAAAGCAAATCACTGAATAAATACAGACTCAAGCAACGTTCAAAAACAAACTACCAACTAGAAAATAGGAAACAGCCTCAAGACTCGGTAAACCTAACAACCTTACCGTTTGACATATTATTCAAATACAAAACAAATAGAAATAGACCAACTAATAATTACTCCACGTAAGCTCCCATCCATGCACGTCCCATGCAGACTGTTAAGTTCCAACATACGGATTATGTTAGCCAAAAGAATCATAAACGATGATTTTTAGATTGCTTGAATCTAAACTATCTGTTAGGGCTAGTGGAAAACAATTAAAAAGAAACTCAAACGTAAGGGGAAAGACATGGATATAGAAAGGCATACATACCTGTAGGAGGTCTGCGCACAAAATCTTCATATTGAGCGTGAGCCGTGAATCGTTTTTAGGGTTTGCATAGATACACACCTTGAAAATATAAGGATCAAACGAAAATGTAAATGGAAATACATGGATCTGGAAAACAAACATACCAGAAAGAGGCTTGCGCATAATAGCTACCAGCTCCTTTGAATCGTGAAATTTTTAGGGTTTGCGTATGCTAGCGATGGATAGAAAATTGAAAGGGAACGAAGATAGTGTTTCAAATAGAGTTGGATCGGACAGGATCCGCGTGTAAATATTTCGGGTTATGTTTTGGGGGGGGGGGGGAAATAGAATGGGAGATAGTCTAGAATCATGCCAAGTGTCCCTCAATTATTTTTATTTATTAAGTATAATAGATTAAGATAAGATATATTTTTATATTTTAACTTACTATTATTAGTAACAAATTTAAAAACCATAAAATTTTGTCGCTTTATAGATAAGCTACATAAACGAAGGATTAATTTATATATTTCACAAACTAAGGTTTACTTATACTTCATAACATTTAAGTGCATGTTTATGATTTCATTTGAAGGTAACTTATTAACTTAATTAAACCACAATAAGTTAAAAAAAAATTGGTATTATCAAAAAAACTTTTCGTTTAAACTTTTTGAGCAATGTTAGAAAATTGATTTTAAAAAGCTAGAAGTTTTAGCTTTTAAAAAGATTTTTTAACGTTTTGATGGAATAGGTTAAAAACTAATCCAAAAACTTTTTTAAAAGCTAATCCAAACAATTTATTGACTATTCATATATACAAAGCTAATCCAAACACTTTTTTAAAAGCTTCATTTTAAAAAATCATAAGTTATTAAGCACTTTTGACAAGTTCTTTTAAAATTAAATAAGTAATCACAAACATGCCCTAAGTCTTTTGATGTGCAATAATATTATCAAATGTTAGTAAATAAATGTTTTTACATATTCAACAAATCTATACTCTCTAATAAAAGAGTAAATATTTTGTCACATGTCAATTTATTAGGCTATTGTTGGCACATGTTTTTTTAAAATAACTATTGTCACATGTCATTTTTTAGTCTTTACAATCATTCTCTCTCATATTAAATTATAATTATAATTATATTCTTTAATTTAATTTATTAAAAAATTTTAAATATAATGACTAATGACTTTATATATCTTTTTTCATATCAAAAAATAGTTCTAAAAAATAAAAAATGAAATCTTTTTTTTATTAAAAAGCACACTTAAACAAAGTTTACAAAATATGAAAATTTGTAAAAATGATTTTTAAAAAAAAATAAGAACTAATTTAAATTTGTAATTTTGGAAAAATAAAAGTTTTGTAAAAATAAGTTTTCTTAAAAAAACAAGTTTTTTTACAAAGTATATAACATTTATATTTTCAACCCGTGTAATACACGACATTTTACCTAGTCATATAATAATATCCAAAAATTAAAATAAATATTTATACATATGATATCTCTTTTTAAACAACAAATTAAGTTAAATGGTTATTATGTCTTTATAGTAACTAGAAAAGTTACCCGCCCGCTACAGCGGGCGGTAAAATTAAGGCCTATGTGTTGCAACGTGGTGGTTTAATTAAAACAAACATATGAAATTATGATTTATCTCATTAAAGCGCAGACAGACAACATTATTGCGTCACATATATTGCGATATATGATGTTTAAGAAAATCAAAACTTTGATACACAACAATATTGTGCTCTATATGTTACTATACATAAATTTTAAAAATAATAATTGGAAAATGTATAAACCACGATTATATAATTGACGATATAACATATCACCGTAGAACGATATAACCAACTATTATATATAAATTTAAATTAACAAAGGAAAACTATAATGAAAAATATTATCGTATATAATACATGAGATAATATTTTTAAAAAAATAGGAAAATGTATATGACAAATGAAAACGGAAAGCGCGTAAAGAGGCATTTTTACGAATTTAAGTACATATGCTACGTCCCATGTGTATAAAGCAGTTGTATAAATTTACGATGACGTGATTTTGGAGATCGAAACATACACAGAAAAAATTTATAAATGGTGATATGCTATTAAGTTGATGTAGGTATCGATCTCTTTAATTTTCACTAACACCACGTCACCGTAGATCGATATAACCGACAATTATATATATATATATGATTATTAAAGAAAAACTATCATGAAAAATCATATTGTATTTTTGTATATAATACAGAAGATAATATTTTAAAATATTAGAAAAGTATAACACAATTGAAAACTGAAAGCACGTGAAGCAGGATGTTTATGAATTTTGTTGCATGTGTTATGTATTTATATAAAACAGTTGTATAAAGTAACAATGACATGATTTTGGAGATCAAAACATAAATAAAAAAATATATAAAATGATGAGATGTTATTAAGTCGATGTTGGTGTGAGTATCATTTTCACTAACCGCACGTCACTGTAAAACAATATAACTCGTTGGGTCTTCCAATATCAATTGAAAACCACTTTCTTAATGTGAAAATTATGAAAATCATGTAAAAAAAGTTTTTTTTTTTCTGAATTTTTTTACAGGTTTGCAATAACATTATTTAGTATAGTTTTATGAAAAAAAAATGCCAAGTGAATTTTTTTTTTAAAAATATGTTGTAAACTTATGTAAAACATATGTCACGTTGTGCCCAGATGTTACATATGTTTTACGTGGGTTTACAAAATATTTTTAAATAAATTTACTCTGCGTTTTTTTAATTTTTTTTATAAAAATGTGTCAAATAATGTTACAAATCTGTAAAAAATTGACAAAAAAAAAGGTTTTTTACATTATTTTTATGTAGTTTTCATACTTTTCACACTAAGAATGGGTTTTCAAATTATATTTCTCCTATATATATATAATAGATAAATTATATATATATTAAAAAAAAAGTCACCACGGTATATTAGAAAATTATCAATAAGTTACGTCGTTTAAAAAAATGTTAAAAAAAGTGAAAACAATTGAAATATAGCTAAAATGTTATCATGTTATTGTAATAATTTGACGTACAAATCCTGCAAACATTTTAAAAAAAAGTTAAAATAAGTATGTACCTTGACCAGAAAAATAGGCGAAATCGGTTTTGAATCATTTTTATGGCGAAACGTATAAAAGTAAAATATATTAGAGTTAACCCTATGAAAAACATAAACAAACTTGATTATGAATCGTATTTATATTGAAAAGCAGATTTAAAAAACGTTACAACATTAATGTAAGTTATATTAAAAGTTTATATTTTAGGTTATATTTGAGTGGGATATACTATCTTTTCTAAATAATCATTTGTTTGAAATCCAGACAACAACAAATATATGTATGTATGTATGTATAAAGGATGGTTCGAATGTTAACCCTTCCTTATTGCGATAACCGAATAACTACATCTTATTACTTTGTGGCCCACATTAAAAAGTAAATTTAAAGATGTATGTTTTTTCTTATTTTTTTTATTAATGTAAGTAGGCTCTACATTAATTAAAAAAGAAAAAAAACATAGATTTACTTTAGTGTAGGTCCCAAAGTAATAAGATGTAGTTATTCGGATAACGTAATAAATATGTGTTAATATTTGATCATCTCTCAATATATATTTGATTATATGCGGTGGTGTTCTTTTTAGTTGAGCCAAATTAAAAAGGAAAATAAAAAAGAGTCTAGCGGAGTCTAGAACATGCGACCCTCTTGTTTAAAGAGCTAAGAATCAACCAAGTAACCAACTCCTCCAATCTAGTATAGTGTGAAACTAATTGAAAGAATATATTTTATATAGAAGTTATTTTGTTCTTATTCTTTATTATTATAATGTCCGCCGACATTACATTTTAAGTATACACTAGTAACGCTACCCGCGCTCTGCGGCGGGCGGTTGCCCGAGTTAAAAAATCTGGAAGAAACGATGAGTCAAAATAAGAAAGAAAAGGTTTTTTTTTGATGCGGCAGTTAGGAAACTAAATGAAACTCAGCAGACGTCGGCAAAAGTTGAAGATGCCCATGCATCGGCTTCAAATGTTGTTGCCAGTCAACAAAGAAAGCGCATTGGTTGTCCGCTCTCAGGTTGGGCATTAAGGGTCGTCGGATTGGCTACCGAAAGTATTTCTTACCAATCATTCATAACCGTTCACCATAGAAGGCAATTGGCGTACTCTAGAGAGAACCCTAATTGGCTTCATTATAGATATACAATGTGAGGTATCTCTATAAATTGCTTTGGATATCTCTAAATCACGCATCAACACCAACCTCACTCCAAAGCATGAAGGCAAAAATACTGCGAAGATGAACAGGTTACCATGCAATATTCAATGAGTCAGTCATCCACTTTAGAATCTTATTGAACAAAAATAGTGATCTTGTTCCTCAACTGATCAAAAATTTCGATTTTTGGCAAGTCTTATGATTAGGAGTGTTTGCGGTTCGGGTTTTACGGTTTTTAGTTGGAACAGTAAACCAAAACATTAAAAAAGATTTTTGAATAATGAAAACCAAAACTGAACCGTTCAAATAAAAATGAACCATTATTAACGGCTTAGTTTACGGTTTGGGCTTTTGATCCCGTTAAAAATAAAATCGAATCAAACGAAACCTTTTATAGTTCAAGGTGAACTAATTACACCAAGTCCAAATGTATTTTTTTAATTGACGCATAAATCATGAACTCAATATACACACATATATAGACATGTATGTATATATATATATATATATATATATATAGAAGAGTTCAATTGTTAACCTTACCTTAATGTGTTAACCGAATAACAACCTTCTATTAGTTTGAGACCCACGTAAAAGCTGATCTAAGAGTGTAAATTTTTTTTTTTCTTTTTTAACGTGGCCCCAAACTAATATTCACTTTTTACATTAAATAAAAAGAAGAAGAAAAATCATACACTCTTAGATCAACTTTAATGTGGGCCCTAAACTTATAAAATGGGGTTATACGGTTAACACATTAAGGTAAGGTTAACATATATAAGGTTTGTATCATGTAAAAAGTCGATCTTAGAGAGGAAACTTTTAAACTCTATCTGGGCCATCCATTTGTAATATTAAAATAAATGTGGTCCACATTAATATAAATATATCTATGTTTTTATACATATATCTATATTTACACACACATACGGTGTGCTTCAGTTTTATTACGACCGATTTTTGATGAAAACCGTAAACCGAACCTTTTATTACGGTTTTCAACCTTTGAAACCGACTTACCAAATGTTTGGAAAAAACCGACCGTGAAACCAAATCGTTGACCGGTTTGTACGGTTTCGCAGTTTTGAACCGGACCGCAAACACCCCTACTCATGATCATCCAATAAGAAGGGTTTCAAGTTTTTCAAATGAACGATTTGAAGACCTATTGATTCTAAAAACCATGGATCGTTCGGACCGAATATATGGCGAAATCAATTATATTTAACATACAATAAATAATATGATACAATTGTCTTCTAGATCGAGCATTGTATGTACAAATCCTATAGACAATTATGACAATATATTAAGAAATCTCCTCGAGGTTTACATAGTCTCCGTTAATTCAAATCGTATAGTCAAAATCCAAAAGTTAGCAATTGTTTGTTAGATGTCAAATTTCAGTTGGATGCTCATTTGTTAGATATTTGAAAGAAGGAAATTGCTTTCCCACATCGGAGAAACGCAATCAATATTTGTTTGCATAAAAGAAAGGCATCATGCATGTTTGGTAAAATGAAAAAGTAATAACAATTTTGGGTAGTTAACCTCAGCAAATAGTACATCACCACGAATTTTTCCTGATTAGCACGTGGACTCTTCACCGACCTTTGTAAATAAGATATAGGAATAAACACAAATAACTAAAGACATTGGTAATCACTTACCAATCCTTCTTATATATTTCTACTTTTTAATTATCAATACATATTATTTAATTATGCATTAGTAATATGAATAATATTTAACATATTATTAACCAAATAGATTTATTATGAAATCAATTACGTGGTTTCTAAATAAACTTATTTTGTTATTTAAATCATCTATTTAAGTTTGTAATTGTCACTAAGTTCAAATTATGTTTGTTAAAATATTCAAAAAAAAGGGAAAAATAATGATAATAATTGTTTTTATAAGTGAGGTCCAAAAATTTTTAATTATTTAACTTTATTGGATAATTTGACTATTAAAATACAATATGTAAAATAAAAAGGTGATATTTAAAAATCTAATTTCTAAGTTCTAATTTTTATTATTTTTTATTTGTATTAATATTAATTACAATTTAAGTTCATATAACTATGCTAAAAATATTTAAAGGACAAATTATACTTTAATAAAATTAATATTTATCAATTAAAAGTTAATTCAACTAAATAAAAAATAAAAATAACTTAATAAAATTATAACTATCACATCATAATTTATTTCTTTATAGATTTTTGAATGGGAAATGAAAGTTTTCATAACCCACTGGTTTTATACTAACCCAAATAGCTCTGTCAAAATTAATTCAAATCTTGGATTTTTTTTAACATCACTGCAACACATGTATAATATTTTTATTTTATGTTTATATGTAAATCCATCACCGTTTAAAAGTTAATATCGTTGGAAGTTTTTTTGTTACAATGTTGTAATGGTTTAGACCAAAACTTAAAACAATGTAAACTCTTAAACGATGATGAATTTATACATACACATAAAAGAAGAGAGTGTACTATATATATGTGTTACAATGATGTTCGAAAAAAATTCAAGATTTGGCTTGATCTTTGTGGAATTATTTGGGCTAGTACAAAAAAAGTGAGTTATACTTTATTCTCAATCCTATTTGAATGGACGTAAGTACTAATAGATTATATTAGGGGTGTACATAAAACTGAAAAAACCGACCCAAAACCCAAAAATCAAAAAATTCAAACCAAAATGATCAAACCCAAATATAAACGAACAGGTTTCATGCAAATTTTTCTAAAAACCCGAAAGTTTGGATTTGGGTTTGATTTTACCAAAAATAAGAACAAAAAAACTGAATACATGCATATGTATGTATACATATGTTTCCTTTAAAAAATCTCAATAATTCATAAATTGTCTATTTTTATTTTCTTTTTTTTGATACCAAAAGTCATACAAAAATTGTATATTTTATTACCTTTTATAGCTTATGATACCAAAAACACATAATTTTTACTAAATGTAAATATTTTTGTTTATAATTTAAATGTTAAGTAGTGTTGTACTCTAAATATTTTTAGTACAAATAGAATATTTTGGTTTATTTTTTTATAAGCATAATTTTAGGTATAAGTAGAAAAACCGAAAAAACCGAAACACAAACCAAATCTAAATGAGTTTTAAAATAATAAAAACCAAAAAAACATACGTAGCTCGAAACCCAAAAACTTCGGTTTTGGGTTTGTACTAAGCAAAAAATTGACCTAAGCGGACCCATGCACAAATCTAAATTATATTGTGTTTTAAACTCATATTTTTTATTACAAAATACATAATATTTATTTATGTAAACTTATATAACATATTATATTTAACCTAGTTAATTAATAGACAACAACCAATGAGGCATTGTCTCAATAGTACCCCAAGATTCTTTCAAATGGGAGGTCTTGGATTCAAATTCTTTCCATAGCGAAATAGGGGTTTGAGGGGGGCCAGGGGGTTTTCCTAGTGGAGTTTCCTCCTGAGGTGGTTGTGGTGACTCATGTAAGGTCCAGGTAACTAGACATTGGTGACATGGCCTGGAAACAGTGGGTTCACACAATTGAGACATTCGCTGTTAAAAAAAATTAATAAACAACACGTGGAACAAGTGGCCTTTTTAATGTTGTTTGTTTGTCTTTTGAAGTAGACCGTTGTGCTTCGCAAGTCCACATGTTGTGAATTCGAACACATCTACACAAATATACAATTCAATTGTATTTAGTAGGAGTCTGTACACCCACATACTTCAAATCATTTGGCCATTTCCTGATTACCACTTTTATTGTTTCATGCTGAGCTGTTTTATAATATAAAAATATAGAAATATTTGTTTTAAAATTTAAGGTTGTAAAAATATATACATCAGATCGCTAATCAATTTGTCTCTTCTGAAAAACAAGAGCTAAATGAAGCATTACACAGCTGTTAAAAAAAATGAAGCATTACACTCTTTTTATATATTTAATCTCTTTCATCTTTTTTCTCTGTCTATTATATTTATTTAAAAAAAAGCTACTAAAACTCTAGCTAACATGCAAGAGAAACAAATACATTAAATAAATCATGCATTCTTTCGCTTACTTAAATCAAATTTGTAATCTAAATATATAAAAACTTTATATCATTAAGCTAAGTGTTTAATTGATTTTAAACAGATCGAGGTGCACAAATTAGTTATAGGGGTCAAAACCGTTCGGGTTAAACCTGTTCGATGAAACCTCGTCCACATCGATTTTTGCTCAAACATGTTTGGTGTTGGAACCAATTTTTTATAGGTAAAATGATCGGTTTGGTTTGAAATCGAGTTTTATCCGATTTGATTTGGTTTTAACCCATTTCTACAAAGGAGGTTACATACTGATTTCATCTCTACTAGTTGATCTGGGTCCAAACCAGTTTTGCACTTCATGAATTGTTTAAGAATTGAGACTTTACTATAGCCCAAATCATAAGACAAAACTGTTATAATTGAAGAATGAAAATTACTCTGAATCAAGAACAGAAAAGAAATTGAATCTTTGATTTTATTATCTATGCTCACAAGATTGAAAACTCAACAACTTAGTACAAGACTCACTTCTAACCCTTTTAAGCCCTAGCCACTGTTAACAACAATTAACGGCTTAACAAACTCATTAACAACAGAAAAGAATATTACAAAATAACCCCTCAGAAATGTTAGACTTTACAATATCTAACAATCTCCACCTTTGTAAAGTCAACCAATATTCAATAAATCCAAACAAAACTCAAACTTGGGACCAGGAACCACTTTTGTAAGCATATCAGCTGCATTTTCCAAAGTATCCACCTCTTTAATAATCAGCTCCTTAGACTTCACTATATCTCTAATGAAGTGCAACTTAACATTGATATGCTTAGTCCTTTCATGATGAACTTGATTCCTTGTAAGACTGACTGCACTCTGATTATCACACAAAATAATCACTTCCTTGAACTGAATTCCTAACTCAAGAAGAAAACCTTTCAACCATAACCCTTCCTTAGCAGCCTCTGTCAAAGCAATATACTCTGACTCTGTAGTTGAAAGTGCTACAACATGCTGCAAAGAAGCCTTCCAACTAACAGTAGAACCAAACAAAGTATACACATATCCAGTCATTGATCTACCTCTATCAGAATCTCTTGCAAAATCAGCATCTGCATAACACACTACATCACCCTTTACATAAGAATTACCACCAAAAACAATACCATACTGCTTAGTTCCCTGTAAGTATCTGAGAATCCATAAAACTGCCCTCCAATGCTCCTTTCCTGGATTAGTTACATATCTGCTCACCAGGCTAACTGAAAACCCCAAATCAGGTCTAGTGCATACCATAAGGTACATTAAACTCCCAACCACATTAGCATAAGGAATATCCTTCATGAATTCAACCTCTTCATTGCTAGAAGGAGAATTCAATGCAGACAACTTGAAATGAGAAGCAAGAGGAACTGAGACACTCTTACTATTTTCCATTCTAAACTTTCTTAAAATTTTTCCAACATACAATGACTGAGACAACTTCAATATACCAGCCTCTCTGTTTCTTTCAATTTCAATACCCAGAATCCTCTTAGCAGCCCCAAGCTCCTTCATATCAAATTCTGCCTTTAACATTTCTTTTGTATCTTCAATAACTTGCTTATCCTTACATGCTATCAACATGTCATCAACATATAAAAGCAAGTACACAAAATTACCAACACCATATTCTTTGAAATAAACACAACTATCATATTGGCTCCTCAGAAAACCATTAGCCAACATATACTCATCAAATCTAAGATACCGTTGCCTTGGAGATTGCTTAAGTCCATACAACGACTTCTTCAACAAACACACCTTCTCCTCATGCCCCTGTACCTCAAAACCTTTAGGCTGAGACATGTAAATCCTCTCTTCAAGATTCCCATGTAAAAAAGCTGTTTTTACATCCAATTGCTCTAACTCAAAATCATACAAAGCAGTCAATGCAAGAATCATTCTAATAGACTTATGTTTAACCACAGGAGAAAAAATTTCATTATAGTCCACACCAGCTTTCTGTGTAAAACCCTTAGCCACCAACCGGGCTTTATACCTAGGTAACTCTCCTGGCATCCCCTCCTTTATCTTATAAATCCACTTACAAGCAACCGGCTTTTGATTTTCAGAATTGTCTACCAAAACCCAAGTGTCATTCTTATACAAAGAATCAACCTCCTCTTCCATAGCCTGTATCCACTTCTCTTTATTAACCGAAGTTACAGCTTCCTCAAATGATAATGGCTCACACATACTCTCTTCTTCTGCAACTGAAAACACAAAAGCAGAAACATCCTCTTGATTTCTGAACCTAACAGGTGGAACTATTTGCCTCCTGGGCCTTTCTCGAGCTATGCTATAATCCAAAATGTTAGTATTACTACCATTAACACCTTCCTGAACACCAGAACCTTCTGCTATCCGATCTTTATTCATCGGCTCCACCTCAAGCTGAACACCATCTTTACACAAAGACTCATGAGATCCATTATCAGAACAAAGATCCTTATACATCACTTCTTCTCTCCAAGCAACCACATCTCTGCTAACTATTACCTTCCCATCTTCAACCCTCCACAATCTGTGACCTTTAACCTCATCCGGATATCCCAAAAAAATACACTTTTGAGCCCTTGGATCTAACTTATCATTCTTCACATGAACATAAGCAAGTGACCCAAATACCCTGAGATTATTATAGTCTGTTCTATCCCCAGACCACATTTCCATGGGAACTTTCATGTTAATAGCAGAAGACGGTGACCTATTTATCAAATAGGCGGCTGTTGTGACTGCTTCCCCCCAAAATTTCTTAGGCAAGCCAGAACCATGCAACATACATCTCACTTTATTAAGCAAGGTTCTATTCATCCTCTCCACCAAGCCATTCTGCTGTGGAGTTCCAGGCACAGTCAAGTGCCTCCCTATACCTTCCTTTCTACACATAGCATCAAACTCCTTATTGCAAAACTCCAACCCGTTGTCCGTTCGAATCCTTTTAATCTTCCTTCCAACTTTGTTTTCTACCAAAGTTTTCCATTCAACAAACTTAGAGAACGTCTCATACTTATGCTTAAGTACATGCACCCATACTCTCCTAGAGTAATCATCAACAATGGACAAAAAATATGAAGCTCCACCTAGAGTTTTGGTTCTAGATGGTCCCCACAAATCCGCATGCACGTAATCTAAGCACCCTCTAGTCGAATGTACACCAACTGAAAACTTGACTCTGTGAGATTTTCCCATTACACAATCCTCACAAAAATCAATTTCACAATCTGTTAACCCTTGAATCACATCTTGCTTTTGTAATTCAATTAATCCTTGAACACTAATGTGACCAAGTCTTCTATGCCACACAACTGCATTTTTCTCTTTACTCTTCTTATCACCAGCTATGTACACATATTCTTGTGAGACTTTGCCATCTAGTACATACAGATTATTACTCCTCCTAGTACCAGACATCAAAATCATCGACCCTTTAATGACCCTAGCTTTGGCATTCTTTAAACTAATAGAACACCCATTGCTCTCAAAAGTCCCCAAAGAAATTAAGTTCTTAGCAAGACCAGGAATGTACCTTACATCAGTAAGCTCCACTTCTGTTCCATTTTCTAATTTCAAGATCACAGAACCATGACCTTTAATCACCTGAGGTCTATCATCTCCCAGTTTAACCTCTCCCAGATCTTCTAACTTCAATTCTTTGAAATAACTTTTGTTCGGAGTCATATGATATGAACAGCCCGAATCCATCACCCATTCAGCAGTAAGAACTGAATTATTTGTGACCATCAACACATCAGCACTGTCATAACCATCCAAATTCTCATCTGTTTGATTTCCTTTAGTTTGTGAGGGCCCAGCAACTGATGAACTGTTCCCCTTTTCAAATTTCTTTTTCTTGAACTTATCTGGACACTCCCTTTTTAAGTGTTTTTCTGAGCCACAGATATAACACTTCCTTTTGAATCTTGACTTCGACCTACCAGCACCTTTAAACTTGAAATTTCGCTGTTCCGATCTACCTCTGACCAACAATCCTTCACCTGCTTCATCTTGAACATCAGACTTTTTCTTTAGCTCCTTGGAATTCAGTGCTGCTAAAACATCTTCCATTGACAACGTGTCCCTCCCATACATGAGAGTATCAACAAAATGCTCGTATGAAGCAGGTAAAGAAGCCAGAAATATAATTGCCTGATCTTCATCTTCTAGTGAAACTTCAATATTTTCGAGATCCAATATGAGTTTATTGAATTCGTCAGTGTGATCATCAAGATTCTTCCCTGACGCCATCTGAAAAGTGTACAATCGCTTCTTCAGATACAATCGATTCGCCAAAGATTTCGTCATGTACAGTGTCTCTAATTTCGCCCAAATTCCAGCCGCTGTGGTCTCCTTTGAAACTTCACGTAATACTCGATCTCCCAGACTCAACACGATCTCGCTATGCGCCTTCTCCATGATTTCCTTCTTCTCCTTGTCAGTCATCGCAGCTGGCAAGCCATCTTCCCCTTTCAATGCATCAACAACACCGTTGTGTACCAACATTGCTCGCATCTTCACACGCCATAGAGAGAAATCATTCTTTCCGTCGAATTTCTCCAACTGGAACTTTGTAGACGCCATAGCCGCCCAATCTGGTACTCGCGGAACTTCGATTGTCTTCTTCACCGAGCCAACGAGGCTCTGATACCACTTGTTATAATTGAAGAATGAAAATTACTCTGAATCAAGAACAGAAAAGAAATTGAATCTTTGATTTTATTATCTATGCTCACAAGATTGAAAACTCAACAACTTAGTACAAGACTCACTTCTAGCCCTTTTAAGCCGTAGCCACTGTTAACAACAATTAACGGCTTAACAAACTCATTAACAACAGAAAAGAATATTACAAAATAACCCCTCAGAAATGTTAGACTTTACAATATCTAACAAAAACTAAAGTTCAATTTTAAACCACCATTAACTCTCCTAAGTAAACGGCTCAACGCTCTATGTATGGACCATCAAAGAGAGTTAAAGACAAGATTGTTGATCAGTTTGTGTTGGTTCAGATCCAAGATTACACACAAACACACTAAGACTTTCTGTATATTTTCTTCAATACAATACACGAAAATGAAAAGTGAACTTGCATCAAAATAGCTTACTTCTACCTACTCCATACTAGCCTATTTATACTAAAATAAACGAAACCCACGTACCCCTCTAATGCAACAAACTCTCGTTCATCCTTTTTACCCGGTGGACTTTCCCTTAAAACTTGGTCAATCCTAGACCAATTCTATAGCTAGCTAGTCACGTACACAACATGTGCCGAATGACCCATTTTACCACTAAATCTGCTCCTGAACCGAAGCCAGTTCAGATCCGGTTGTTAATTCCAACTTGACCCGTCAAGATTAACCCAACATTTTGCAACTCTTAAACTCTTGTTTTATCAGGTGACTGTCGTGACCAGTCATAGTAGTCAAGCAATATCTTCGTTTTAGGTCTTTCAAGGTAGTTTAGTCTCCCCCTAATATTGGTTTTATTCATCCACATATCTTAACACCTTTTTATTTTTTACCTTTATGTTTCGACACAAAGTACCTAACCACTTTAAGTTTGATATAAACTACAATAATAACAAAACCCATTTCATCCCACTTAAAGCAAAATTGTTGACAGGTATGAAATATGTATGATATGAGCAAACATTACCTTTATACGTAAGGAAATAGATGTGACTATTTGAGAAACCATTTTCTCCAAAACTAACAGGCATTCACTATTGAATGTATACGAAGAGAAAGAGTGAGCAATAGAATATAAAATGATGATAGGTTAAGTAGCAATGTATAATATATCATAACAATTACTAGACATAAATACAACAAGACCGAATGTCATAAACCTTAATCATGAGTCTACATGGTATAAACTACTCAGTAGAAAGTTTATAAATCTAAATATAAAATCACGGAATCAATAGGTAAAGTAGGACCAACCATTTAACTAAATGAATAATCAGTTCCACCTAAAACTAACATGAATTGTTTTATTAACTTACAAATTTTATATTATACCATCACCATGTGTAGCGATTAAAGCTTACTAACTATAAAATTCCAACCAAACCAAATATGTGACAAGTAAGCAGATCAATGATAGAGATAAAGATACATAATGATTAACAATAGTTATATATTTTGTAATAATTATTTAATCATTAATTATTTATCTATTCTAATTATTACATTTAACAAGTCAAAATAAAACATTCAATTAATTAGTATTATATTTTCTAAAGATCATAATAATACAAAAATTTAAATTTAATACAATATTCCTTACATTTACTTAATTTCTTTTTAACGCCTCGAATTCCCGATAATCTTTTCGAGCATTTGGGGTGCAAATGTAGATAATGAAACCTGGTTCAAAGATTTGGGAAGTTGGCTAAAAATGAAGGATCATAATTGAGTGGCCAAATTGAAACGTTGGAATTAAAATTTTCTTTTCTCAAACATCAAAACTCTACTTTACATGCCTAGCATCAATCAACAAACATTTTTAATTTCTTTATTCTTCTTCACGACAAACAAACAAATTGACTTCTCCTATCAAAATTCCATTGTTGTTGAAGGAGGAAAAGAGTCAATAGAATCCTCGTCTTAAGTACAAACTAGGTTGTGACAGTTTCTAGTCAGGACTGTTGGATATTTTAGAGATATAATATTGGGCTTTTTGTGGGCTTAATTAACGATTATGGTCTTATGTTGTTGGGCCAATTTTGGTCAGAGATAGTTATATCTATATGACGTGAACAACACAAGAAGGTATCTTGTTTTCTTTGTTGGTGTGGTCTCTAGAATAACACACAGAAGAAGGTTACGGTTTCTTCTTGTAGAGCATCAAAATCCAAATCCAAACTCAAGAAATCTCTGTCTAATCCGATAAATCATTGTGAGTAACCCACAAATAGGTTTATCTGACATTGATTCATGATTCCAGAGATTAATCCAAGATATTCATTGAGAATATTATGGAAGTTCCAGGTTTGATTTATGTTTAGTGTGTTTAATTGCTTGATTTTGTGATTCCAGTAGGATTATATACAACAAGGACTTCCATTATGAGGATCTCTGGCTGCATTCGTAGGCAGAAACGTCTCACGTGATTCAAACAATGATCGAGACTGTTGCAGTCGGTTGAACACACTGACCTCCATCTGCTCTCAGGTATGTGTAGGGTTTCTTTACAATTAGGGTCGTAGACTTGAACCCACCATTGGTACGACTTATTTTTGAAGGATCGGGTCGGATTCCTTGAAGGTTATAGATTAGGTTTTGGATCAGAACCAAATGCAATAAGAGGTTTCATTGCAAATATAGGATGTCATGTGTGTTTGAGTTGTACGATACTACGATGTGCATGTAAAAGCATGGTGTCTCGAGAGGTGTGTGTGTAGAAGTGGCGCATGAGGATGTGTTGAATGGTGTGTATGTGCCAAGTATGTGAAGAATTTGAGATTGTGTTAAACCTTGTAGGTGCATGAGCATGTACTATAGTGTGTGTTTATGTGTTTGAGTATTATACAATATGTGTGGGTGAGTCTATAGGTTGTTTACGTTAGTTGGGTGTGGGAGAGACTGTCATACCCCAATCTATGGCGGAATATATCGAGGCATAATTTGTAATTGTCCAAAAGCTCATGGTGATCTAGTCAAAAAAAATTTTAATTTTTATATATTTTTTTAATTTATTATGTGTATTTTTTATTATTTTATTAAGTTTTATAAACCTTGAATAAATTTTACAAATTCATGTTCCACAGCAACCAAATCAGATGACATATCGAACTTGTTGTTATTGGTTGGAGGTAGTATACTACTTGGATTTGTGCAAGACTAGTAGGGTTTGAAAGCTAACACAATAAATAAATTTTAGAATAAAAAAATACTCAAATTGGATCAAAATTGGATGAGTTATGACATTCCTAAGTTGATACATCAATTAAGTTGTGTGCATCACATATTGGAGTTCTTAACTTGTGATGGTCATTTGGAGCCTCAAACCTTATGTAACAACTACAAATAAAACAGGTACTAAATTTCTTAAGATTTATCTCATTAGGGTGATTAAAAACGAGATTTGAAAACTTTACTAAATTAATATATCTATATGTATATATACAAGACTCTCTTGTAAAAAAAAAACTTAAGTAAACATAAAACAATTAGACTGTGTATATACATAAGCATACATGCATTCATTTATATATATATATATATAATTCAACTAATTAAATGAAACAAACAATTATGATAAAAAAAATGCATATGTATATATATGTATAGAAACGTATGTATGTATGTATGTTTATACATAAACTTCTAACTTTTACAACAATCTTCATTTCTTTTTGCTTGTGATCGGCAACTAAGGCATTTCCACAAGGAATCCTTAAACATAGTACATACTCCATACATCATGTCATATTAAGCCATGCACTATCAGTAATAAAGACTTAACTCAAACAAATCACAAGAACAACAATCTACATGAGATATGTACGAACATACATACATTCACAAAAGAAAAAAAAGAGAGAATAAAAAGGAAATAATAATGTTATTAACAACAAAATAATAAATCGAAAATGAAAACCCTCAAGGCCATGTTTCTTTATCCTTAGATACCCTTCTATTGCTTAAGACTTAAGGAAATTCAAGCAAGGCTCTACCCTTGCCAGCTACCACCATCGGCAGCCACCCTTCCCCCTTCAAAAAGCTGTCAACTCCACTCCATTGCCTTCCCAAGATGCAGCAGCCACAAGGACAAGAAAACACCATAAGATTTGACAACCACCTCACCTAGTATCATCCTAGGATCTCATAAGGTCCCATCCATCACCTCTTAACATTACAATTGAACTAAACCACCTTAAGGGAGTCCTATTCATCCCAACAATATGGATTTTCTGGTTACTACCCTCACCACACCCCCAAGAACGGCTATAAATAACAGCCTAAGGGAATGCAAGATACCACAACAAATTCTTTCTCTCCCTCAAACTCTCGGCCAGAAGTGGGCTGCCAAGAGAGGTTTCAAACGACAGCCTCATCGAAGCCCCCATCTCCCAGCCACCTTGGAACCTCACCCAGTGTCGATTACCACAATCCAACCCGGTGTGATCCTCGCTCGACGACCAGATCGTAACAGGAGTGAGGAAAAGCAAACGCAACTTCATTCCAACCTCAATTAAGTGCAGCTCCTGGTAAGCCTTCCTATCCGACCCATTTTGATAACCTTAACTAATTATAGTCCTAACAAATGTAATGAAAAGTTTCTCAAACGAACATTATAATAACGGCCAACTCGGGCTAACGAACATTGGGCTAAAGAAACCACGGCAATCACAAATATCTAAACTAAGAAAATGCTACCTGCATGAGAAACAAGAACCATGCATATTTTTTTTACAACCAGTAAGCCGTAAGGATGGATAGCCACCTCAACCGTCCGTGTCCTTAGCCCTCCTGACCCAAGCATATGATGACCAAGGAGTCCCCAACCGCCTCCTTGAGAAGGGCGACAAATCAGTGACATGCAACCCAAGTGAACTCCTTAACAGCCCCCCCTAAAACACGAACGAAGGGCTAATCGAATCAAATTGTTTTTAGGTTGTCCTACTGACCGGAACCCTCAATCCCTGAACCACAACAAAAGTTGGCAAACCAGCCGCTCTTATGTTCTTTTCAGTCCTAGAAATCATCCCATTCCTTGCTTGTTAGTCGTAAGTATCCATCCCTAATTTGTACTAGTTCAACCTACATATTATATACATAAGTTTCGGGCTACGACATGCTGAAATCAGCCACGATAATACCATGCATGCATCATGGACACGTGAACACAACCATAGTTCGAAACCACGTGGTTTGAAATAAGGCCAGCCGATTAAAGGGGCTAACAAAGAAAATATGAATAACGAGTTCAACAAGAATTGCATGTTTTATGACCAACTTATGCATGGTCTAAGTAAACAAAAACTATTAAAAGATCCATAAAGAAACATATAACGGGGCTTTTATTAATATTACATAAAAGTGGTTGTTGTCATAAAAGAGGCAACAAGATATTTCTGTGGACAAAACTACATAACTGAATAGTTTAAACTCACCTTTATGAAAAGAAATAAACAAACAAACATGACCTGGTAAGTCAGAATTGCTCTACCTAAAGGTAAGCTACATGCCAAAAATTAGAACTAACCAACCACTATATCATATACAAGATTTATGGATAGACCATTGACCCCTATCGACCTACTATATTGTAGGGCCAGGATAGGGACACTCATAAGTTTCAGAATCAAGAAATCACTCGCAACACTACTACTGTGAGTTTTCGTAGCCCCTTTTTTATAATGTTTTAACTTTTGGGGTGTTATGCATGCCACATAATTTATATATTACAAGAATTTGCACATGGTTATGACGTTGTTGCATAAGACAACAATTTATCACTTAAATGGCCCTACTCTCTACACAACCATTTAACTCACGATGTTGAGCGGAGGGATTAATATAAGTTAGTACTAGCAGGGTTTGACAAACCTCCATTCATGGTTTGGTCACACCTGTAACACCCCGACTGATGGCGGAAACGTCGGGATGCCACGAGGGATGCGTAGATTGTTCAAAAGCTCGTGGGCATCTAAATCAAATCATCATATATCATTCAATCAACCAAAATAATTACACAAAAATCATGTCTATCATGAATTAGTTACATCAAATACAAAAGAGATTTAGCTATCTAACTAAATTCTATTCGCCAGAAATTCAGTTATTTAGCTAAGTCTAAGATCCTATATGATGATGTCCAAAAGTGTGAGTTCTTCTTCCTCAACCTACTTAGCTTCATTTCCTGAAACATGTGAAAATCAAGTGTCAACTACAAAGTAGTTGGTGAGTAATCATAAGATTTATATTTAAAACAAATGTTTTATAAAAGGGTTTCTAGAGTTTATATTTTCTTGATAACATCCGCATGAACATCTGCGAGATCATTCAACTCAATATTCAAATACACAATCCCAGCACCTAAATTCAATCACATAATCACATATAATAATAAATCATAGATAATCAATCATATGTTCACACAACCAATCATAACCCATCAAAATTCTCAATTCATATAAGTGACCATACATGTATCATTGTATATGACCGAGGTCAATGACAACGACACACGGAGTTGTGGAAACATCCAGGTGACAATACATGCAATCATTGAGGAAGACTAAAGTCAACCACAACGATTACACGGAGTGTGGAAACATCCACATGACAATACATGCAATTATTGAGGAAGACCGAAGTCAACCACAACTATTACACGGAGTGTGGAAACATTCACGTGACAATACATGCAGTCGTCGCGAATGACACAAAGTCATTAGTAACAACTCATGGAATATGACAATCCATAACTATGGATGTCATACAAGCAAATAAGTGTCATCCCTGTGTTATCAAGTCAATATGTAAAATTGGTATACATGTTTCACCTCCGAGTTTAAAAACAAAATAGTTTAAAAGAAAGGGAGGTTATGAGAACTCACCTGAGTCCTTAGATTCTGCGTTTGTAGTATGCGCTCTCACGTATATGAAATCTCAAATAACTCAGCAATCTGTATTTAATGCGATTTTTAAGATCATAAGTATAAGCGTTACATACCAAATTAGTGTTCATAAGAGTTTACTTTTAGCTTATTAGTATATTTATTAACTTAGCTTATTTAAACTAAGTTGTAAGGTATTATCAAAGATTTTTATGAACGTCCTTCATATCATCAAACTTTAACTTGTTAGTTAATCACTCAATAATGATAGCCAATTTTTGTCTTCGTATGTGTATCCCTCTAGATGTATATGCAAACTAAATTCATCTTTATTCATTCACCTTCATGCACACGTGTATAATTATTCGATTCCACCACCTTTATCTAAATCTATAAAATTCATTTTGTGTTTAATAAAATTGTAGTTAAATTGTTTACATGTAAAGTTAATACTTTAAATCTTTACAAAATTCTATAATGCCAAAGAAAATTTAGATTAAAGTAATAAAAAGGTGGTGATCAAATAAATCATCCATGCATGCACTCACGTTTTCATTAGTTTAAATTCCAATTCTAAGTTGTGAGCTTTGAATCTAACACCCTAGGTCCGGCCCCAAGCCCAAGTTTCACGACCCATTAACCCTTGCAATTCCTTAGGTTCATTCAACACTTAGCTCAACCAACATCTTGATTTCAAGGCTCAGTTAAGGTTCGCTGCATTAACGTTTTATTTTGCTAAGGTTCAGCAAAAGCAATCGGTTTATCAGCTTGCAGGTTTGTGGAATGGGGGTTCGTGGAACCCAAAGGTTCGTCCCTCACTGGTTTTCTTGTCAAAGGTTCGTGGCTCTTGGCTCGATTAGGTTCGTGCCTTCCTTGTGATTCGGCGGTTTATAGGTTCTCCCATCCCATAATCGACTAATACCCAAGGTTCGGCCACTAGGAAAAGTTCGGGGATGGTCCAGGGTTCGTCCCGCACAAGTAAAAGGTTCGGCCATGCTAACACCCAGTTAGAATAGGTTCGGTCCACAAGGTTCCCAAGGGATAGGTTCGCTGGCCACTGATTCGGTTGAACACCAAGGTTCGGCCATCTCCAAGAAGGTTCGCATGATGTCTGCATGCAGAGGTTCGGTCCTTTTGATTTTTATGTGAACAGGTTCGTGGAACAAAGAGGGTTCGGCAACTTCAAAGGAGAAGGTTCGGCCAAGGGTTCGCCGGCCAAGGGTTCGCCGGCTAGGGGTTCGTGAGTCCCATGTCGGCTGTAAAAGGTTCGGCGACCTGCAGCCGTGACTCCACACTGTTCATCATCTTCTCCCTTCGATTCCTGCATGTTACAAGCTCGTCCATGTTTTCCATCGTTTACTACACCACCGATTTACCCATATATAACCCTAATATCGTTTACAAGATGGTAACTAAGTCCTAATAGGGTTTTCAAACAAAAACCGAAAGATAACACTCAGATTTACCTCGATTTGTATATTAAACGTGCGATTTTCTTGTACTTTCTTGTTCTCCTTGATCTCGTGGTCGTTTAGGCACCGAGGTCTTCCGATTCCGTCAAGAAACGAGCTCGATAGGCTAGAGAGAAGTTAGAGAGAGAGTGGGGGTGCATGGGTGTGTGTTTTAGAGAGGGAGAGGGTTTGTGAAAGTGAGGAAAAAGATGGGGTTCTTCCCATTTAATTACCCGTGTAATCCCGCGTGCCCGGTCTCGTTTAATACGCGTAAAAATTATAATATGCTCGGTTTGCAACGTAAGACACTTTTAAAAAATAAAACCTATAAATAAATATATTTCGTATTAATTAAATGATTTTAAATGGAAACGGTTTAAATATAATACCTCCGTTTGCTTTCGTTAATTAAAATATAAAATTTAAACGATTTATTTGATTTGTTTTAGGTTGTGATTCCTAATAAATGTTTTTAAATTATTTTTCTTATTTTATTACCATTAAATATGATTACGTTATCTCGTCGAAACGCGTTATTCGCGTACGTATTCCTAAAGATCGTCACCTTTACGAATCCGACGCTCGTATCGTATTTCGATTTGATTTACGATTTATGGAATATCGTTTTCGAATATTATTCTTAATAATTATATTCGTGTGAATCGTCACCCACGCGAATACATTATTAAGTTAATATTTCTGAATCAATATTCGCCTTTAAATAATGTTCGTAACCTCACCATCGCGTAATTAATTACAACTATACTTCCATTATTGTATTACTTAAATATTATTAATCCAAATCCAAAACCCATTAAACCAAGTCACTGACACATCCATGATAGACCGAAATATGCATATGTATAGGGCATATGCAGAGGTAGATCGCAACCTCCCCTACACCGTCCCACCGCTATTTCGATAAACCATGACCATGTGTCCTTGACTATGTTTAACAACCCAATCATAACAAACTCTTAATTCCTTTCCATAACAACTCAACATCCATAAATCTGTGTATTCATCTGCAATAAACTCTCTGGTTCTGTTTAGTTGAGTTACAACTAAACTTACCATGGTTTACGCGTATAATATATGTTCTAAGTATGTGTACCAATAATAGTGATAATCATCAAATAATACATCATCATTAATAATTACAAATTTCAGGTCGTAACAATACAATCGTACGGATGTACAGACGACCGGAAGTACAGTGATGTTACAGTCTCCCCTAGTTAAAGGAATTTCGTCCCGAAATTCAACTTGGAGTGACCGTAGTAAATAATTGTGGGTACTTAAGCTTCATCTGATCTTCTCGCTCCCATGTGAATTCTGGACCCCGCTTCGATTCTCATCGTACTTTGACAATTGGGATTCTACTGTGTTTGAGCTTTTTAACCTCACGATCCATTATCTCGACTGGTTTTTCCACAAAATGCATGGTATCATCGATGCGAATGTCATCAAGTGATACCTGAAGATCTTGATCAGCTAAGTACTTTCTTAAATTGGACACGTGAAACGTCGGGTGCACGTTACTAAGTTCAGGAGGGAGTTCCAACTTGTAGGCAACCTTCCTGATTCGTTCAAGGATCTTAAAAGGGCCAACATATCGTGGAGCAAGTTTACCTTTCTTTCCAAATAGCACAACGCCCTTCCAAGGCGATACTTTAAGTAATACCATATCATCAACTTCAAACTCTAAAGGTTTGCGTCTTTTATCCGCGTAGCTCTTCTGTCGACTGCGAGCAGCTAACAGATTGTCACGGATTTGGCGGATCTTGTCAGTCGTCTCCTGAATGATCTCGGGACCAGTGATCTGCGATTCACTGACCTCGGTCCAACAAATAGGTGACCGACATTTTCTGCCATAAAGAGCTTCAAACGGCGCCATGCCAATGCTCGCGTGATAACTGTTGTTATACGAGAACTCAACCAGTGGTAAATGGCTATCCCAATTGCCACCGAAGTTGATGACACAAGCTCTCAACATGTCTTCCAATGTTTGAATCATCCGCTTCGTCTGTCCATCCGTTTGAGGATGATAAGCGGTGTTAAGATCCAATCTTGTTCCGAATGCTTCATGAAGTGATTCCCAAAATCGTGCCGTGAAACGAGCATCACGATCCGATATTATGCTTAAGGGAATACCATGTCGGCTAACGATCTCATCAACATAGATACGAGCTAATTTCCGCACAGGGTATGTCTCGCGTATCGGTAAGAAATGAGCCGACTTGGTTAATCTGTCAGTTATCACCCAAATACTATCCTTACCATTTGCGGTTCGTGAGAGTTTAGTAATGAAATCCATAGAAATGTTCTCCCACTTCCACATTGGTATTTCTGGTTGTATTAGCAATCCTGAAGGTCGCTGGTGTTCTGCCTTGACTTTAGCACAGTTAAGGCACTTGGACACATACTCAGCAATATCCCTCTTCATTCCAGGCCACCAGTACAAGGCCCGAAGATCTTGATACATCTTATCAGCACTTGGATGGATTGAATAACGAGACTTATGAGCTTCATTCATAATCACCATCCTAAGATCACCTCTGTTCGGTATCCATAACCGATTCAAGTAATACATTAAACCATCCTCCTTAGTTTCCAATAATATCTCAGCCTTGCAAGACATCTCATTTTTCAAGTTATCTTGGGCCAATGAGTGTTGTTGGGCTGTGAGAACGTCATTACGGAGATTAGTGTGCACTCGGACACTATGAATCTGAACTTGACTTTTGCGACTAAGCGCATCTGCTACTACATTCGCTTTACCAGGATGGTAGCGAATTTCACAGTCATAATCGTTCAACAGTTCAACCCATCTCCGTTGTCTCATATTAAGCTCTTTCTGATTGAGAATATGTTGTAAACTCTTATGATCGGTAAAGACTACACACTTTGTGCCATAAAGATAATGTCTCCATATCTTCAAAGCAAACACGACTGCACGAAGTTCCAAATCGTGTGTAGTGTAGTTCTTTTCGTGAATTTTTAGCTGTCTAGATGCATATGCCACAACCTTTCCCCGTTGCATGAGGACACAATCGAGACCTAGGTTGGATGCATCACAGTATACCACAAAATCATCATTTCCATCAGGCAGTGTTAAGACAGGAGCATCACAGAGTTTCTGCTTCAAAGTCTGAAACGCCTCTTCTTGCTTTGGTCCCCACTTATACGGTTTATTCTTTTGAGTCAAAGAAGTGAGAGGGACAGCAATCCTGGAGAAATTCGAGATAAACCGCCGATAGTAACCGGCAAGTCCAAGAAACAATCGAATCTCCGTCGGTGTCGTCGGTGTACTCCAATTCTTCACCGCATCTATCTTTGCAGGATCCACGTGAACACCATTTTCATTGACTATGTGCCCCAAGAATTGAACTTCCTTAAGCCAAAATTCACATTTGGAGAATTTGGCATACAGTTGTTCTTTTCTCAAGACCTCCAAAATCAACTTAAGATGTTGCTCGTGTTCCGCCTTGCTCTTAGAATATATCAGAATGTCATCAATGAATACAATCACAAATTTATCCAAGTATGGCCTGCATACACGGTTCATGAGGTCCATGAAAACCGCAGGTGCATTGGTAAGGCCGAAAGGCATTACCAGGAATTCATAATGGCCATATCTTGTTCTGAACGCCGTCTTGGGAATGTCATCATCATGTACGCGAAGCTGATGATACCCAGACCTAAGATCGATCTTTGAAAACCATGCCGAGCCTTGAAGCTGATCGAAGAGATCGTCGATGCGCGGCAGTGGATATCGATTCTTAATGGTTAGCTTGTTCAATTCACGGTAGTCGATACACATTCGGAATGACCCGTCCTTCTTTTTGACAAACAGAACCGGTGCACCCCATGGCGAATGGCTCGGGCGAATGAATCCTTTATCCGTCAGTTCTTGTAGTTGGCTCGCCAATTCTTGCAACTCCGAAGGCGCAAGTCTGTAAGGAGCTTTGGCGACAGGGTTCGCACCAGGTACTAAGTCAATTCAAAACTCTACTTGACGTTCTGGTGGAAGACCCGGCAAATCATCTGGAAATACTTCAGGAAAATCTCTGATTACAGGAACGTCTTCAATGCTCTTCCCTTTCCCCTTTTTCTCTACAATGTGAGCTAAGAATGCTATACACTTCTTCCTAAGATACTTGTGTACTTTAGTGCAGGACATCAACTTAAGACCTTTACTAGAAGTTTCTCCAAAAACTCTTAATGTTTCACCCGAAGGTAATGGAATACGAATGTATTTCTCATGGCAAACTATCTCCGCTTTGTGGGTGGCTAACCAATCCATGCCTATGATAACATCAAAGCTACCAAGATGCATAGGTATGAGATCAATTGGGAAAACGTGATCACTTAAGTTCACAGTACATCCAATAATGACAGTGTCAATATCAATAGTGTTTCCGTCAGCCACCTCCACGTTAAACGGTTTAACTAAATATGTATGTGTTCTACCAAGCATGCATTCAAAATCATATGAAACGAAACTCCTATCGGCACCAGAATCAAATAAGACAGATGCATAAGAGTTGTTGATCAGAAATGTACCGTTGACTACATCTTGGTTGGCTTGAGCAGCTGGAGCATTCAGTTGGAACGCCCGGCCTCTTGCCACCCTCTGATTATTCCTAGTCAACTTTGGGCATTGGTTTCTGAAGTGACCCACTTCGCCGCACTCATAACAGGCTCTTGCCTGTGCAGGTACCTGGCGAACAGGTGCAGCTTGTATTGGTTGAACATGCGAAGCAGGTAATGCAAGCGGAGCAGGTTGCATCCTTTGTGCTTGATGTGCACTCCGGCAGACATTAGCAAAATAGCCAAACTTGCCACAGTTGTTGCAGACGCGACAAGGCACGTTAGGCAAATGATGATATCTGCAAGTATTACATTGGGGAGTGTTCCCAATATAATTTCTTGCAGTGGTGTTGGATGATTGCTGTACAGACTTAGCAGCAGGAGCAGTGACCACGAAGTTCCTGGTCTTTCTCTTTTTGTTGCTGCTTTTAGAAGTACTAGCAGCTTTAGACTTGACTTCAGTCTTGGTTTTTTTTGTAGCAGTCTTCACCTCAGTCTTCTTCGTCCCCTTTCTTGTGAGTGTTCCAGCCTTTACGTGATTATCAGTGAGTGTAGCAGATAAATGGTTCGCAGCCTCAAGTGTTTTGGGGTTGCTTCCATATACAGTATCTTGGATCTGCATAGGCAGACCACCGATGTACTTCTCGATCGCCCTCTCCAAGGGTGTCACCAGATGAGGCACCAGCAAACTATACTCATGAAATTTAGTATTGTAGATAACGTTCTCCCCGCTATCCAGCTTGAGTTCCCAGAACTCCGTCTCTAGTTTCCTCATCTCACTGCGAGGACAAAATTCAGTGGTCATCAAGTTCTTGACCTCAGTCCAAGTCAGTGCAAGAGCAGCATCAACTCCCCTAGTTCGTTTCTCCCCATTCCACCATGTTAGTGCTCCCTTTTGGAAAACACTAGTGGCATAACGAACTTTCAGATTATCGGGGCAATCGCTGTTGATGAAAGTGTTCTCCATACTCTCGAACCACTCCAGCAGACTAGTGGCCGTTTCAGAGCCTGTAAACTTCAGTGGGTTACAGGAGTTGAAGTGTTTGAATGTGCAAACTGGCGGGTTCGCACCATCTCTGTTCTGATTAATATTCTGATTGGCTTGAGTTAACTGGTTCACCAATCCAGAAATAAGGTTTGCTAACTCTTGTATGCCAGAGTTGGCATTACCGTTAGCATCTTCTGAGTTCGTATCGTCTCTGTTGTGTCGGCGTGGAGGCATGTTTCTAAAGAAATAGAAACATGTTACTACCGTTTACAACGTAAGTCATACAAACTATGATCGAATGAGTTCATTTTAAACAGTTAAGATTACATATAGGAACTATATTTTTCTCCTATCTGTTATTAAACTCATAACATTTATAAATTTCCTAATATTATACTAAGTGTCCTAGTGGGTCATAATTAATATTAGTTAACTATTCCTAAGTTTCATACATTCCCCACCCTATATCAACACTGACAACCTCCCGATGCATGCAACAAGCTTATATATAGGGCATATGCAGAGGTAGATCGCAATCTCCCCTACACCGTCCCACCACCGTTTCATTGCACCACGATTATGCCCTTGTAGAATTTAGGGTGTATCATGTATCTTACCATAGTCTCACTTCACAAACCTCATCCTAAGTAGGATAATTTTGAGTGAAGTGGTATCTAGTTCCCTTGGACAATTAGGTTCTCCTAATGTCTAAGTTCACCTGACATGTAGGTTCACCTATTTCTAAGTTCACCTAATGTCTAAGTTCACCTGACATTAAAGTTCTCCTAATTTCTAAGTTCACTAAAAGTCCATATTAATCCCAATGTGCAAAATTTTCAATGAGAGTTCATATCATCACTGAGTGTGTCCTTGTCTGGTGATCACAAGATCTAACAGATAATTCCTAAAGCAGATAAATTCCTAAACAATTAATTTCCTAAGCAAATAATTTCCCAAACGGTTAGTTAAATGGTATATATATAGGGCATATGTAGGGTCAGTCGCAACTGCCCCAGCCAACGTCCCACCACCTTTACGATACACCACGTGCATGTCCTTATCGAATCATTAGGGCACACATACGCAAGAAATCAGTAAGTAGCATATGCATATCAGATGTATAACAGGAGTTCAGTTAACATGTAATAAACACATAAGCATGAAATCTTGAATATACTAACTAGTGTATGAATTTATTCATACTAGGGTATCCTACGGTTATAGACTAGGTCA
Source organism: Mikania micrantha (assembly GCA_009363875.1). Taxonomy (NCBI): domain Eukaryota; kingdom Viridiplantae; phylum Streptophyta; class Magnoliopsida; order Asterales; family Asteraceae; genus Mikania; species Mikania micrantha. The sequence continues at coordinate 5,034,902 of CM018690.1, read as the reverse complement.
ACCATTTCTAGTAACCTAATTCCCTATAACCCAGGCTCTGATACCAATCTGTAACACCCCAAAAGATGGCGGAAACGTCGGGATGCCGCGAGTGATGGAAACATCCACGTGACAATACATGCAATTATTGAGGAAGAAAGAAGTCAACCACAACTATTTCACGGAGTGTGGAAACATCCACGTGACAATACATGCAGTCGTCGCGAATGACACAAAGTCATTAGTAACAACTCATGGAATATGACAATCCATAACTATGGATCTCATACAAGCAAATAAGTGTCATCCCTGTGTTATCAAGTCAATATGTAAAATTGGTATACATGTTTCACCTCTGAGTTTGAAAACAAAATAGTTTAAAAGAAAGTGAGGTTATGAGAACTCACCTGAGTCCTTAGATTCTGCGTTTGTAGTATGCGCTCTCACGTATATGAAATCTCAAATAACTCAGCAATCTGTATTTAATGCGATTTTTATGATCATAAGTATAAGCGTTACATACCAAATTAGTGTTCATAAGAGTTTACTTTTAGCTTATTAGTATATTTATTAACTTAGCTTATTTAAACTAAGTTGTAAGGTATTATCAAAGATTTTTATGAACGTCCTTCATATCATCAAACTTTAACTTGTTAGTTAATCACTCAATAATGATAGCCAATTTTTGTCTTCGTATGTGTATCCCTCTAGATGTATATGCAAACTAAATTCATCTTTATTCATTCATGTAACATCACTGTACTTTCAGTTGTCCGTACGTCCGTACATCCGTACGATTGTACTGTTACGACTGGAGATTTATTATTTATTAATGATTATGAATTATTGATTGTCATTATTGATATCATCACTATTTCTGGTATGCTTGTTATAATATATGATACGCGTAAACCATGGGAAGTTTAGTTGTAACCCAACTAAACAGAACCAGAGAGTTTATCGCAGTGCTATTACTGATGATTATGGATTATTGGTTTGAAAATGGCATTGGGTTGAACTGGGATGAAACTGGGAGTTTGTTATGGTATGGTTGCTAAACGTAGTCAAGGACACATGGTCATGGTTTATTGAAATAGCGGTGGGACGGTGTAGGGGAGGTTGCGATCTACCTCTGCATATGCCCTATACATATGCATATTTCGGTCTATCATGGATGTGTCAGTGACTTAGTTTAGTGGGTTTTGGTTTGGGAATATAATATATAGGTTAATAAATAAGGAGAATAATAAATACGCGATGTGAGGTTACGGTCATTACTTAAACGCGAATGTTGATTCAGAAATATTAACTTAATAATGCATTCGTGTGGGTGACGATTCACACGAATATAATTATTAAGGATGGTACTCTGAAATGATGTTCTATAATTAGTAAATCAAATCGAAATACGATACGAACGTCGGATTCGCAAAGGTGACGATCTTTACGAATACGTACGTAAGTAACGCATTTCGATGAGATAATTAAATAATATTTAACGATATTAAATTAATGATTGTGAACTTAAAATGTTTATTAGGAATCACAACTTAAATTGTTTCGAATAAATTTAATTATTAATTAATTGATTAACGAAACGAAACGGAATTTGTATTACGAAATGATTTATTTAAAATCGTTTCCTTTAAAACTATTCTTTTATAAAAGGGAAATATATTTATTTAAACGAGTTATATTCTAAATATTATTTACGAGAATAACCGGAAAATTATTTTTGGGTAATCGCGATAAAAACGAGACCGAACACGCGGGAGCGGGTTGATACAAATGATGGAAGGCTCCACCATTTCTTTCATTTCACCAACAAGCTCTCTCTCTCTAACTCTATATTTTCGTCACCTACAAAACCTCCAACTTCTCTCTACGATTACGAGCTCGTTTCTTGACGGAATCGCGTGATTCTTGGCCCTAAACAACCACAAGATCGAAGATAAAAAGAAAGTACAAGAAGATCCTACGTTTGATTCACGAATCGAGGTAAATCTGTTGTTTTCTTTTCGGTTTTTTGATAAAAACGTGAGGTGTTTATAATCCTCGACTTTGATCACGATTAGGGTTTTAGAACTTGTTAATCAAGGTAGTGATGATTGAATGAGACTATGAATGATGCGCAAAAGCTTAGAATGCAAGGGAGATGGGTAATGAAGATGGTGATTGGGTTCGGTCGTGGTAGGGAGTGCACAGCAGGTCGACGAACCCTGCTGGTCACAAAAGCCGAACCATGGAATAGCTTGGGCCGAACCCTGGCCTGGCGAACCCTTGGCCGAACCAAATACCATCTAACCGAACCATTCGGGGTGTTTAGCGAACCTGTCACCCACAGCATGGGCTGCGAACCTCGGGTTTTCTAGATCAAGCCGAACCCTCTCATCTCTCTAGCTGCGAACCCTCTAGGGTGAACGAACCATTTGGATGCAGGCAACGAACCATGCATGGCGAACCCTTTCTTGTTTCAGCCGAACCCCCCACGAACCCTTCATGTTGCATGGTGACCGAACCTTGTGTTCCATATTGGCCGAACCCTGGGGTTGGATTGGATCCTCTTAGCCCAACCTATGACTTAAGTCGGGCCGAACCCATGGCTGCAGCCAAAGGTTCGCTGCCCTCGACTAAAAACCAACCCAAATTCTTAACTAAGATTAATACAAGATCATCAATTATAGGAAACTATGGGTAAACATGCATGCATGAAGAATTAAGGGATTACCACTTTTACTTAAAGAAAGAAACTTTAAATTATGAGATTTTTATATATACGTAATGAAATTGGTTAGAAACACAGCTTAAAAATAATCACTTAAATGTGGAGGGTGATTTAATAACTTAGGAAAAGGTGGCCATACTTTAATCATGCATGTATGTACAATTATATGGAGGATTAGGGAATTACTCCATTTACTTATACATAGATATAAGTATATACCTAAGATCTCAAAGCTCATTTTTTTTAATAAGTGGCCTAAATGTAACAAGTTTAAATTATAAACTACTAATGATTTATGATAAACATTAGTTGAATCACTCTAACTTTGATGTAATGGGCTAAGTTAATAAAGTACCTATGGGTTAAAGTAAATAGCAATGGTCATTCAATTCTAATCAATCACGAATGCTTATAAACACAATCACCTATTAACTACAGATCCTTGAATTGGTTTGAGTACATACGCGAGCGCGCATAACACGAGAACACGAATTCTAAGGACTTCAGGTGAGTTCTCATAACCTCCCTTTCTTTAAACTGTTTTAGTTTTAAAACTCGGAGGTGAAACATGTATACCGGTTTAAATATTATCTGGATAACACAAGGATAATACCTGTTTATCATTATGATATTCACTATTATGAATTATCATTATTATGGATTATCACTGATTATTATAAATCCGTGTAAACATTGTTATTGACTTCGGTGAATAACAAAGATTACATGTATTGTCTCATACTCCGTGAAATCATTACTTTTAACTTCGGTTATTTGTTTTGACTTCATGTATTGTCACGTGGAGGGTTTCCACATCCGTGAAGTATTGCTCTTGACTTCGGTTAATTGCTTTGACTTCATGTATTGTCACGTGGTTAGCGACCACTCCATGATTCATGTATCTAACTTATGTTAAATACATAAGGAATCATGTATAGTCACGAACATTGATTGAGAATATGATTGATTGAGTTTGGTTGATTTGTTGTGGATGATTGCCTATATTTGATTATGATTATTTGTGATTGGCTATGATTGATTTGGTTATGTGGTTATGTGATTGTGTATGTGTTTGGCTGTTGAATTGATGGATGTGTGTTGGATTATCTCATACAGGTATTCATATGGATTTTCTCAAGGAAATCATAAGTCTTACACTCGTTTTAAACAAAGCATTTTACTAAACTATTTTAAAACATTAAATTTTAAACTCATTTTTCTAAAACATTTTCGAGTATAAAAACTTATGATTACTCACCAACTACTTTTGTAGTTGACACTTGATTTTCTTACATGTTTCAGGTGATGGAGACAAGTAGGATGAAGAGGATGATCTCTTCTATTTTGGACATCATCATCATATAGGATTCTTGGACTTAGTTAATTAACTAAATTTCTGGCGATTAGAGTTTAGTTAGTTTAACTAAATCTTTTGTGTATTTGATGTAATTGATTCATGATGAACATGATTTTTGTGTAATTATTGTGGTTGATTAAATGATATATGATGATATGATTTAGATGCCCATGAGCTTTTGAACAATCTACACATCCCTCGTGGCATCCCGATGATTCCGCCGTCGGTCGGGGTGTTACAGATTGGTATCAGAGCCTGGGTTATAGGGAATTAGGTTACTAGAAATGGTTGACCTAGTCTATAACCATAGGATACCCTAGTATGAATTAATTTCATACACTAGTTAGTATATTCAGGATTTCATGCTTATGTGTTTATTACATGTTAACTGAACTCCTGTTATACATTTGATTATATATGCTGCTACTAATTAATTGCTTACTTGTGCCCTAATGACTCGGTAAGGACATACTCGTGGTGTATTGTAAAGGTGGTGGGACGGTGGTTTGGGCGGTTGCGACCTACCCTTATCATATGCCCTATACATATACCATTTACAGTACATCGGGTGGATGTCAGTATTGAGGAATAAGGGAACTACCCGTTTGGGACACTTATCTGCTCAGGAACTTAACTGCTTAGAAATTTAAATTGCTTTAGGAATTATCTGTTAGATCTTATGATCACCAGACAAGGACACACTCGTGGTATACTACAAAGGTGGTGGGACGGTGTAAGGGAGGTTGCGACCTACCCTTGCATATGCCCTATACATATACCATTTGAAGTATATCGGGGGTCTGTCAGTGTCAGGAACTTAGGATATTATTAGGACCTTACTAGGAGTGGTTGAAAAGATATGATTGTGGACTGTTGATGATATGTTTGATGGATTGACTGGAATTGACTCTTGAATGATCACACTTGATAAATACTTATGAATTCACTTATGAAACACACTGATTGGACACGTAGGGTGCATAGGATTAATGAACGATATGAGCGATTAGTGATGAAATATGGACTTGGGTGATGATATGGACACTTGATGATAATATAAACGCATAGTGATGATACTAACACTTAGTGATGGTATGGACACTTGATGAGGTTAAACTATAGGGAAGATATGAACACCTAGTGACAATAAGAGCACTTTGTGATGATATGAACCCTTATTAAAGATTATTGACATTGGGATTGACATGGATTTTAGTGAACTTAGACAATTGGGGGAAACTTAATGTCAGGTGAACTTAGACATTAGGTGAACTTAGAAATAGGCAAGCCTACATGTCAGGTGAACTTAGACATTTGGTAAACCTAATTGTCCAAGGGAACTAGAGATCACTTCACTCAAAATCATCCTACTAAGGATGAGGTTTGTGAAGTGAGAATTATGGTGAAATACATGACACACTCTACACACTAGCAATGGCATAATCGTGGTGCAATGGAACGGTGGTGGGACGGTGTAGGGGAGATTGCGACCTACCTCTGCATATGCCCTATATATAAGCTTGTTGCATTGCATTGGGAGGTTGTCAGTGTTAGTATAGAGTGAGGAATGTATAGGACCTAGGAAATAGTTAGTTAACACTAGTTATGACCGACTAGGACACTTAGAAAAATAATAGGGAATTATGCACATTCTGAGTTTAATGACAGATAGGAGATAAATATAGTTCCTATATGTAATCCTAATTGTCTAATGAACTCATTTAAACATTGTTTGTGTGACTTACGTTGTAAACGGTAGTAACATGTTTCTATTTCCTTCAGAAACATGCCGCCTCGCCGTCACAACGAAGATGACTCGAACAATGGGGAGACTAACAACAGTAATGCCAACTCCGGCATACAAGAGTTAGCCACACTTATTTCTGGATTGGTTAGTCAACTGACTCAGGCTAACCAGAATGCTAACCAGAACAGAGGTGGTGCAAACCAGACACTTGCACATTCAAACACTTCAATTCCTGTAATCCCCTGAAATTCACGGGTGCTGAGTCGGCCACTGGTCTGCTGCAGTGGTTCGAGAGTATGGAGAACACCTTCATCAACAGCGAATGTCCCGAGAATCTGAAAGTCCGCTATGCCACCAGTGTTTTCCAAAAGAGAGCACTGACTTGGTGGAATGGGGAAAAGCGAACTAGGGGAGTGGATGCTGCACTCGCACTGACGTGGACTGAGGTCAAGAACTTGATGACCACTGAATTCTGTCCTCGAAGCGAGATGAGGAAACTGGAGACTGAGTTCTGGGAACTCAAACAAGATAGTGGCGAGAATGTCCTCTACAATACTCAATTCCATGAGTATAGCTTACTGGTACCTCACATGGTGACACCCTTGGAAAGGGCAATTGAGAAATATATCGGCGGACTGCCGGTACAGATTCAGGATACAGTCTACGGGAGCAATCCCAAGACACTTGAGGCTGCAATCCGATTATCTGCAACTCTTACTGATAATCACGTGAAGAATGGAACACTTACTCGGAAAGGATACAAGAAGACTGACACCAAGACTACTGCAAAGGAAGTCAAAGCTGAAGTCAAGTCTGAAGCTGCTAGCTCGTCCAAAAGCAGCAACAAGAAGAGAAAGAATCGGAACTTCATGGTCACTGTACCTGCTGCAAAGTCTGCGCAGCAATCATCAAACAATTCAACTGCCAGGAATTTCACTGGGAACACTCCTCAGTGTCATACCTGCCGTTATCATCACGCACCAAATTTGCCTTGTCGCGTCTGCAACAACTGTGGCAAATTTGGTCACTTTGCTAATGTTTGTCGGAGTGCACCGCAAGCACAAAGGTTGCAACATGCACCGCTTGCACTGCCAGCTCCTCATGCACAACCTATACCAGCTGTACCCGTTCGCCAAGTACCTCAGGCACAGGCAAGAGCCTGTTATGAGTGTGGTGAAGTGGGTCACTTCAGGAATCAATGCCCAAAGTTGACCGGGAATAATCAAAGGGTGGCAAGAGGCCGGGCTTTTCAAACTGAATGCTCCAGCTGCTCAAGCCAACCAGGATGTGGTCAACGGTACATTTCTGATCAACAACTCTTATGCATCTGTCTTATTTGATTCTGGTGCCGATAGGAGTTTCGTTTCATATGATTTTGAATGCTTGCTTGGTAGAACACGTACATATTTAGATAAACCGTTTAACGTGGAAGTGGCTGACGGAAACACTATTGATATTGACACTATTATCGTTGGATGTACGGTGAACTTAAATGATCACGTTTTCCCAATTGATCTCATACCTATGCATCTTGGTAGCTTCGATGTTATCATAGGCATGGATTGGTTAGCCACCCACAGAGCGGAGATTGTTTGTCATGAGAAATATATTCGTATTCCCTTACTTTCGGGTGAAACTTTAAGAATATTTGGAGAAACTGCTAGTAAAGGTCTTAAGTTGATGTCATGCACTAAAGCACACAAGTACCTTAGGAAGAAATGTATAGCATTCTTAGCTCATATTGTGGAAAAGAAAGAGAAAGGAAAGAAGATTGAAGATGTTCCAGTGATACGAGATTTTCCAGAAGTATTTCCAGATGATCTACCGGGTCTTCCACCAGAACGTCAAGTGGAGTTTCGAATTGACTTAGTCCCTGGTGCGAACCCAGTTGCCAAAGCTCCCTACAGACTTGCGCCCTCAGAGTTGCAAGAATTGGCGAGTCAACTGCAAGAACTTACCGATAAAGGGTTTATTCGCCCGAGCCATTCGCCATGGGGTGCACCGGTCCTGTTTGTCAAGAAGAAGGACGGGTCATTCCGAATGTGTATCGATTACCGCGAATTGAACAAACTTACAATCAAGAATCGATATCCACTGCCGCGTATCGATGATCTCTTCGATCAGCTACAAGGCTCGGCATGGTTTTCAAAGATCGATCTTAGGTCTGGGTATCATCAGCTTCGCGTACATGATGATGATATTCCCAAGACAGCTTTTAGAACAAGATATGGCCACTATGAATTTCTGGTAATGCCTTTCGGTCTTACCAATGCACCTGCGGTTTTCATGGATCTCATGAACCGTGTTTGCAGGCCATACTTGGATAAATTTGTGATTGTATTCATTGATGATATTTTGATTTACTCAAAGACTAAGGAAGAACACGAGAAACACCTTAAGTTGGTTTTGGAGATCCTAAGAGAGGAGCGACTGTATGCCAAATTTTCTAAATGTGAATTCTGGCTTAAGGAAGTTCAATTCTTGGGGCACATAGTCAACGAGTATGGTGTACACGTAGATCCTGCAAAGATTGATGCTGTGAAGAATTGGAGTACACCGAAGACACCGACGGAGATTCGATCGTTCCTTGGACTTGCCGGTTACTATCGGCGGTTTATATCGAACTTCTCCAGAATTGCCGTCCCTCTCACTGCTTTGACTCAGAAGAATAGGCCATACGAGTGGGGACCAAAGCAAGAAGAGGCATTTCAGACTTTGAAGCAGAAACTTTGTGATGCTCCTGTCTTGACACTGCCTGATGGAAATGATGATTTTGTAGTTTATTGTGATGCATCCAACCTAGGTCTCGGTTGTGTTCTCATGCAACGGGGAAAGGTCGTGGCTTATGCATCAAGACAATTGAAAATTCATGAGAAGAACTACACTACACACGACTTGGAACTTGGTGCAGTCGTGTTTGCTTTGAAGATATGGAGACATTATCTTTATGGCACCAAGTGTGTAGTCTTTACTGATCATAAAAGTTTGCAACATATTCTAAATCAGAAAGAGCTCAATATGAGACAACGGAGGTGGGTTGAACTGTTGAATGATTATGACTGTGAAATTCGCTACCATCCTGGCAAAGCGAATGTAGTAGCAGATGCGCTTAGCCGCAAAAGTCAAGTTCAGATCCATAGTGTCCGAGTGCACACTAATCTCCGTAATGATGTTCTCACAGCCCAGCAACTCTCATTAGCTCAGGATAACTTGAAAAATGAGATGTCTTGCGGGGCTGAAATTTTATTGGAAACTAAGGATGACGGTTTGATGTATTATTTGAATCGGTTGTGGATACCGAACAGGGGTGATCTTAGGATGCTGATTATGGATGAAGCTCATAAATCTCGTTACTCAATCCATCCGGGCGCTGATAAGATGTATCAAGACCTTAGGGGCTTGTACTGGTGGCCTGGAATGAAGAAGGATATTGCTGAGTATGTGTCTAAGTGCCTTAACTGTGCAAAGGTCAAGGCGGAACACCAGCGACCTTCTGGATTGTTAATACAACCTGAAATACCGATGTGGAAGTGGGAGAATATCTCTATGGATTTCATTACTAAACTCCACGTACCGGGAACGGTAAAGATAGTATATGGGTTATTGTTGATAGATTGACTAAGTCGGCTCATTTCTTACCGATACGCGAAACTTACCCTGTGCGGAAGTTGGCTCGTATTTACATTGATGAGATCGTTAGCCGACATGGTATTCCCTTAAGCATAATATCGGACCGTGATGCTCGTTTCACGGCGCGATTTTGGGAATCACTACATGAAGCTTTGGAACAAGACTGGATCTTAGCACTGCTTATCATCCTCAAACGGATGGTCAAACGGAGCGAACGATTCAGACATTGGAAGACATGTTGAGAGCTTGTGTCATCGATTTCGGTGGCAATTGGGATAGCCATCTACCATTGGTTGAATTCTCGTATAACAACAGTTATCACGCGAGCATTGGTATGGCACCGTTTGAAGCTCTTTATGGCAGGAAATGTCGGTCACCTATTTGTTGGACCGAAGTCGGCGATTCGCAGATTACTGGCCCAGAGATTATTCAGGAAACGACTGACAAGATCCGCCAGATCCGCGACAATCTGTTAGCTGCTCGCAGCAGACAGAAGAGTTACGCGGACAAACGAAGAAAACCTTTAGAGTTTGAAGTGGGAGATATGGTATTACTTAAAGTGTCGCCTTGGAAGGGCGTTGTTCGATTTGGGAAGAAGGGGAAGCTTGCTCCACGATACGTTGGCCCTTTTAAGATCCTTGAACGGATCGGGAAGGTTGCTTACAAGTTGGAACTTCCTCCAGAACTTAGTAATGTGCATCCGACGTTTCACGTGTCCAATCTAAGAAAGTGCTTAGCTGATCAGGATCTTCAGGTACCACTCGATGACATCCGCATCGACGATACCATGCACTTTGTTGAAAAACCAGTGGAGATAATGGATCGTGAGATTAAACAGCTCAAACGCAGTAGAATTCCGATTGTCAAAGTACGTTGGGAATCGAAGCGGGGTCCAGAATTCACATGGGAACGGGAAGATCAGATGAAGCTTAAGTACCCACATTTATTTACTGCGGTCACTCCAAGTTGAATTTCGGGACGAAATTCCTTTAACTAGGGGAGACTGTAACATCACTGTACTTTCAGTTGTCCGTACGTCCGTACATCCGTACGATTGTACTGTTACGACTGGAGATTTATTATTTATTAATGATTATGAATTATTGATTGTCATTATTGATATCATCACTATTTCTGGTATGCTTGTTATAATATATGATACGCGTAAACCATGGGAAGTTTAGTTGTAACCCAACTAAACAGAACCAGAGAGTTTATCGCAGTGCTATTACTGATGATTATGGATTATTGGTTTGAAAATGGCATTGGGTTGAACTGGGATGAAACTGGGAGTTTGTTATGGTATGGTTGCTAAACGTAGTCAAGGACACATGGTCATGGTTTATCGAAATAGCGGTGGGACGGTGTAGGGGAGGTTGCGATCTACCTCTGCATATGCCCTATACATATGCATATTTCGGTCTATCATGGATGTGTCAGTGACTTAGTTTAGTGGGTTTTGGTTTGGGAATATAATATATAGGTTAATAAATAAGGAGAATAATAAATACGCGATGTGAGGTTACGGTCATTACTTAAACGCGAATGTTGATTCAGAAATATTAACTTAATAATGCATTCGTGTGGGTGACGATTCACACGAATATAATTATTAAGGATGGTACTCTGAAATGATGTTCTATAATTAGTAAATCAAATCGAAATACGATACGAACGTCGGATTCGCAAAGGTGACGATCTTTACGAATACGTACGTAAGTAACGCATTTCGATGAGATAATTAAATAATATTTAACGATATTAAATTAATGATTGTGAACTTAAAATGTTTATTAGGAATCACAACTTAAATTGTTTCGAATAAATTTAATTATTAATTAATTGATTAACGAAACGAAACGGAATTTGTATTACGAAATGATTTATTTAAAATCGTTTCCTTTAAAACTATTCTTTTATAAAAGGGAAATATATTTATTTAAACGAGTTATATTCTAAATATTATTTACGAGAATAACCGGAAAATTATTTTTGGGTAATCTCGATAAAAACGAGACCGAACACGCGGGAGCGGGTTGATACAAATGATGGAAGGCTCCACCATTTCTTTCATTTCACCAACAAGCTCTCTCTCTCTCTAACTCTATATTTTCGTCACCTACAAAACCTCCAACTTCTCTCTACGATTACGAGCTCGTTTCTTGACGGAATCGCGTGATTCTTGGCCCTAAACAACCACAAGATCGAAGATAAAAAGAAAGTACAAGAAGATCCTACGTTTGATTCACGAATCGAGGTAAATCTGTTGTTTTCTTTTCGGTTTTTTGATAAAAACGTGAGGTGTTTATAATCCTCGACTTTGATCACGATTAGGGTTTTAGAACTTGTTAATCAAGGTAGTGATGATTGAATGAGACTATGAATGATGCGCAAAAGCTTAGAATGCAAGGGAGATGGGTAATGAAGATGGTGATTGGGTTCGGTCGTGGTAGGGAGTGCACAGCAGGTCGACGAACCCTGCTGGTCACAAAAGCCGAACCATGGAATAGCTTGGGCCGAACCCTGGCCTGGCGAACCCTTGGCCGAACCAAATACCATCTAACCGAACCATTCGGGGTGTTTAGCGAACCTGTCACCCACAGCATGGGCTACGAACCTCGGGTTTTCTAGATCAAGCCGAACCCTCTCATCTCTCTAGCTGCGAACCCTCTAGGGTGAACGAACCATTTGGATGCAGGCAACGAACCATGCATGGCGAACCCCTTCTTGTTTCAGCCGAACCCCCCACGAACCCTTCATGTTGCATGGTGACCGAACCTTGTGTTCCATATTGGCCGAACCCTGGGGTTGGATTGGATCCTCTTAGCCCAACCTATGACTTAAGTCGGGCCGAACCCATGGCTGCAGCCAAAGGTTCGCTGCCCTCGACTAAAAACCAACCCAAATTCTTAACTAAGATTAATACAAGATCATCAATTATAGGAAACTATGGGTAAACATGCATGCATGAAGAATTAAGGGATTACCACTTTTACTTAAAGAAAGAAACTTTAAATTATGAGATTTTTATATATACGTAATGAAATTGGTTAGAAACACAGCTTAAAAATAATCACTTAAATGTGGAGGGTGATTTAATAACTTAGGAAAAGGTGGCCATACTTTAATCATGCATGTATGTACAATTATATGGAGGATTAGGGAATTACTCCATTTACTTATACATAGATATAAGTATATACCTAAGATCTCAAAGCTCATTTTTTTTAATAAGTGGCCTAAATGTAACAAGTTTAAATTATAAACTACTAATGATTTATGATAAACATTAGTTGAATCACTCTAACTTTGATGTAATGGGCTAAGTTAATAAAGTACCTATAGGTTAAAGTAAATAGCAATGGTCATTCAATTCTAATCAATCACGAATGCTTATAAACACAATCACCTATTAACTACAGATCCTTGAATTGGTTTGAGTACATACGCGAGCGCGCATAACACGAGAACACGAATTCTAAGGACTTCAGGTGAGTTCTCATAACCTCCCTTTCTTTAAACTGTTTTAGTTTTAAAACTCGGAGGTGAAACATGTATACCGGTTTAAAGATTATCTTGATAACACAAGGATAATACCTGTTTATCATTATGATATTCACTATTATGAATTATCATTATTATGGATTATCACTGATTATTATAAATCCGTGTAAACATTGTTATTGACTTCGGTGAATAACAAAGATTACATGTATTGTCTCATACTCCGTGAAATCATTACTTTTAACTTCGGTTATTTGTTTTGACTTCATGTATTGTCACGTGGAGGGTTTCCACATCCGTGAAGTATTGCTCTTGACTTCGGTTAATTGCTTTGACTTCATGTATTGTCACGTGGTTAGCGACCACTCCATGATTCATGTATCTAACTTATGTTAAATACATAAGGAATCATGTATAGTCACGAACATTGATTGAGAATATGATTGATTGAGTTTGGTTGATTTGTTGTGGATTGATTGCCTATATTTGATTATGATTATTTGTGATTGGCTATGATTGATTTGGTTATGTGGTTATGTGATTGTGTATGTGTTTGGCTGTTGAATTGATGGATGTGTGTTGGATTATCTCATACAGGTATTCATATGGATTTTCTCAAGGAAATCATAAGTCTTACACTCGTTTTAAACAAAGCATTTTACTAAACTATTTTAAAACATTAAATTTTAAACTCATTTTTCTAAAACATTTTCGAGTATAAAAACTTATGATTACTCACCAACTACTTTTGTAGTTGACACTTGATTTTCTTACATGTTTCAGGTGATGGAGACAAGTAGGATGAAGAGGATGATCTCTTCTATTTTGGACATCATCATCATATAGGATTCTTGGACTTAGTTAATTAACTAAATTTCTGGCGATTAGAGTTTAGTTAGTTTAACTAAATCTTTTGTGTATTTGATGTAATTGATTCATGATGAACATGATTTTTGTGTAATTATTGTGGTTGATTAAATGATATATGATGATATGATTTAGATGCCCATGAGCTTTTGAACAATCTACACATCCCTCGTGGCATCCCGATGATTCCGCCGTCGGTCGGGGTGTTACAATTCACCTTCATGCACACGTGTATAATTATTCGATTCCACCACCTTTATCTAAATCTATAAAATTCATTTTGTGTTTAATAAAATTGTAGTTAAATTGTTTACATGTAAAGTTAATACTTTAAATCTTTACAAAATTCTATAATGCCAAAGAAAATTTAGATTAAAGTAATAAAAAGGTGGTGATCAAATAAATCATCCATGCATGCACTCACGTTTTCATTAGTTTAAATTCCAATTCTAAGTTGTGAGCTTTGAATCTAACACCCTAGGTCCGGCCCCAAGCCCAAGTTTCACGACCCATTAACCCTTGCAATTCCTTAGGTTCGTTCAACACTTAGCTCAACCAACATCTTGATTTCAAGGCTCGGTTAAGGTTCGCTGCATTAACGTTTTATTAGCTCAACCAACATCTTGATTTCAAGGCTCGTTCAACACTTCGCTCGATTAGGTTTGTGCCTTGTGATTCGGCGGTTTATAGGTTCGCCCATCCCATAATCGACTAATACCCAAGGTTCGGCCACTGATCCGACTTGCCCACAAACTAACTGATCAGGCAGTAGCCCAGGGAAAGCTGCCAAAGAGGGGTAAACATCTGAAACCCCAAGAACCCAAGAAGAAGTGGGAGCCCAACAACAACTGAACCTTTTCACCCCAGCAGCCAACTCAGCACCGGCCAGCACCTGCAAAGGTTTTCATTGCCACCCAGGCAAACTCCCAAGGCAAGGGAGGATATCAGGGCAACAGCCCAAAATGCAACAGATGTAACTACCATCATTTCGGCCCATGCAAGAAGGGCAAGTGCACAAACTGTGGCAGAAACGGGCACCTGGCCAAAGAATGCTGATCAAACCCCAACCCCAATCTCAACAAAGCTGATACCTTAAAGGGGTGCTTCACATGCGGGAAGCCGGGGCATATGCGCAGAGACTGCCCGCAGAACAAGAATGCCGGCGGGAATCCGGCACGAGGCAGGGCATTTGTGATCGGGTCAGGAGAAGCTAAAGATGATTCAAACGTTGTCACTTGTACGTTTCTTTTAAATAATGTCTATGCTAGTATATTATTTTACACCAGTACCGATAGGAGTTTTATCTCTAGTAATTTTAGTAAACTGCTTAATATGACACCAACACCACTAGACTATAAGTACACCGTAGAGTTAGCAGACGGCAAGCTGATTGAAACGCAGCATATCATCAAAGGGTGTGTTCTGACGTAGCAAACCACCAACTGGTGATTGACCTGATGCCGGTAACTCTCGGGAGTTTCGACGTGGTGATTGGAATGGATTGGCTATCTGCAAACCACGCTGAGATCGTGTGCAACGAGAAGATTGTGCGAATTGCGTTGCCAAGTGGAGAGCAGATCTCAATCCAGGGGGAACGATGCGGAGTACCGTTAAACATTATGTCCTGCATGAAGGCAAACAAGTATCTGAAGAAAGGATACACGGCTATCCTAGCTCTTATCACCGAACAACCAAAGAAGGAACGGAAGATCGAGGACATCGCAGTTGTTCGCGACTATCCGGAAGTCTTTCCTGACGATCTACCGGGACTACCACCAGCACGGCAAGTGGAGTTTCAGATAGATCTGACACCAGGAGCAGCACCGATAGCCAAGGCACCATACCGATTGGCTCCTACTGAAATGCAGGAACTATCTAATCAATTGCAAGAGTTGTTAGATAAGGGATTTATCCGACCAAGCTTCTCACCTTGGGGAGCACCGGTCTTATTTGTGAAGAAGAAAGACGGCTCATTCCGTATGTGCATAGATTACCGAGAACTGAACAAGGTAACGATCAAGAATCGATACCCTCTACCTGGAATAGACGACCTGTTTGACCAATTACAAGGGTCAAGCTACTATTCGAAGATCGATTTAAGATCCGGTTACCACCAACTTAGAATACAGGAATGAGACATACCAAAGACAGCCTTCAGGACACGGTACGGACACTGCGAATTTCTAGTCATGCCTTTCGGGCTGACCAACGCACCGGCAGTATTCATGGATCTCATGAATCGAGTGTGTAAGCCGTATCTGGACAAATTCGTAATCGTGTTCATAAACGATATCCTGATTTACTCCAAGACTCAAGAAGAACATGCCGATCACTTAAGGCGGTCTTGGAATTGCTGAAGAAGGAACAACTATATGCGAAATTTTCCAAATGTGATTTTTGGATTCGCGAAGTCCAGTTCCTTGGACACATAGTAAACGAGAAAGGAATACACGTAGACCCAGCCAAAATTGAGGCAATCAAGAATTGGGCAGCACCTAAGACTCCGACTGAGGTGCGACAGTTTCTGGGATTGGCTGGGTAGTACAGGCGATTTATCGAGGGATTCTCGAAGATCGCACAATCATTGACTTCCCTTACGCACAAAGACAAGAAATTCGAATGGGGAGAGAAACAAGGAGTCACTTTCGACTTGTTGAAGCAGAAATTGTGCAGTGCACCTATCCTATCGCTACCAGACGGGTGCGAAGACTTTGTAGTTTATTGCGACGCATCAAAACAAGGGCTCGGTTGTGTGTTGATGCAACGCGAGAAAGTTATAGCTTATGCGTCACGACAATTGAAAGTGCACGAAAGGAACTACACGACTCATGACTTGGAATTGGGAGCCGTAGTGTTCGCATTGAAGATCTGGCGACACTATCTGTACGGCACTAAGTGCACTATATTCACTGATCATAAGAGCCTACAGCACATTTTCGACCAAAAGGAACTAAACATGAGACAACGCAGATGGGTCGAGCTGATAGGTGATTATGATTGTGCAATCAAGTATCACCCTGGGAAAGCTAACGTAGTAGCCGACGCACTGAGCCGGAAGGAAACAACTAAGCGTGTACGTGCACTACAGCTTACCATTCACTCTGAACTACCCAATCAAATCCGTATTGCACAACAGGAAGCTCTGAAAAAGGAAAACCTTACCCTCGAAGCTATGCGGGGTATGGACAAACAGATAAAACAGAAGGATGACGGAGCTTACTATCTGATGGATCGAATTTGGATTCCACGCTACGGAGGATTTAGAGAAGTAGTGATGGATGAAGCTCACAAGAGTAGATACTCGGTACATCCAGGTTCCGACAAGATGTACCACGACCTAAAGGCGACTTACTGGTGGCCTAACATGAAATCAGAAATCGCGATCTATGTGAGTAAGTGCCTGACCTGCTCCAAGGTTAAGGTCGAATATCAGAAACCGTCAGGGTTACTCCAACAGCCGGAAATTCCAGTATGGAAATGGGAACAGATTTCCATGGATTTTATCACCAAGCTGCCGAAGACAGCAAGTGGTTGCGATACCATATGGGTTATCGTAGACCGACTCACGAAATCGGCACACTTCTTACCGATTAAGGAAACTGACAAACTGGAAAAGTTAACCCGAGTCTACTTGAAGGAAATCGTATCCAGACACGGAGTCCCAATCTCCATTATATCTGACCGAGACAGCCGTTTCACAGCACATTTTTGGAAGTCCTTACACAAGGCACTTGGGACAAGATTTGATATGAGCACTGCTTATCACCCACAAACGGATGGTCACAGCGAACGAACCATCCAGACCTTGGAAGACATGCTTCGAGCATGTGTGATTGACTTCGGTAACAGCTGGGAGACTCACCTACCTTTGGTAGAATTCTCATATAATAACAGCTATCACACCAGCATTGGAGCTGCACCGTTTGAAGCACTTTACGGACGTAAGTGCAGATCACCACTCTGTTGGGCGGAATTTGGTGAAAGCCAATTGACCGGACCCGAACTTGTGCACGAAAAAACTGACAAGATCGTGCAAATACGTAACAGAATGGCTGCAGCTCGAGACCGACAAAAGAGCTATGCCGACAAGAGGCGCAAACCTTTGGAATTCCAAGTGGGAGATCGAGTACTTCTTAAAGTCTCGCCCCGATTTGGGAAACGGGGAAAGTTAAACCCTCGTTACATCGGACCGTTCGAGATCACTAAACAAATAGGCCCCGTGGCCTACGAACTACAGCTACCGCAAGAATTGAGTAGTGTACACAACGTGTTTCACTTTTCAAATCTCAAGAAATGTCTATCGGACGAAACGCTCGCAATCCCTTTTGAGGAAATCCAGATTGATGAACAACTTCACTTCGTTGAGGAACCGGTAGAAATCATGGACCGGGAGATCAAGAAGTTGAAGCTTAGTAAGATACCAATCGTGAAGGTACGATGGAATTCGCGACGAGGACCAGAATACACCTGGGAACGGGAGGACCAGATGAAAAAGAAATACCCTCACTTATTCTCCGACCAGACTAACACCGGCAACACGAACTGAATTTCGGGATGAAATTCCTATTAACTGGGGGATGATGTGACACCTCGCAATTTCCAGGTCAGCATTTATTTTATTTTAATAATAATATGCATTATTAATTCATACGTGGCACTAGAATAATTGTATTTAGTGTGACACGTGGCACAACAGTTATAATACATCGATAATTCGAGGAATTATCGCACAACACTCGCACGTGTCTTGAATGACGAACGGTGGTGATCGGACCAACCCACGGCACAATAACACGGCACATAGGTTCGGGTAAACCTAATTTAGTTAGAACAATGATTATGTGTCGAGAAACGATGATCTTATTCGAGAAATACGAGAAATTCGGTTCAAAACAATGAAATTGGGCTTATTGGGCCTGAAAAATGGGCCAGGCGGTACGCCTGACCCGGCACCCTGACCCTTGGCGATGCGCGCGGATGAGGAAAGGACGCCCCTTAGCCGGCCGACTCGCGTGTAACGCCTGGATGTCAGAGGAACTCGACAGGCGATACGCCTGGAATCTAAACATGCAAAATCTTGATAAAATCAAGATTAATCATTTCATAGCCACCCTATTTCTCAATACTCGAGCTCCAGATCATCTTGCTCGCCATTTTCACCTGCAACTTCATCCTAGAACCTCTGGAAGCCATTAACAACCTTGAAGAAACTCCATTGAAGGCTTGCAAGGCTAGAAGAGAAGCTAGAAACACCATCCATCATCACCCTCACCTTGTAGCTGCTGTATCGACAACCTCAGCCCCTTCTAGAGCTGATCCAGACCTGTTCTTGCTACATATTGACGATCCAAGACGTTGTAAGGTAGAATCTATGTTCAATCTAGCTTAAAATCACCATAACACTCACATGCACGCCTCTAGACCCACATGCAAGCACCTTTGACACACATGCACGAATTCCAGATCTGGGTTTGTTGATTTTATTGCGTTTTGTGATGATCTATGATGATTAAAATGCATTTCATGACGATCTACGATGTAGTACATGTATCTATATGCTTAAAATGATGATTTATGATGTATTAGATACATGCATGTAAAATCCATGAGTATTTGGAAGATTATGAATGATTATAGATGTTTATTGATGATATTAGAAGGTTAACTCATGATTAGTTATGATTAACATGGTTAAAATGTGATTATATTTGATTCTTTCTATTTATAGTAACTTTTTAGTTACAAACTGATGATTTGGTAAAAATGATGAGCATGCATGTATAGGAATATGTTGCTTGATGAATAAAATGATGATGGTAATGTTTAGAATGTGATCTTGATTATGACTGAAGTCATTTTGGCATAGTTGCTATTTTTAGTAACTTTTGTTGATGAAATAGTGCTAAATGATGATTTGGGTTATGTTGATATGTTTAGATCATGTTAAATGGTTTCTTTTGATGATTGGTGACATAAAAATGGATTAGGTGTGTTTAAGTGGTCATCTTTATGCAAAAATTACAAAGTTACTATTTATAGTAACTTTATTTTTAGAAAAACCGATTTATAATCTTGATGTATGATTTATGCATGATAAGTGGTTTAAAATGCTTTAACATGATTATAGTATGCAAAATTAGATGGTTTCCGATGACACGTACGCTATAAATGGAACTTCCCATTTTAGGAAACTTTTAATGCGCAAACACGATTAAAACAACTTATGTGACCTCATGTGATGATGTGCTATGTGATAACATTCTCACTTAGGATAAATAAGAATGTTAGGGTAATCGGGTTTTGATTGATCACGTGACTTGCCAAATCTGGAAACTTTCCTGAAATAGAAACTTACTATAAATAGTAAGTTTCCTCACGGAAGTGATTATTGGTATCCGCACACTTCACACGACACTAAACCGCACGTTACACGATCACTTGATCCAAACCGTCACCAACGGGTCGTTAAGTCAAACACGGTCAACACGGTCAAACACGGTTAACACGACTTACATAACAACTTGATGTTGTTAAGACACGAACATGGTCCTGTGAGACCCACCTATGTGAACACAAACTTACAACACCTTTGTGATATAGGTAACTGCTAGCCGGCGAGCTACTCGATTTCTGTTAAGAACGCATTACACAAACTCAGGTGAGTTTACGGCCCCACTTTTACTCTTTAACTGATTTGCTAAACTATTGGGGTGAGAATACTATGCAACTGTTTTAGATGTATGACTGGTATGTTGTGAAAACCATTTTCGAGTGTAACTTTTATCACTTAAAGTCCTCACTTATCCTTACCGTTAGTTGTGTATCAAACGAGTCGTAATTACGTAGTACTACTGGGTTTGACTAACCACACTCGGCACCAATGTTGACTGGAGGTCATAACGAGTGTAATTTCGATGTGAATGCGGGTTCAGCGATGACCTGCGGAGGCAAACGGAAACAGTCTAGTTTCGGTAAGATGAACTGACACACTCCACGGATCGTAGTATCCAACGACAAAACTTAACATACCCAGTATATATCTGTTTACTATTTGTGTCGGTCTAAACCTGTGAACTCACCAACTTTTTAGTTGACACTTTTCGCATGTATTCTCAGGTAACTGATGGAGCACACGCAAGGACACGCACAAGGACACACTAAGGAGTCTGGCTTTCATATAGACTCATGTCTTAGGCGTTGTGTGCATTTAATGTTTTCAAAACATTTTAACCATGTAGTGTCTTGAACAATTTGCATTCCGCTGTAACTTTATTTACTTATGATATCTAATTATTTCCGCTGCTTTAGTTATAAACATTCCGTTGCTTTATTTGAAAACATGTTTATCTTGCAAATCTGTGTGATTGTGTAACTCATATAGAGTCGTTCTATATGACCATGAGCTGTGATCCTGGCCACGTCACACCCACGTGGACTGACACCACGAGTGGGAATTTGGGGGTGTGACAGACTGGTATCAGAGCCTTGGTTATAGGGAACTAGGTTTGCATATAGTAAACTTAGACTATAGCCACTGCTCTACACTAGACACTACACTTAGAATTTGCACACTGATATTACCATTACTATTTGTAAGCATTACTAAGCAACCTTCCCGATCCGTTCAAGAATCTTAAAAGGGCCAATATAACGTGGAGCAAGCTTTCCTTTCTTTCCGAATCGAACAACACCCTTCCAAGGCGACACTTTAAGCAATACCATATCTCCCACTTCAAATTCTAAAGGTTTCCTTCGTTTGTCCGCGTAACTCCTCTGTCGACTGCGAGCAGCTAACAGATTGTCACAGATCTGGTGGATCTTGTCAGTCGTTTCCTGGATAATCTCAGGACCAGTAATCTGCGAATCGCCGACTTCGGTCCAACAAATAGGTGACCGACATTTCCTGCCATAAAGAGCTTCAAACGGTGCCATACCAATGCTCGCGTGATAACTGTTGTTATACGAGAACTCAACCAATGGTAAATGGTTATCCCAATTGCCACCAAAGTCGATGACACAAGCTCTCAACATGTCTTCCAATGTCTGAATCGTTCGCTCCGTTTGACCATCCGTTTGAGGATGATAAGCGGTGCTAAGATCCAGTCTTGTTCCAAATGCTTCGTGAAGTGATTCCCAAAATCGTGCCGTGAAACGAGCATCACGGTCCGATATTATGCTTAAGGGAATACCATCTCGGCTAATGATCTCATCAATGTAGATACGCGCTAACTTTCGCACAGGGTACGTTTCGCGTATCGGTAAGGAGTGAGCCGACTTTGTCAATCTATCAACAATTGCCCAAATACTATCCTTACCGTTCGTGGTTCGTGGGAGTTTAGTAATGAAATCCATGAAGATATTCTCCCACTTCCACATCGGTATCTCTGGTTGTATTAACAATCCCGAAGGTCGCTGGTGTTCTGCCTTGACTTTGGCACAGTTAAGACATTTAGACACATACTCAGCAATATCCTTCTTCATTCCAGGCCACCAGTACAAGCCCCTAAGGTCTTGATACATCTTATCAGAGCCTGGATGGATTGAGTAACGAGACTTATGAGCCTCATCCATAATCACCGTCCTAAGATCACCCCTGTTCGGTATCCACAACCGATTCAAATAGTACATCAAGCCATCATCCTTAGTTTCCAATAAAATTTCAGCCCCGCAAGACATCTCATTTTTCAAGTCATCTTGAGCTAATGAGTGTTGTTGGGCTGCGAGAACATCATTACGGAGACTAGAGTGTACTCGGACACTATGGATCTGAACTTGACTTTTACGACTAAGCGCATCTGCTACAACATTCGCTTTACTAGGATGGTAGCGAATTTCACAGTCATAATCATTTAACAGTTCAACCCATCTCCGTTGTCTCATATTAAGTTCTTTTTGATGAGAATATGTTGCAAGCTCTTATGATCAGTAAAGACTACACACTTCGTGCCATAAAGATAATGTCTCCATATCTTCAAGGCAAACACGACTGCACCGAGTTCCATATTGTGTGTAGTGTACTTCTTCTCGTGAATTTTCAGCTGCCTTGATGCATAGGCCACAACCCTTCCCCGTTGCATGAGAACACAACCGAGACCTAGGTTGGATGCATCACAGTAAACCACAAATCATCATTTCCATCAGGCAGTGTTAAGACAGGTGCATCAAAAGTTTCTGCTTCAAAGTCTGAAACGCCTCTTCCTGCTTTGGTCCCCACTCATGTGGCTTATTCTTTTGAGTTAAAGAAGTAAGCGGGATAGCATCCTAGAATAATTCGAAAATGAAACCGCGATAGTAACCGGCAAGTCCGAGAAATGATCGAATCTCCGTGGGTGTCTTCGGTGTACTCCAATTCTTCACCGCATTAATCTTTGCTAGATCTACGTGAACACCATATTCGTTGAGTATATGCCCCAAGAATTGAACTTCTTTAAGCCAAAATTCACATTTAGAGAACTTAGCATACAGTCGCTCTTCTCTCAGGATTTCCAAAACCAACTTAAGGTGTTTCTCGTGTTCTTCTTTGGTCTTTGAGTAGATCAAAATATCATCAATGAATACAATCACAAATTTATCCAAGTATGGCCTGCAGACCGGTTCATGAGGTCCATGAAAACCGCAGGTGCGTTGGTAAGGCCGAAGGGCATTACCAAAAATTCATAATGGCCATATCTTGTTCTGAAAGCTGTCTTGGGAATATCATCTTCATGTACGCGAAGCTAATGATGCCCAGACCTAAGATCGATCTTTGAAAACCATGCCGAGCCTTAAAGCTGATCGAAGAGATCATCGATGCGCGGCAATGGATATCGATTCTTAATTGTGTGCTTGTTCAATTCGCGGTAGTCGATGCACATCCGGAATGACCCGTCCTTCTTCTTGACAAACAGGACGGTGCACCCCATGGCGAATGGCTCGGGCGAATAAATCCTTTATCAGTCAGCTCTTGTAGTTGACTCGCCAATTCTTGCAACTCTGAAGGCGCAAGTCTGTAGGGAGCCTTGGCAACAGGGTTCGCACCAGGTACTAAGTCAATTCGAAACTCTACTTGACGTTCTGGTGGAAGACCCGGAAAATCATCTAGAAATACTTCTGGAAAATCCCGTATCACTGGAACATCTTCAATTTTCTTTCCTTTCTCTTTCTTCACAATGTGAGCTAAGAATGCAATACGTTTCTTCCTAAGGTACTTGTGTGCTTTAGTGCATGACATAAGCTTAAGACCTTTGCTAGAAGTTTCTACAAATACTCTTAGAGTTTCGCCAGAAGGTAAGGGGATACGTATGTATTTCTCATGACAAACTATTTCCGCTCTGTGGGTGGCTAACCAATCCATGCCTATGATAACATCAAAGCTACCAAGATGCATAGGTATAAGATCAATAGGGAAAACGTGATCATTTAAGTTCACAGTACATCCGATAATAACAGTGTCAATATCAATGGTGTTTCCGTCAGCCACCTCCACGTTAAACGGTTTATCTAAGTATGTACGTGTTCTACCAAGCAAGCATTCAAAATCATAGAAACAAAACTCCTATCGGCACCAGAATCAAATAAGACAAATGCATAAGAGTTGTGATCAGAAATGTACCATTGACCACGTCCCGGTTGGCTTGAGCAGCTGGAGCATTCAGTTGGAACGCCGGCCTCTTGCCACCCTCTCATTATTTCCAGTCAACTTTGGGCATTGATTTCTGAAGTGTCCCACTTCACCACACTCGTAACAGGCTCTTGCCTGTGCTTGAGGTACCTGGCAAACGGGTACAGCTGGAATAAGTTGTGCTTGAGGAGCTGGCAATGCAAGCGGTGCATGTTGCATCCTTTGTGCTTGCGGTGCACTCCGGAAAACATTAGCAAAATGGCCATACTTGCCACAGTTGTTGCAGACGCGACAAGGCAAGTTTGGCATGTGATGATATCTGCAAGTATTACATTGGGGAGTATTCCCAGTGTAATTTCTGGCAGTGGTGTTGTTAGATGATTGCTGCGCAGACTTTGCAGCAGGAGCAGTGACCATGTAGTTTCTGGCCTTCCTCTTTTTGTTGCTGCTTTTGGATGAGCTGCCTTGTTCAGTCTTGACTTCAGTTGAAACCTCTTTTGCAGCTGATTTGGTGTCGGTCTTCTTGAATCCTTTCGAGTGAGTGTTCCAGCCTTCACGTGGTTATCAGTGAGTGTAGCAGATAAACGGATAGCAGCCTCAAGTGTTTTGGGGTTGCTCCCGTAGACGGTGTCTTGAATCTGCATAGGCAAACCGCCTATGTACTTCTCAATTGCTCTCTCTAGCGGTGTCACTAGATGGGGCACCAGCAGACTATACTCGTGGAAACGAGTATTGTAGATGACGTTCTCCCCGCGTTCCTGCTTGAGTTCCCAAAACTCTGTCTCAAGCTTCCTCATCTCGCTGCGAGGACAGAATTCAGTGGTCATCAGCTTTTTGACCTCTGCTCATGTTAGTGCAAGGGCAGCATCAACTCCCCTAGTTCGCTTCTCCCCATTCCACCAAGTTAGTGCTCTCTTTTGGAAAACACTGGTGGCATATCGCACCTTCAAGTTGTCGTGGGGCAGTCACTGTTGATGAAGGTGTTCTCCATGCTCTCAAACCACTGCAACAGACCAGTGGCTGACTCAGCACCCGTAAACTTCTGTGGGTTATAGGAGTTGAAGTGTTTGAATGTGCAAGTTAGTGGATTTGCACCACCTCTGTTCTGAGTGAGAGACTGATTGGCTTGTGTCAGTTGATTCACCAATCCAGTTATCAGTGTTGCTAACTCTTGTATGCAGGAGTTGGCATTACCGTTGTTAGCATCCCCACTGTTCGAGTCATCTTCGTTGTGACGGCGCGACGGCATGTTTCTGAGAAATTTGAAACATGTTACTACCGTTTACAACGTAAGTCATACAAACAATGGTCAATTGAGTTCATTTAAACAGTTAGGATTACATATAGGAACTACATTTCTCTCCTATCTGTCATTAAACTCATAACATTTATAAATTTCCTAATTTTATACTAAGTGTCCTAGTTGGTCATAACTATGCAGAGGTAGATCGCAATCTCCCCTACACCGTCCACCACCGTTCCATTGCACCACGATTATGCCCTTGTTAGCATTTAGGGTGTATCATGTATCTTACCATAATCTCACTAGGTAGGATAATTTTGAGTGAAGTGGTCTCTAGTTTCCTTGGACAATTAGGTTCGCCTAATGTCTAAGTTCATCTGACATATAGGTTTGCCTATTTCTAAGTTCACCTAATGTCTAAGTTCACTAAATTCCATACCTATTCCAATGTCCATAATCGTCAATAAGGGTTCATATCATTACTGAGTGCTCTTATTGTCACTAAGTGTTCGTATCCTCCCTATACTTTATTCTCATCAAGTGTCCATGCCATCACTAAGTGTTAGTATCATCACTATGCGTTTATATTATCACCAAGTGTCTATATCATCACTCAAGTCCATATTCCATCACTAATCGTTCATATCTTTCGTTGATCCTATGCACCCTACGTGTCCAATCTCTGTGTTTCATAAGTGAATTTATAAGTGTTTATCAAGTGTGGTCATCCATGAGTCAATCCAAGCCAAGCCAACAAACATACCATCAACATTCATATCCCATCAATCTCAACTTTACAACAATTCCTAATAATATCCTAAGTTCCTGACACTGACAGACCCCCAATATACTACAAATGGTATATGTATAGGGCATATGCAAGGGTAGATCGCAACCTCCCTTACACCGTCCCACCACCTTTGTAGTATACCACGAGTGTGTCCTTGTCTGGAGATCAGGAGATCTAGCAGATAATTCCTATAGCAGATAATTTCCTAAGCAGTTAAGTTCATAAGCAGATAAGTGTCCCAAACGGGTAGTTCCCTTATTCCTCAATACTGACATCCACCCAATGTATTGTAAATGGTATATATAGGGCATATGATAAGGGTCAGTCGCAACTGCCCAAACCATCGTCCCACCACTTTACAATACACCACGAGTCTGTCCTTATCGAGTCACTAGGGCACAAGTAAGCAATTAATTAGTAAGCAGTATATGCATATCAGATGTATAACAGGAGTTCAGATAACATGTAATAAACACATAAGCATGAAATCCTGAATATACTAACTAGTGTATGAAATAGTTCATACTAGGGTATCCTACGGTATATAGACTAGGTCAACCATTTCTAGTAACCTAATTCCCTATAACCCAGGCTCTGGATACCAATCTGTAAACACCCCGACCGATGGCGGAAACGTCGGGATGCCACGAGGGATGTGTAGATTGTTCAAAAGCTCGTGGGCATCTAAATATGTATCATCACATATCAATCAAACCAAATAAATGTTTACACAAAAGTCATGTTCATCATGAATTAATTACATCAAATACACAAAAGATTTAGCTAAACTAACTAAACTCTAATCGCCAGAAATTTAGTTAATTAGCTAAGTCCAAGAATCCTATGTGATGATGTCCAAAAGTGAGAAGTTCATCTTCTTCAACCTACTTAGCTTCATCACCTGAAACATGTAAGAAAATCAAGTGTCAACTACAAAGTAGTTGGTGAGTAATCATAAGTTTTTATACTTAAAAGGTTTTATAAAATGAATTTAAAAGTTAAGTATAAAAATGGTTTTATAAAAAGGTTTAGATAAAACGAGTATAAATGCTTATGATTTTCTGAGAAAATCCACAAGAATACCTTTATGAGATAATCCAACCAATATTCAAACTCCACAATCAAACACATACACAAACACATAATCACATATCCAATCAGTCATAGTCAATCATAGATAATCAAAGTCAATATTAGATAATCAACCACACAACCAATCAACCAATCTCAACATCCATATTCTCAATAATATCTGTGACTATACATGGACATTATGTAATTAACATAAGTTAAAAACAAGATCCATGGAGTGGTAGCTAACCACGTGACTATACATGAAGTCAAAGCAATTAACCGAAGTTAAAGGCGATGATTCACGGAGTGGACAACATCCACGTGACAAACATGATGTCAAAGCAATTAACCGAAGTTAAAAGCAATGATTCACGGAGTTTGTGATAATCCAAGTGACAATACATGTAATCTTTGTTATTGACCGAGGTCAATGACAATGTTACACGAATAATAAATATAAGTGATAATCCATAATTAATGATAATTCAATATTGTGAATATCATATTGATAAACAGGTATTAGCCTTGTGTTATCAAAATAATATTTGAATTTGGTATACATGCTTCACCTCCGAGTTTTAAAACAAAAACAGTTTAAAGAAAGGGAGGCTATGAGAACTCACCTGAAGTCCTTAGTGTATGAGTTCTCGAGTTATGCGCGCTCGCGAGTACAAATCAACAACTTATCACCTGTAATTTATGTGTTTCGTGTTCATAAACATTTTAGTTTCTGATCAAGTAATTGCCCATTTTAATCCTTAGTGTTGGGTCACTTAGTTAATTTATTCAACTATAGCCTAGGTTCGCTGCATGCAGCCATGGTTCGCCCACATACCCTTCGTCTAAGGTTCGTGGGACATTGACAAGGTTCGGCCATGCCCCGATCAAACCAAGGTCTCGGCCCAATTGATCCAGGGTTCAGTTGACCTCTGCTCATGTTAGTGCAAGGCAGCATCAACCCCCTAGTTCGCTTCTCCCCATTCCACCAAGTTAGTGCTCTCCTTTGGAAAACACTGGTGGCATATCGCACCTTCAAGTTGTCGGGGCAGTCACTGTTGATGAAGGTGTTCTCCATGCTCTCAAACCACTGCAACAGACCAGTGGCTGACTCAGCACCCGTAAACTTCTGTGGGTTATAGGAGTTGAAGTGTTTGAATGTGCAAGTTAGTGGATTTGCACCACCTCTGTTCTGAGTGAGAGACTGATTGGCTTGTGTCAGTTGATTCACCAATCCAGTTATCAGTGTTGCTAACTCAGTATGCAGGAGTTGGCATTACCGTTGTTAGCAACGTTGGTCATCTTCGTTGTAGATTCATGTTCTATTTGAAACGTGTACTCGTTTACAACGTAAGTCTCACGAAATGGTCAATTGAGTTCATTTAAACAGTTAGGATAAGGTAGACAAAGAATGGTCATTGGGTCATTTTAGATTTCCTAATTTTATAGATGTCCTAGTTGGTCAAAAATAAGTTAACCTTCTTTCATACATTCTCCACCTTCCCACTGACACCTCCCGATGCAATGAACAAGCTTATAATATAGCAGAGAGGTAGATCGCAATCTCCCCTACACCGTCCACCACCGTTCCATTGCACCACGATTATGCCCTTGTTAGCATTTAGGGTGTATCATGTATCTTACCATAATCTCACTAGGTAGGATAATTTTGAGTGAAGTGGTCTCTAGTTTCCTTGGACAATTAGGTTCGCCTAATGTCTAAGTTCATCTGACATATAGGTTTGCCTATTTCTAAGTTCACCTAATGTCTAAGTTCACTAAATTCCATACCTATTCCAATGTCCATAATCGTCAATAAGGGTTCATATCATTACTGAGTGCTCTTATTGTCACTAAGTGTTCGTATCCTCCCTATACTTTATTCTCATCAAGTGTCCATGCCATCACTAAGTGTTAGTATCATCACTATGCGTTTATATTATCACCAAGTGTCTATATCATCACTCAAGTCCATATTCCATCACTAATCGTTCATATCTTTCGTTGATCCTATGCACCCTACGTGTCCAATCTCTGTGTTTCATAAGTGAATTTATAAGTGTTTATCAAGTGTGGTCATCCATGAGTCAATCCAAGCCAAGCCAACAAACATACCATCAACATTCATATCCCATCAATCTCAACTTTACAACAATTCCTAATAATATCCTAAGTTCCTGACACTGACAGACCCCCAATATACTACAAATGGTATATGTATAGGGCATATGCAAGGGTAGATCGCAACCTCCCTTACACCGTCCCACCACCTTTGTAGTATACCACGAGTGTGTCCTTGTCTGGAGATCAGGAGATCTAGCAGATAATTCCTATAGCAGATAATTTCCTAAGCAGTTAAGTTCATAAGCAGATAAGTGTCCCAAACGGGTAGTTCCCTTATTCCTCAATACTGACATCCACCCAATGTACTGTAAATGGTATATATAGGGCATATGATAAGGGTCAGTCGCAACTGCCCAAACCATCGTCCCACCACCTTTACAATACACCACGAGTCTGTCCTTATCGAGTCACTAGGGCACAAGTAAGCAATTAATTAGTAAGCAGTATATGCATATCAGATGTATAACAGGAGTTCAGATAACATGTAATAAACACATAAGCATGAAATCCTGAATATACTAACTAGTGTATGAAATAGTTCATACTAGGGTATCCTACGGTTATAGACTAGGTCAACCATTTCTAGTAACCTAATTCCCTATAACCCAGGCTCTGATACCAATCTGTAACACCCCGACCGATGGCGGAAACGTCGGGATGCCACGAGGGATGTGTAGATTGTTCAAAAGCTCGTGGGCATCTAAATATGTATCATCACATATCAATCAAACCAAATAAATGTTTACACAAAGTCATGTTCATCATGAATTAATTACATCAAATACACAAAAGATTTAGCTAAACTAACTAAACTCTAATCGCCAGAAATTTAGTTAATTAGCTAAGTCCAAGAATCCTATGTGATGATGTCCAAAAGTGAGAAGTTCATCTTCTTCAACCTACTTAGCTTCATCACCTGAAACATGTAAGAAAATCAAGTGTCAACTACAAAGTAGTTGGTGAGTAATCATAAGTTTTTATACTTAAAAGGTTTTATAAAATGAATTTAAAAGTTTAAGTATAAAAATGGTTTTATAAAAAGGTTTAGATAAAACGAGTATAAATGCTTATGATTTTCTGAGAAAATCCACAAGAATACCTTTATGAGATAATCCAACCAATATTCAAACTCCACAATCAAACACATACACAAACACATAATCACATATCCAATCAGTCATAGTCAATCATAGATAATCAAAGTCAATATTAGATAATCAACCACACAACCAATCAACCAATCTCAACATCCATATTCTCAAATAATATCTGTGACTATACATGGACATTATGTAATTAACATAAGTTAAAAACAAGATCCATGGAGTGGTAGCTAACCACGTGACTATACATGAAGTCAAAGCAATTAACCGAAGTTAAAGGCGATGATTCACGGAGTGGACAACATCCACGTGACAATACATGATGTCAAAGCAATTAACCGAAGTTAAAAGCAATGATTCACGGAGTTTGTGATAATCCAAGTGACAATACATGTAATCTTTGTTATTGACCGAGGTCAATGACAATGTTACACGAATATATAAATATAAGTGATAATCCATAATTAATGATAATTCAATATTGTGAATATCATATTGATAAACAGGTATTAGCCTTGTGTTATCAAAATAATATTTGAATTTGGTATACATGCTTCACCTCCGAGTTTTAAAACAAAAACAGTTTAAAGAAAGGGAGGCTATGAGAACTCACCTGAAGTCCTTAGTGTATGAGTTCTCGAGTTATGCGCGCTCGCGAGTACAAATCAACAACTTAATCACCTGTAATTTATGTGTTTCGTGTTCATAAACATTTTAGTTTCTGATCAAGTAATTGCCCATTTTATATCCTTAGTGTTGGGTCACTTAGTTAATTTATTCAACTATAGCCTAGGTTCGCTGCATGCAGCCATGGTTCGCCCACATACCCTTCGTCTAAGGTTCGTGGGACATTGACAAGGTTCGGCCATGCCCCGATCATAACCAAGGTTCGGCCCAATTGATCCAGGGTTCGTTGCAGGCTATCCTAGGATAAGGTTCGGCTAACCCCCTGCTGTTTCGAACAATGAAGGTTCGCCTACCTAGGGAAGGTTCGGCCGGCAACCGCCCTTCACGAACCTGTGGGGGTTTGGGCTGTACATCGTCACCATCATCAAGTTTCCGCAAATTCAAGGCTACATATGGATCCTACATAATCTTATTAACTCGTTTTAGGTTCTTAAGAGTGATTAGGCCGATTATACTCACAAAAAGTTATAGATTCTTAACCCAACAACAAAACCGAACGTAAGAACTCAGATTTACCTCGATTTAGTTGGTGAACGTTGGATCTTCTTGTAGATTCTTGTTCTACTCGATCGTGTGGTCGTTTGAGCGCCAAGATCTCACGAAACCGTCAAGAATCGAGCTAGAAAAGCTAGAGAGAAGGTAGAGAGAGAGAGCTTGGGCGTGAATGGGTGTTTTAGAGAGAGAGGGAGAGATGAGAAGATGAAAAAGAAGGTGAAACCTTCTTTCATATATCGCGTGTCCTTCCCGCGTGTTCGGTCTCGTTTTGATCGCGATAAAATAAAATGATTGTTCGGTTTTTAACGTAAAACATCTTTAAAACATATAACATTTAAATAAATAGGTTTCGTTTTAATTAAAATGGTTTTAAATAATTTGCATCGTAAAATGATTCCATTTCATTTTAGGTTGTGATTCCTAATAAATATTTTAAGTTTTCTTTATTAATTTAATATCGTTAGATATTATTTAATTATCTCGTCGAAACACGTTACTCGCGTACGTATTCGTAAAGATCGTCACCTTTGCGAATCCGATGCTCGTATCGTATTTTGATTTGATTTATAATTTATGGAATATCGTTTCAGTATATTATTCTTAATAATTATATTCGTGTGAATCGTCACTCACGCGAATACATTATTAAGTTAATATTTCTAAATCAACATTCGCGTTTAAGTAATGTTCGTAACCTCACTTCGCGTAATTAATTCCCATTATTTATTAACTTTAATATTATCATTCCCAAACCAAAACCCACTAAACCCTAGTCACTGACACATCCATGAGAGACTGAAATATGCATATGTATAGGGCATATGTAAGGGTCAGTCGCAACTGCCCTAGCCACCGTCCCACCGCTATTTCGATAAACCATGACCATGTGTCCTTGACTATGTTTAGTAACTAACAACAACCAATTTAAATCCCCTTTCCATTTCCAAACCATATCCATATTCATCAGCAATATAACCGCGATAACTCTCTGGTTCTGTTTAGTTGAATTACAACTAAACTTCCCATGGTTTACGCGTATAATATGTTCTAACATGTATACCAGTAGTAGTGATAATCATTAATAACAATAAATCTCAGGTCGTAACAGTACAATTGTACGGATGTACGGACAACCTAAAGTACAGTGATGTTACAGTCTCCCCTAGTTAAAGGAATTTCGTCCCGAAATTCAACTTGGAGTGATCGTAGTAAATAAATGTGGGTACTTAAGCTTCATCTGATCTTCCCGCTCCCAGGTGAATTCTGGACCCCGCTTCGATTCCCAACGTACTTTGACAATTGGAATTCTTCTGCGTTTGAGTTTCTTGACCTCACGATCCATTATTTCCACCGGTCTTTCAGTAAAGTGCATGGTATCATCGAGGCGAATGTCATCGAGTGGTACCTGAAGATCCTGATCAGCTAAGCACTTTCTTAGATTGGACACGTGAAACGTTGGGTGCACATTACTAAGTTCAGAAGGAAGTTCCAATTTGTAAGCAACCTTCCCGATCCGTTCAAGAATCTTAAAAGGGCCAACATAACGTGGAGCAAGCTTTCCTTTCTTTCCGAATCGAACAACACCCTTCCAAGGCGACACTTTAAGCAATACCATATCTCCCACTTCAAATTCTAAAGGTTTCCTTCGTTTGTCCGCGTAACTCCTCTGTCGACTGCGAGCAGCTAACAGATTGTCACAGATCTGGTGGATCTTGTCAGTCGTTTCCTGGATAATCTCAGGACCAGTAATCTGCGAATCGCCGACTTCGGTCCAACAAATAGGTGACCGACATTTCCTGCCATAAAGAGCTTCAAACGGTGCCATACCAATGCTCGCATGATAACTGTTGTTATACGAAAACTCAACCAATGGTAAATGGTTATCCCAATTGCCACCAAAGTCGATGACACAAGCTCTCAACATGTCTTCCAATGTCTGAATCGTTCGCTCCGTTTGACCATCCGTTTGAGGATGATAAGCGGTGCTAAGATCCAGTCTTGTTCCAAATGCTTCGTGAAGTGATTCCCAAAATCGTGCCGTGAAACGAGCATCACGGTCCGATATTATGCTTAAGGGAATACCATCTCGGCTAATGATCTCATCAATGTAGATACGCGCTAACTTTCGCACAGGGTACGTTTCGCGTATCGGTAAGAAGTGAGCCGACTTTGTCAATCTATCAACAATTGCCCAAATACTATCCTTACCGTTCGTGGTTCGTGGGAGTTTAGTAATGAAATCCATGAAGATATTCTCCCACTTCCACATCGGTATCTCTGGTTGTATTAACAATCCCGAAGGTCGCGGGTGTTCTGCCTTGACTTTGGCACAGTTAAGACATTTAGACACATACTCAGCAATATCCTTCTTCATTCCAGGCCACCAGTACAAGCCCCTAAGGTCTTGATACATCTTATCAGAGCCTGGATGGATTGAGTAACGAGACTTATGAGCCTCATCCATAATCACCGTCCTAAGATCACCCCTGTTCGGTATCCACAACCGATTCAAATAGTACATCAAGCCATCATCCTTAGTTTCCAATAAAATTTCAGCCCCGCAAGACATCTCATTTTTCAAGTCATCTTGAGCTAATGAGTGTTGTTGGGCTGCGAGAACATCATTACGGAGACTAGAGTGTACTCGGACACTATGGATCTGAACTTGACTTTTACGACTAAGCGCATCTGCTACAACATTCGCTTTACTAGGATGGTAGCGAATTTCACAGTCATAATCATTTAACAGTTCAACCCATCTCCGTTGTCTCATATTAAGTTCTTTTTGATTGAGAATATGTTGCAAGCTCTTATGATCAGTAAAGACTACACACTTCGTGCCATAAAGATAATGTCTCCATATCTTCAAGGCAAACACGACTGCACCGAGTTCCATATTGTGTGTAGTGTACTTCTTCTCGTGAATTTTCAGCTGCCTTGATGCATAGGCCACAACCCTTCCCCGTTGCATGAGAACACAACCGAGACCTAGGTTGGATGCATCACAGTAAACCACAAAATCATCATTTCCATCAGGCAGTGTTAAGACAGGTGCATCACAAACTTTCTGCTTCAAAGTCTGAAACGCCTCTTCCTGCTTTGGTCCCCACTCATATGGCTTATTCTTTTGAGTTAAAGAAGTAAGCGGGATAGCAATCCTAGAATAATTCGAAATGAACCGCCGATAGTAACCGGCAAGTCCGAGAAATGATCGAATCTCCGTGGGTGTCTTCGGTGTACTCCAATTCTTCACCGCATTAATCTTTGCTAGATCTACGTGAACACCATATTCGTTGAGTATATGCCCCAAGAATTGAACTTCTTTAAGCCAAAATTCACATTTAGAGAACTTAGCATACAGTCGCTCTTCTCTCAGGATTTCCAAAACCAACTTAAGGTGTTTCTCGTGTTCTTCTTTGGTCTTTGAGTAGATCAAAATATCATCAATGAATACAATCACAAATTTATCCAAGTATGGCCTGCAGACCCGGTTCATGAGGTCCATGAAAACCGCAGGTGCGTTGGTAAGGCCGAAGGGCATTACCAAAAATTCATAATGGCCATATCTTGTTCTGAAAGCTGTCTTGGGAATATCATCTTCATGTACGCGAAGCTAATGATGCCCAGACCTAAGATCGATCTTTGAAAACCATGCCGAGCCTTAAAGCTGATCGAAGAGATCATCGATGCGCGGCAATGGATATCGATTCTTAATTGTGTGCTTGTTCAATTCGCGGTAGTCGATGCACATCCGGAATGACCCGTCCTTCTTCTTGACAAACAGGACCGGTGCACCCCATGGCGAATGGCTCGGGCGAATAAATCCTTTATCAGTCAGCTCTTGTAGTTGACTCGCCAATTCTTGCAACTCTGAAGGCGCAAGTCTGTAGGGAGCCTTGGCAACAGGGTTCGCACCAGGTACTAAGTCAATTCGAAACTCTACTTGACGTTCTGGTGGAAGACCCGGAAAATCATCTAGAAATACTTCTGGAAAATCCCGTATCACTGGAACATCTTCAATTTTCTTTCCTTTCTCTTTCTTCACAATGTGAGCTAAGAATGCAATACGTTTCTTCCTAAGGTACTTGTGTGCTTTAGTGCATGACATAAGCTTAAGACCTTTGCTAGAAGTTTCTACAAATACTCTTAGAGTTTCGCCAGAAGGTAAGGGGATACGTATGTATTTCTCATGACAAACTATTTCCGCTCTGTGGGTGGCTAACCAATCCATGCCTATGATAACATCAAAGCTACCAAGATGCATAGGTATAAGATCAATAGGGAAAACGTGATCATTTAAGTTCACAGTACATCCGATAATAACAGTGTCAATATCAATGGTGTTTCCGTCAGCCACCTCCACGTTAAACGGTTTATCTAAGTATGTACGTGTTCTACCAAGCAAGCATTCAAAATCATATGAAACAAAACTCCTATCGGCACCAGAATCAAATAAGACAAATGCATAAGAGTTGTTGATCAGAAATGTACCATTGACCACGTCCCGGTTGGCTTGAGCAGCTGGAGCATTCAGTTGGAACGCCCGGCCTCTTGCCACCCTCTCATTATTTCCAGTCAACTTTGGGCATTGATTTCTGAAGTGTCCCACTTCACCACACTCGTAACAGGCTCTTGCCTGTGCTTGAGGTACCTGGCAAACGGGTACAGCTGGAATAAGTTGTGCTTGAGGAGCTGGCAATGCAAGCGGTGCATGTTGCATCCTTTGTGCTTGCGGTGCACTCCGGAAAACATTAGCAAAATGGCCATACTTGCCACAGTTGTTGCAGACGCGACAAGGCAAGTTTGGCATGTGATGATATCTGCAAGTATTACATTGGGGAGTATTCCCAGTGTAATTTCTGGCAGTGGTGTTGTTAGATGATTGCTGCGCAGACTTTGCAGCAGGAGCAGTGACCATGTAGTTTCTGGCCTTCCTCTTTTTGTTGCTGCTTTTGGATGAGCTGCCTTGTTCAGTCTTGACTTCAGTTGAAACCTCTTTTGCAGCTGATTTGGTGTCGGTCTTCTTGAATCCTTTCCGAGTGAGTGTTCCAGCCTTCACGTGGTTATCAGTGAGTGTAGCAGATAAACGGATAGCAGCCTCAAGTGTTTTGGGGTTGCTCCCGTAGACGGTGTCTTGAATCTGCATAGGCAAACCGCCTATGTACTTCTCAATTGCTCTCTCTAGCGGTGTCACTAGATGGGGCACCAGCAGACTATACTCGTGGAAACGAGTATTGTAGATGACGTTCTCCCCGCGTTCCTGCTTGAGTTCCCAAAACTCTGTCTCAAGCTTCCTCATCTCGCTGCGAGGACAGAATTCAGTGGTCATCAGCTTTTTGACCTCTGCTCATGTTAGTGCAAGGGCAGCATCAACTCCCCTAGTTCGCTTCTCCCCATTCCACCAAGTTAGTGCTCTCTTTTGGAAAACACTGGTGGCATATCGCACCTTCAAGTTGTCGGGGCAGTCACTGTTGATGAAGGTGTTCTCCATGCTCTCAAACCACTGCAACAGACCAGTGGCTGACTCAGCACCCGTAAACTTCTGTGGGTTATAGGAGTTGAAGTGTTTGAATGTGCAAGTTAGTGGATTTGCACCACCTCTGTTCTGAGTGAGAGACTGATTGGCTTGTGTCAGTTGATTCACCAATCCAGTTATCAGTGTTGCTAACTCTTGTATGCAGGAGTTGGCATTACCGTTGTTAGCATCCCCACTGTTCGAGTCATCTTCGTTGTGACGGCGCGACGGCATGTTTCTGAGAAATTTGAAACATGTTACTACCGTTTACAACGTAAGTCATACAAACAATGGTCAATTGAGTTCATTTAAACAGTTAGGATTACATATAGGAACTACATTTCTCTCCTATCTGTCATTAAACTCATAACATTTATAAATTTCCTAATTTTATACTAAGTGTCCTAGTTGGTCATAACTAATATTAGTTAACTATTCCTAAGTTTCATACATTCTCCACCCTATACCAACACTGACAACCTCCCGATGCAATGCAACAAGCTTATATATAGGGCATATGCAGAGGTAGATCGCAATCTCCCCTACACCGTCCCACCACCGTTCCATTGCACCACGATTATGCCCTTGTTAGCATTTAGGGTGTATCATGTATCTTACCATAATCTCACTAGGTAGGATAATTTTGAGTGAAGTGGTCTCTAGTTTCCTTGGACAATTAGGTTCGCCTAATGTCTAAGTTCATCTGACATATAGGTTTGCCTATTTCTAAGTTCACCTAATGTCTAAGTTCACTAAATTCCATACCTATTCCAATGTCCATAATCGTCAATAAGGGTTCATATCATTACTGAGTGCTCTTATTGTCACTAAGTGTTCGTATCCTCCCTATACTTTATTCTCATCAAGTGTCCATGCCATCACTAAGTGTTAGTATCATCACTATGCGTTTATATTATCACCAAGTGTCTATATCATCACTCAAGTCCATATTCCATCACTAATCGTTCATATCTTTCGTTGATCCTATGCACCCTACGTGTCCAATCTCTGTGTTTCATAAGTGAATTTATAAGTGTTTATCAAGTGTGGTCATCCATGAGTCAATCCAAGCCAAGCCAACAAACATACCATCAACATTCATATCCCATCAATCTCAACTTTACAACAATTCCTAATAATATCCTAAGTTCCTGACACTGACAGACCCCCAATATACTACAAATGGTATATGTATAGGGCATATGCAAGGGTAGATCGCAACCTCCCTTACACCGTCCCACCACCTTTGTAGTATACCACGAGTGTGTCCTTGTCTGGAGATCAGGAGATCTAGCAGATAATTCCTATAGCAGATAATTTCCTAAGCAATTAAGTTCATAACCAGATAAGTGTCCCAAACGGGTAGTTCCCTTATTCCTCAATACTGACATCCACCCAATGTACTGTAAATGGTATATATAGGGCATATGATAAGGGTCAGTCGCAACTGCCCAAACCATCGTCCCACCACCTTTACAATACACCACGAGTCTGTCCTTATCGAGTCACTAGGGCACAAGTAAGCAATTAATTAGTAAGCAGTATATGCATATCAGATGTATAACAGGAGTTCAGATAACATGTAATAAACACATAAGCATGAAATCCTGAATATACTAACTAGTGTATGAAATAGTTCATACTAGGGTATCCTACGGTTATAGACTAGGTCAACCATTTCTAGTAACCTAATTCCCTATAACCCAGGCTCTGATACCAATCTGTAACATCCCGACCGATGGCGGAAACGTCGGGATGCCACGAGGGATGTGTAGATTGTTCAAAAGCTCGTGGGCATCTAAATATGTATCATCACATATCAATCAAACCAAATAAATGTTTACACAAAAGTCATGTTCATCATGAATTAATTACATCAAATACACAAAAGATTTAGCTAAACTAACTAAACTCTAATCGCCAGAAATTTAGTTAATTAGCTAAGTCCAAGAATCCTATGTGATGATGTCCAAAAGTGAGAAGTTCATCTTCTTCAACCTACTTAGCTTCATCACCTGAAACATGTAAGAAAATCAAGTGTCAACTACAAAGTAGTTGGTGAGTAATCATAAGTTTTTATACTTAAAAGGTTTTATAAAATGAATTTAAAAGTTTAAGTATAAAAATGGTTTTATAAAAAGGTTTAGATAAAACGAGTATAAATGCTTATGATTTTCTGAGAAAATCCACAAGAATACCTTTATGAGATAATCCAACCAATATTCAAACTCCACAATCAAACACATACACAAACACATAATCACATATCCAATCAGTCATAGTCAATCATAGATAATCAAAGTCAATATTAGATAATCAACCACACAACCAATCAACCAATCTCAACATCCATATTCTCAAATAATATCTGTGACTATACATGGACATTATGTAATTAACATAAGTTAAAAACAAGATCCATGGAATGGTAGCTAACCACGTGACTATACATGAAGTCAAAGCAATTAACCGAAGTTAAAGGCGATGATTCACGGAGTGGACAACATCCACGTGACAATACATGATGTCAAAGCAATTAACCGAAGTTAAAAGCAATGATTCACGGAGTTTGTGATAATCCAAGTGACAATACATGTAATCTTTGTTATTGACCGAGGTCAATGACAATGTTACACGAATATATAAATATAAGTGATAATCCATAATTAATGATAATTCAATATTGTGAATATCATATTGATAAACAGGTATTAGCCTTGTGTTATCAAAATAATATTTGAATTTGGTATACATGCTTCACCTCCGAGTTTTAAAACAAAAACAGTTTAAAGAAAGGGAGGCTATGAGAACTCACGTGAAGTCCTTAGTGTATGAGTTCTCGAGTTATGCGCGCTCGCGAGTACAAATCAACAACTAAATCACCTGTAATTTATGTGTTTCGTGTTCATAAACATTTTAGTTTCTGATCAAGTAATTGCCCATTTTATATCCTTAGTGTTGGGTCACTTAGTTAATTTATTTCAAGTTAGCTTGTGACACCTAAGGTTTAACAATGACCATTATAAGACATGAATTAAACTCGTTAGTTTCAATTATATATGGTTGACAATTACGTAAGGTCTTGTATGTTCATAACTCATAAATAAATGAACTAGAAGAAATATGATCCTCATTCATACACTCCTTCACACATGCATGTCTAATTAAGTGCACCATGTTAGTTTAGGTTCTAAAGATCCCAACCACATTCAAAGAGTTGATATTATTCTCATCTACTCTCTCATTATTCATATTCTCCCAATCCTAACTTAACTCATTTAAAGAAAATTAGTGATTTGTAATATTCCCATGCATGCATAATATTAATGAATTTCCCATGGTTCTTAATTTCTCCCTAACCCAAGTTCATCAACTAGCTGCTGCTTTTCAAATGGGCAGCGAACCTTTTAGTGTAAGAGATAGGTTCGGCCCATGCTACTAAGGTTCGGCCAGGAGGAAAAATTTCAGCACAAGGGTTCGCCTCCTTTAAGATTGCATGGCCAAGGGTTCGAAGGTGAAAGGGTTCGGCCAACCAAGCTGAGGGTTTGGCCAATTAATCAGAACAGGTTCGGCAGCCTAGGTTCGCTGCATGCAGCCATGGTTCGCCCACATACGCTTCGTCTAAGGTTCGTGGGACATTGACAAGGTTCGGCCATGCCCCGATCATAACCAAGGTTCGGCCCAACTGATCCAGGTTTCGTTGCAGGCTATCCTAGGATAAGGTTCGGCTAACCCCCTGCTGTTTCGAACAATGAAGGTTCGCCTACCAAGGGAAGGTTCGGCCGGCAACCGCCCTTCACGAACCTGTGGGGGTTTGGGCTGTACATCGTCACCATCATCAAGTTTCCGCAAATTCAAGGCTACATATGGATCCTACATAATCTTATTAACTCGTTTTAGGTTTTTAAGAGTGATTAGGCCGATTATACTCACAAAAAGTTATAGATTCTTAACCCAACAACAAAACCGAACGTAAGAACTCAGATTTACCTCGATTTAGTTGGTGAACGTTGGATCTTCTTGTAGATTCTTGTTCTACTCGATCGTGTGGTCGTTTGAGCGCCAAGATCTCACGAAACCGTCAAGAATCGAGCTAGAAAAGCTAGAGAGAAGGTAGAGAGAGAGCGCTTGGGCGTGAATGGGTGTTTTAGAGAGAGAGGGAGAGATGAGAAAATTAAAAAGAAGGTGAAACCTTCTTTCATATATCGCGTGTCCTTCCCGAGTGTTCGGTCTCGTTTTGATCGCGATAAAATAAAATGATTGTTCGGTTTTTAACGTAAAACATCTTTAAAACATATAACATTTAAATAAATAGGTTTCGTTTTAATTAAAATGGTTTTAAATAATTTGCATCGTAAAATGATTCCATTTCATTTTAGGTTGTGATTCCTAATAAATATTTTAAGTTTTCTTTATTAATTTAATATCGTTAGATATTATTTAATTATCTCGTCGAAACACGTTACTCGCGTACGTATTCGTAAAGATCGTCACCTTTGGGAATCCGATGCTCGTATCGTATTTCGATTTGATTTATAATTTATGGAATATCGTTTCAGTATATTATTCTTAATAATTATATTCGTGTGAATCGTCACTCACGCGAATACATTATTAAGTTAATATTTCTGAATCAACATTCGCGTTTAAGTAATGTCCGTAACCTCACTTCGTGTAATTAATTCCCATTATTTATTAACTTTAATATTATCATTCCCAAACCAAAACCCACTAAACCCTAGTCACTGACACATCCATGATATACCGAAATATGCATATGTATAGGGCATATGTAAGGGTCAGTCGCAACTGCCTTAACCACCGTCCCACCGCTATTTCGATAAACCATGACCATGTGTCCTTGACTATTTTTAGTAACTAACAACAACCAATTTAAATCCCCTTTCCATTTCCAAATCATATCCATATTCATCAGCAATATAACCGCGATAACTCTCTGGTTCTGTTTAGTTGAATTACAACTAAACTTCCCATGGTTTACGCGTATAATATGTTCTAACATGTATACCAGTAGCAGTGATAATCATCAATAATATCGATAAATAATTCATTATCATTAATAACAATAAATCTCAGGTCGTAACAGTACAATCGTACGGATGTACG
The DNA here is from genome assembly GCA_009363875.1 of Mikania micrantha. Taxonomy (NCBI): domain Eukaryota; kingdom Viridiplantae; phylum Streptophyta; class Magnoliopsida; order Asterales; family Asteraceae; genus Mikania; species Mikania micrantha. Next base: position 4,992,338 of record CM018690.1, on the reverse strand, counting down.
GATGTACGGACAACCTAAAGTACAGTGATGTTACAATTATATTCGTGTGAATCGTCACCCACGCGAATACATTATTAAGTTAATATTTCTGAATCAATATTTGCCTTTAAATAATGTTCGTAACCTCACCATCGCGTAATTAATTACAACTATACTTCCATTATTGTATTACTTTAATATTATTAATCCCAATCCAAAACCCATTAAACCAAGTCACTGATACATCCATGATAGACCGAAATATGCATATGTATAGGGCATATGCCGAGGTAGATCGCAACCTCCCCTACACCGTCTCACCGCTATTTCGATAAACCATGACCATGTGTCCTTGACTATGTTTAACAACCCAATCATAACAAACTCTTAATTCTTTCCATAACAACCCAACATCCATAAATCTGTGTATTCATCTGCAATAAACTCTCTAGTTCTGTTTAGTTGAGTTACAACTAAACTTCCCATGGTTTACGCGTATAATATATGTTCTAAGTATGTATACCAATAACAGTGATAATCATCAAATAATACATCATCATTAATAATTATAAATTTCAGGTCGTAACAGTACAATCGTACGGATGTACGGACGAACGGAAGTACAGTGATGTTACAGCACCAACCACGATTCAATGGTTTATGAATGGTATATTTCCAACAAGAATTAATGTTTTGTGATAAGACATTAACAAGAAAGGGCATACAAGAAGTCAGTAGGTATGGTTATGGACTTACGCAAATTGCTTCCAGATTTCGTGCTTATTTGTGAACATTACATACTTCACTGTTTTATCGAGTCGTAAACCTACGAACTCACCAACAATTTTGTTGACCTATGATTTAACATGCATTTCAGGAAACTAGAAGCTAACCAAGTAGTTGAAGAAGTAAGCAAGTCTTTTGGATACAGCTGGAGATTTATTTATAATACCTAGACGAAATTAGGCTTTATGATTTTGAATCTTCAGTTTTGTATAACTATTACTTATTTTAGGTGGACATGATTTAGTATGCTATGACATGTTTAGAATTCTCTTTTATGCAATGTGCTCAAGATATACAGTTTCGTTACATCCTTGCGATTCCGCCGTTGGCAAGGGTGTGACAGATTGGTATCAGAGCCATTGGTTATAGAGAACTAGGAAAATGTCTTAGGGATTGCCTAGACAATAACCTTAAGCTCAAAACTCTAAGATAGTGCTTTTTACATAACATGTGATCTTTTGCAGCAATGGTTAAAGAATACAAAGTCGATGGCATTACCTATGTGGACCTCACCAATACTGAGGAAGTCGTACCACTAGACGACACCGACTCTGCGGATGAAGTCACCAGTCAGCTAAAGATTGTCAACCTAGGAGCCCCGACTACCGATGGACAGCCTAATCAGCCCCACTTCGAGATAGGAGAGTCTTCAAGAGTCAGGGACCCTCCGACCGAGACCATTCTCAGGGCCCTTTGTGCGTACCAAGCCCAGGAAACGGCAGAGGGCCTTCGCGTTCAGTCAAAACTGGACGCCACTGAAGAAGAGCTGGATGACTTGGTGCAACTGATGCACGAGATTACCCACAGCCTAAAGATAGTGGACCATCGACAGAAGGTCCATGAGGAGGAGAACATCCGACATCATGAGGACGCTAGATTGATAGCTGAATTAGGATTCTGTTGGACTGTCGTAGGAATTCTCCTAACCATAGCATGGATGCTATATCACATGTTGTTATGATTTTTCATAGCAATGTAATCCCATTTTGATTTATGTGAGGGAGTGACAAGTGATCCCACTGCACTCTCAGGGATAATTGCTCTAATTATTGTATTTTTATAATATTCATGAAGAATGTTTTTATACAAGATGTTATATATGTATATATCACTTATCAAAAACTATATTTTCCTTTATGTGCAGTCATGGCAAACAACGAGAACAACTATGTCGTCCGACGCATTCCCCTCGTGGTTCTTTCCGACAGTGACACTGATCCGTTGGAACACTCCAACAACTCCGATGACAACGAACCTATGGCTACTAATGAGAACTCCAGTCAGAATCAAGAGCAAGAAACATGCCAACCTCGACCATTTTCCCTTGGAAGGGGAGGAGGTAGGAGTGTTTGGCGAGATGGAATGAGGTATACAGCAAGGAAGATCACTGGTTTAGCCCGTCATCGTCAGTTGGCCAGTAGAGGCTCAGGGCCATCAACACCTGTTGTGGAACGTGGGGAATCTTCCCATGGGATTAATGTTGCCGACTTCGTCTCTCGAAGGGCATTTGATGAATGGAGGAGCGTCCACCAACAGGAGTGTAACCATGTTGCCCATCAAGCTCAAGAGCTCACTGACAACTGGGGCGAGTTAGAAGAAACAGTAGTCATCTATGACATGGGTTTAGCCGCTGTTCGTGAAGAGATTCAGAGGGGAAAGAAGTGGGCGATGGCAGCAGCAGCCCTCACTTGGGTGGCGATGATCGTATAGCTGCATTTATCTATGTTTTTATGTAAAGTGGTTAGTCAAGGCCAACTTCCTTTTGTTTTAGAGCAAGAGCTCGGAAGTTCGCCTGGCAATTCGGATATGTAAAACCTAAGACAATTTGTGTACTATTACTATCTGTGACAATGTTTGAACTATCTTATGCTACGCTATATTGGTGTTTCTCTCATACACTTGTTCTATATATACACATATGTGCACATCTCTCAAACTGGTATCTATAACTATATAGAAAATGCCACCAAAACGTCGGGGGAAAAAGCCAAAGACTGTTCAGTCTAGAGAAAATGCAGGAAACAACGACCACCCCACATCGAGACCCTGTTAAGCACAGAAGATGTGATAAGGATTGTTGCGGATCAGCTCAAGATAGCTTTTCCAAATCGACAGACAGGAACCAACGGAAGTGGAAGTCACCAAGGCCCCATCCTAGTCAGGGTTGTACTACTGGAGAAACTAGTCACAAGGGCTGTTCATACAAATCATTTGTCTCCTGCAAGCCGAAGGACTTCCACGGCACCGAAGGAGCCATTGGGATCCTAAAATGGATCGAGAAGATGGAGTCAATTATCAGCATAAGCGACTGTTTGGATAACCAGAAGGTTAAGTATGCCACCTGCTCTTTTCAGAATAAGGCCTTGACATTGTGGAATACTCAAGTTCAATCTAGAGGTAGAGAGGCAGTGGAAGCAATGACCTGGGAAGAACTGAAGACGCTACTCATTAAAGAGTATTGTCCCAAGAATGAAATGCAAAAGTTGGAAGAAGAGTTTTGGAACCTCAAGATGGTTGAAGCAGAACATCAGGCATACACCAACCGATTTCATGAATTATCGTGTTTACTACCTCATATGGTACCCTCTGAAGCAAAGAAAGTGGATCGATATATTTGGGGGCTCACTCCCCAAATTCGGGGAGTGGTGACATCTGTAGAACCAACCACTCTGGAAAAAGCTATCTTGTTAGCCGCAAGTCTGACAGATGAAATGGTACGAATGGGTACACTCATCAAGAAGCAAGCTGGAGGAAAGCGTAAGAGGATGGAATTTCAGGGCAAGAGGACTAACAATGATGCAAGAAAGGATCATGGTACTACCAAGAATTTCGTTATTGTCACTACTGAAAGAAAGCCATACAACGGGCCGTTGCCCAAATGCAACAAGTGCAACTATCACCATAATGGAAACTGCAATGTCTGTAACAAATGCAAGAAGTATGGACACACCGAGAAGCAATGCCGATTTGATCCAAGGAAACCCAGAACGTGCTACGAATGCGGAAGTGCAAACCATTTGAGAAATGGTTGCCCAAAACTGAACAGGGGTCCAGGAGCTCAAGGGAACCCAACCCGAGGAAGAGCTTTTGTCATTGGAGCAAATGAAGCCAAGAATGACCCGAATGTGGTGACGGTACGTTTTTAGTTAATGGTCATTAAGCCTCTATTTTATTTGACACCGGGGCGGATAAGAGTTTTGTGTCGAATGAGTTCAAACAATTACTGGGTAAGAAGCATAAAACATTAAAGGATAGTTTCATCTTTGAATTAGCTAATGGGGATACCTTAGAAACAAGAAACATAATAGAGGGTTGTAATTTGAATATAAACAAGCACATGCTTAGTTTAGATCTTATTCCCATAGACCTTGGTAGCTTTGACATAGTAGTTGGTATGGATTGGCTATCCAAACACAAGGCAGAAATAATATGTCATGAAAGAGCCATTCGAGTACCTTTAGACAATGGGGAGATCCTCGTCTTACATAGGGAACGACCCGGGAGAAGCTTACAACTAATCTCCTACATGAAGGCAAGGAAATACCTGAAGAAGCAATACATAACCTTCCTAGCTCATGTGACCGACAAGAAGGGCAAGGAGAAACAACTACAAGATATCCCAGTGGTGAAAGAGTTTCCATAAGTATTCCCTGAAGACTTGCCGGGAGTCCCTCCTCCTAGACAAGTGGAGTTTCGAATAGACTTGGTGCCAGGAGCTGCCCCTGTAGCCAAGTCACCCTACCGATTGGCTCCAGCAGAAATCCAAGAACTGTCAAGACAATTGCAATAACTATTAGAGAAGGGTTTCATCAGACCTAGCTTTTCACCATGGGGAGCACCAGTGCTATTTGTTAAGAAGAAGGACGGAGCCTTTCGTATGTGCATCGATTACCGGGAGTTGAATAAACTAACAATCAAGAATCGATATCCACTCCCAAGGATTGATGATCTTTTCGACCAACTGAAAGGGGCAACGTATTTCTCCAAAATCGACTTAAGATCAGATTATCACCAGCTAAGAATACAGGAGGACGATGTACCGAAAACTGCATTCAGAACTCGATATGGACATTAAGAATTTTTGGTTAAGCCCTTAGGGTAACTAATGCACCAGCTATATTCATGGACCTAATGAATCGGGTGCGCAAACCCTACCTAGACAAATTCGTCATTGTCTTTATCGATGATATACTAATCTATTCCCAAACAAAGGAAGATCATGAGCAGCACTTGAAGCTGATCTTGGAATTGCTGGCTAAGGAAAAATTGTACGCTAAGTTTTCAAAGTGCGAGTTCTGGCTACGAGAGGTACAATTTCTGGGGCATGTAATAAATGAAACAGGCATCCATGTAGATCCTAGTAAGATTGAAGCTATCAAACAGTGGGAAGCTCCCAGAACTCCATCTGATATACGACAATTCTTGGGATTAGCCAGGTATTACCGACGTTTTATAGAGAACTTCTCTAAAATAGCTCAACCCTAGACCATGCTGACCCAGAAGGATAAAAAGTTCGATTAGGAGGAGAAACAAGAGAAAGCTTTCCAACTTTTAAAGCAAAAACTGTGTAATGCACCTATACTACCTGATGGCACCGATAACTTTGTAGTATATTGTGATGCATCGCATCATGGTCTGGGTTGTGTACTAATGCAGAAAGATAAAGTTATAGCGTATACTTCGCGACAACTGAAGGTGCATGAGAAAAACTACACCACACATGATCTAGAACTAGGTGCAGTGGTGTTTGCACTCAAGATTTGGAGACACTACTAATACGGTACAAAGTGTGTAGTGTACACTGATCACAAAAGTTGGCAACACATCTTCGATCAGAAAGAATTAAACATGAGGCAAAGACGATGGGTCGAACTGTTAAATGACTACGATTGTGACATACGATATCACCCGGGAAAGGCAAATGTGGTAGCTGATGCGTTAAGTCGCAAGGAGAGAATTAAGCCAACCCGAGTACGAGCTCTTAGCTTGACAATACAATCTAGTCTTATTTCCCGAATACAAGAAGCACATAAAATAGCACTACAAGAAGGGCATTACAAAGATGAATCACTGAGAGGGATGGAGAAGCAATTCGAAGTTAAAGATGATGAGGTGTCCTACTTCATGAACAGGATTTGGGTGCCTACCTTGGATAACCTCAGACAGGTAATACTAGATGAGGCTCATAAATCCAGGTACTCCATTCACCCGGGTGCTGACAAAATGTATCAAGATCTTAAGGGATACTATTGGTGGCCTGGTATGAAGAAGGATATCGCGTTATATATGGGAAAATGTCTGAACTGCTCAAAGGTGAAAACGGAACACCAAAAGCCTTCAGGATTGTTGCAACAACCTGAAATTCCCCAGTGGAAATGGGAGCAAATCTCCATGAATTTTATTACTAAACTTCCCCGAACAGTTGGAGGTTATGATACCATATGGGTCATTGTTGACCGATTGACTAAATCGGCTCACTTTTTACCAATAAGGGAAGACTATAAGATGGAGAAGCTTGCTAGTGATTATATCAAAGAAGTTGTTTCTAGACATGTTGTTCCTTTGTCTATCATTTCTGATCGTGATAGTCGCTTTACTTCAAGGTTTTGGCAAACATTGCAAAAAGCTTTGGGAACCCGTTTAGATCTTAGTACAGTGTATCATCCCCAAACAGATGGTCAAAGTGAAAGGACCATTCAAACATTAGAAGATATGCTGAGAGCATGTGTGCTAGATTTTGGTGGTAGCTGGGATTCTCATTTGCACTTGGTTGAATTTTCTTATAATAACAGCTATCATTCTAGCATACAGTGTGCACCTTTTCAGGCGTTATAAGGACGGAAGTGCCGATCGCCTGTTTATTGGACTGAAATTGGAGAATCACAACTCATTGGTCCCGAATTAATCCAAGAGACCACTGATAAAATCTTTAAGATTCGGGAACGAATCAAAACCGCGAGAGATCGTCAGAAGAGTTACGTTGATAAAAGGAGAAAACCTTTGGAATTTGCAGTTGGTGACAAAGTTTTTCTGAAAGTATCACCTTGGAAAGGGGCGGTACGATTCAGTAAGAAAGGAAAGCTTGCACCTCGATATGTTGGACCTGTTGAAATTCTTGAAAGAATAGGTCCGGTTGCTTACAAGTTGACGTTACCTCAAGAGCTCGGTGGAGTTCACGATACCTTTCATGTTTCTAATCTTAAGAAGTGTTTGTATGATGAGTCTTTACACATACCCCTTGAGGAAGTCTGTTTGGACAATAAACTTCATTTCATTGAGGAACCCATCGAGATCATGGATCGAGAAATCAAGGAATTAAAACAAAGTCGCATTCCTATTGTGAAAGTACGATGGAACTCGAAGCGAGGGCCTGAATTAACATAGAAACGCGAAGATAAAATTAAACAAAGGTACCCTTACTTATTCAACAAGAGTCCACCTTCCAACGACAAATGAATTTCGGGACGAAATTCAATTAACCGGGGGAGACTGTAACAACTACAAATAAAACATGTACTAAATTTCTCAAGATTTATCTCATTAAGGTGATTAAAAACGGGATTTGAAAACTTTACTAAATTAATATATCTATATGTATATATACAAGACTCTCTTGTAAAAAAACTTAAGTAAACATAAAACAATTAGACTATGTATATACATAAGCATACATGCATTCATTTATATATATATATATATATATATAATTCAACTAATTAAATGAAACAAACAATTATGATAAAAAAAATACATATGTATATATATGTATAGAAACGTATGTATGTATGTATGTTTATACATAAACTTCTAACTTTTACAACAATCTTCATTTCTCTTTGCTTGTGATCGGCAACTAAGGCATTTCCACAAGGAATCCTTAAACATAGTACATACTCCATACTTCATGTCATATTAAGCCATGCACTATCAGTAATAAAGACTTAACTCAAACAAATCACAAGAACAACAATCTACTTGAGATCTGTATGAACATACATACATTCACAAAAGAAAAAAAAGAGAGAATAAAAAGGAAATAATAATGTTGATAACAACAAAATAATAAATGGAAAGTGAAAACCCTCAAGCCCATGTTTCTTTGTCCTTAGATACCCTTCTATTTCTTAAGACTTCAGGAAATTCAAGCAAGGATCTACCCATGCCCGCTACCACCATCGGCAGCCACCCTTCCCCCTTCAAAAAGCTGTCAACTCCACTCCATTGCCTTCCCAAGATGCAGCAGCCACAAGGACAAGAAAACACCATAAGATTTGACAACCACCTCACCTAGTATCATCCTAGGATCTCATAAGGTCCCATCCATCACCTCTTAACATTACAATTGAACTAAACCACCTTTAGGGAGTCCTATTCATCCCAACAATATGGATTTTCTGGTTACTACCCTCACCACACCCCCAAGAACGGCTATAAATAACAGCCTAAGGGAGTGCAAGATACCACAACAAATTCTTTCTCTCCCTCAAATTCTCGGCCAGAAGTGGGCTTCCAAGAGAGGTTTCAAACGACAGCCTCACCGAAGCCTCCATCTCCCAGCCACCTTGGAACCTTACCCAGTGTCGACTACCACAATCCAACCCGGTGTGATCCTCGCTCGACGACCAGATCGTAACAGGAGTGAGGAAAAGTAAACGCAACTTCATTCCAACCTCAATTAAGTGCAGCTCCTGGTAAGCCTTCCTATCCGACCCATTTTGATAACCTTAACTAATTATAGTCCTAACAAATGTAATGAAAAGTTTCTCAAACGAACATTATAATAACGGCCAACTCGGGCTAACGAACATTGGGCTAAAGAAACCATGGCAATCACAAATCTCTAAACTAAGAAAATGCTACCTGCATGAGAAACAAGAACCATGCATATATTTTTTTACAACCAGTAAGCCGTAAGGATGGATAGCCACCTCAACCGTCCGTGTCCTTAGCCCTCCTGACCCAAGCATCTGATGACCAAGGAGTCCCCAACCGCCTCCTTGAGAAGGGCGACAAATCAGTGGCATGCAACCCAAGTGAACTCCTTAACGGCCCCCCCTAAAACACGAACGAAGGGCTAATCGAATCAAATTGTTTTTAGGTTGTCCTACTGACCGGAACCCTCAATCCCCAAACCACAACCAAAGTTGGCAAACCAGCTGCTCTTATGTTCTTTTCAGTCCTAGAACTCATCCCATTCCTTGCTTGTTAGTCGTAAGTATCTATCCCTAACTTGTACTAGTTCAACCTACATATTATATACATAAGTTTTGGGCTACAACATGCTGAAATCAGCCACGATAATACCATGCATGCATCATGGACACGTGAACACAACCATAGTTCGAAACCACGGGGTTTGAAATAAGACCAGCCGATTAAAGGGGCTAACAAAGAAAATATGAATAACGAGTTCAACAAGAATTGCATGTTTTATGACCAACTTATGCATGGTCTAAGTAAACAAAAACTATTAAAAGATCCATAAAGAAACATATAACGGGGCTTTTATTAATATTACATAAAAGTGGTTGTTGTCATAAAAGAGGCAACAAGATATTTTTGTGGACAAAACTACATAACTGAACAGTTTAAACTCACCTTTATGAAAAGAAATAAACAAACAAACATGACCTGGTAAGTCAGAATTGCTCTACCTAAAGGTAAGCTACATGCCAAAAATTAGAACTAACCAACCACTATATCATATACAAGATTTATGGATAGACCATTGACCCCTATCGACCTACTATATTGTAGGGCCAGAATAGGGATACTCATAAGTTTCAGAATCAAGAAATCACTCGCAACACTACTATTGTGAGTTTTCGTAGCCCCTTTTTTATACTGTTTTAACTTTTGGGGTGTTATGCATGTCACATAATTTATTTATTACAAGAATTTGCACATGGTTATGACGTTGTTGCATAAGACAAGAATTTATCACTTAAATGGCCTTACTCTCTACACAACCATTTAACTCACGATGTTGAGCGGAGGGATTAATATTAGTTAGTACTAGCAGGGTTTGACAAACCTCCATTCATGGTTTGGTCACACCAACCACGATTCCATGGTTTATGAATGGTATATTTCCAACAAGAATTAATGTTTTGTGATAAGACAATAACAAGAAAGGGCATACAAGAAGTCAATAGGTATGGTTGTGGACTTACGCAAATTGCTTCCAGAACATTACATACTTCACTTTTTTATCAAGTCGTAAACCTACGAACTCACCAACAATTTTGTTGACCTATGATTTAACATGCATTTCAGGAAACTAGAAGCTAACCAAGTAGCTGAAGAAGTAAGCAAGTCTTTTGGATACAGCTGGAGATTTATTTATAATACCTAGACGAAATTAGGCTTTATGATTTTGAATCTTCAATCTTGTATAACTATTACTTATTTTTGGTGGACATGATTTAGTATGCTATGACATGTTTAGAATTCTCTTTTATGCTATGTGCTCAAGATATACAGTTTCGTTACATCCTTGCGATTCCGCCGTTGGCGAGGGTGTGACACCTTATTAAAAATAAATAAATAAATAAATAAAAATGTAAAATTCAAGACCACCTGGGTTTGAAAGAAGACTCTGAAATTAGTTTTTGAATCAGGAATTAAACATTTTGGTTAAGTTTTGACCAATTTTTGCCCATCCAAAGTGGATCAATACTTTCGGTCAAGATTGCTAAATGGATTTTAAAACATAAAATCATAATGTTTGTTATGAAATCATATGATTATGTGTAAGTGTAACAACTGCACATTTTTTTTATATATAAAAAAATATTGTTTAATATTAACATTTTAAATATCTAGTTATCATATACACATATATGACACTTACATACTAATAAGTAACGAGTAAAATAATTATTAAAAAGTTTTGACACACTTATTCGGTCAGTTAATGTTATAGGAGACGCTCAAAATTAATAAAAAAATATTATAATTAAACTTTCTCCGTTTTTAACGAAACTTTGGTCGAAACGTAGAGAAAAATGAGTCGGTCCTAACAGTATTTTTAGAATTTTATAAAACATTATATTTTAAAAGTTATCAAAGAAAAACAAAATTTAAGTTAAATTAATTATAATAATAAAATAATAATAATAATATTAAAATATTCAAAGTTACATTTCAAATTGAAATGTTGAAGTTACGTGGAAGCATCAAACATATCTTAAATCAATTAACAACGTACACGTAGAAAACCTATACCTATGATTTACTTCGCCAGCACGTTTAGTTCGTCTATTTAAACTCACAAAATTCATCATAATTTGAAATCACGCCTACATAAAAACATATATACACACAAACACACACACCTTTAAGAAAGAAATTAGAAGCTCTGGATGCTAGGAGGTGCTGATCAGTATAAGTCAAGAATTAAGAATTGGTTCGTTTAGGTATATTATTTAACTTTTAGTTAAACTCAAAAATTTCAAGTTTTATTAAAATATTAACTTATAGGGTTAAGGTTAAGATCCGACCCTATGTATATATTAAAATTTTTTAACGATAATAATATTAATTATCATCGTAATAATAATATTATAATAAAATAATAATAATAATAATAATAAATAAGTAAGTTAATAAATAAATAAATAAATAAGTAAATCTTCTTTGCAGAATAATTTTAAGAATAATATAAGCAGAAACGCTGCCCAAATTTATATCGACAAGTTTAAGCTGTCACTCTGCCAACCAAAAATTCAGGTGAATACATCTAACTTGTTTTTAAATTTATAAATGCATTTTTATGAGCATGTATGTTTAAACTTTGACGCATAAAGGGAAACTATTAGACAATCATTTAGGCCATTAGTATACGTACAATTTGCAAATTGTATCCGCTATGGGTGAAATTCCCATACGTGGCTGGTAATGTGGGCTGGAAGGTTATACGTAAGACGCACTCCGCAGGCAACCTAACCAGTGACGGGTTGTGGGCTGGAGGGAACAATTGTAAGACGCAGTACGCTGTTGTTCCTAACCAGTGACAGTACAAGCCAGGGTATGCAGTGGTTGTATCGATCAGTGAAATAACCTGCTAAATGTGTAGTATGGCCAATATTAATTATGGTTAAAGGACCGAACATGCTATGCTTACATATCGAGTCTGTTATGTGTATTCACCAACATTATGTTGACGTTTTATTTTTAAAAACTTTTCAGGTGATAATGAAATGTAAAAGAGAGGCAAGATTAGAGATTCTTGGCCTATGATGCCTTGAATAGGATCTTGTAGTAAGATCATGGAGCTATTGGAGCTATGCCTCCAAGTCTTGTATAAACCAGATATTATAAAATATAAAACGATGTATAATATGTATTTGTGAAAAGCTGGTTTATTATAATATGAAATGATGATATTCATACTTATACGTATGAAATTTTGTGAAAATCCTGAAAAGTTATTTATGAAAAGTTGTTTTATAGAAATTGTGACAGTAAGGTTATTCATACCCATGCGTGTTAATTATTTATAAATCATGAAAAAACGGTTTTCACATCCATGCATGTGAATTATTTAATTATGAAATTTATGAAACGCTTCCGCTTAAAACATATGGAAAAATAAAATAATAAACTCTGACCGAGACTGTATTATCCATGAAACCAATTCGGGTCGCAGCGCCCGGGCCGTCGAGAGCCCGGGGTGTGACAGTAAGTTTACTTAATGAATATGACTTTATATATATATATATATATATATATATATATATATATATATATTATTTGATGTTTTTTATAACAAGATCATGATTGGTTAATTGATTAAATCACAAATTGTGATTCTTTTTAAGATTAAAAACTCCCAGAAGATATTTTTATCAAATTTTTATGGTTTGTATCTAATTTAAGGTATTGATGCTCTTACATGGACTCGGATGATGATTATGAACACAAACATATAATTAAATGAATCATTATGTTTATTCACAAGTATTTAAAGTAGATTAAAGATGAAAATAAATGAAAACAATATACAAAAACAAGTTTTACCACAACTTGCAAATATGACTATAAAGCTTCAAGATCTTGTTCTTCCTAGAGAGGTTCATGAAAATAATGAGGAGGGGGTTTGGCTTCATGGAAGAAAACAAAGAGAAGTAGAGAGTTTCTTGCTAAGAAGATGATGAAATAGAAAAGTGCCAAGAATAAGAGTTAAGTAAAAGTTATGGTGATTGAAATGGTTTAATTGTAAACACAATGAATCCTTGTCAAACTCTTCGTTTGGTCAAAACATATGTTCTAAAATGCTCTTGATTTATTTGTCAAACCCTAACCGTCAACGGAATACGTCGGGGCATGATTTGTATTTATTCAAAAGCTCATAGTACTACTTTAAAGTTTCAATATTTAACATCCATATTACATTTTCATTCAACAATCATAAATCAAAATACGTTTCAAGTATTCAACATCCAAAATAAATACATAACAATGTTTGATTTATGAATTAACTAAGTCCAAGAATCCTATGTTTGTCTTCATGTCTTTACTAATCATGTTACACATGTAAAATAAAGAATGTCAACTATTTGCATAGTTGGTGAGTCTCATACAAGTTTAATATATAAATATAATTACAAGTATGCAAACCTTATTCTAAATAGTATTGATTTGAAAAGAATGTATTTAACCAGATTACTAATAACAATTTGGCAATTTCACCTTTAAAATATAATGATGTAAGTCATTAAAGAAATTAAGATTACTAGTATAATATGAATTTGGCAATTTCACCTTTGACATATACAATGACATAAGTCAATTAACAAATGCTACTAGTATACTGCATGTTTTTGGCAATTTCATCCTTGACATCCACAATGACACAAGTTATGTGATAAATGCTACAAGTGTTGGACCGATCGGGAGCTCGGAAACAATCCGAATCCAATGAAAAACTACTCGACAACCTCTGGGATAGTGCGGAATCCTATTCCAGGGTTTTCCAAACGAAACCAACAGAAACCGTGGTGATCCGAGGCTGTAAGAACAACTTGGAAGCAACGATCGAACACCACGGGTTGAGAATCGAACTTGGAAGCACAAGAACCGCTCAAATCTTCAAGGGTTTTGACACTGGAGTGCTAGGGAAGAAGGAGGGCTCTGAAAAGTTAGGTTTGAAATGATTTGAACTTCTATTTATAAGCTGTAGTCATTCGGCCGAATGAGTGGCCGAAGCAGCTCATTCGGCGAATGACTAAGCTCGAATGAGCAGTCATTCGAATGAGTCATTCGGCGAATGGCTCATTCTGAACTTAGACATTCGATACAACTCTCATTCGCCGAATGACTTCATTCTAGAGTCATTCGGCCGAATGAGCAGTTTTCATACTTAAACATTTAATAATCAAATCAAACACTTAGATAAACATTAATAATCAATAATCAATAAACATAAACATGATGAATTAGATACAAAGACAATTTCCATTAATACTTTGAATGATTACATGATAGCCATTTACATAACCGAACTAGGGACAAAACATGTATCTACATACTCCCCCTTGGACCTAGTTCAACTCTTTGGAATGTCTTTCTTTGCAATCTTGTCTGAGATAGCTTTCCAATCAGCACCAGCATGAATCTTTAAGCAGATACAGAGACGAATAACTCTCATATACTGAAGAGCCTGCTCCATATCCTGTACGTCGAAGAAAATCTGATGTCGATAGAAAGCTTTAACATCATTCAATGAAAGATTGGTCAGCCACATGGGATCAAAAACTCTGACAGTTTCCCATTTCTTGTCTTTGCACAGCACGATCACAGCCTCACCGGTTCTCCCATCATAGTACCACCATCGGAAGCCCTCCATAAAGTCTTGACGCATCTTCCGTAAAGGAATCTTCTTCATGACTTTAGGGGGAAGCCACTTCAGGATTACTTTATGCTTCCGGGTATCTCCGTCAATCTCTGGTAGATAGTACCTCTCTGGCTGCTGCGGCTGAAAATTCACCCATCTCTTCCGGTATTCATACTTGATTTGTCGAGAGAACCAAGCAGACATCCCGGAGTCTTCACAGTATAGCATGTTCAGACGTGCTAGTTGATTGACCTCGAATCCAGGCAGCGTCTTGAAATCATGCGGGTGTTTGAAGTAATCTATACCCTTTTCCCTCTTTACTGCGTAGCACCCAAGATCATGGAAGTATGCCCAGCTGAGTATCTGACCTCCAGCCTTATATCCTTTGGTCCTGTAGACTTTCTTGTGCGTTGCTGGCATCTTCTCAGTGCTTTGTTTCTTTAGTACCTCCCAGTACGCAGCCCATTCTTCCTTTCTTTTCTTTAAGTCATCAGCTTCAGCCTTGCTAGCCTCTACTTGCTCTTCAAGATATCTGACCAAGAGATCCTCCGTTTCCTGATCAAATGGTTCAGTGAATGTAGGCAACTCAGCTTCAGCCGATGTATACTTCGGGTATTCTTCATCAGTGATGTCTTCCAGAATGACATCATCTACATCATCAAAGAATTCTGGTTCGGGCTCTTCAGTACTAGGTACAGAGGTGTCATCAGTGACCACCTCGTCAGGATTCAACCTGAACAGCTCGGCTATCTGCTCCTTAGATAAACAGTGTATGATCTCACCCTCCTCCTTGTCGTAGCTGACCGAGTGCTGTATAATGCCCTGAGCGTCCAAGATCATAGTCAACGTCTTATCTAGCTGACGTCTCAACGGCACAGCTTCAACTTCCTCGGCTGCTTTGGGTTCATCTGTCTGTGCAGGAGGAGGTGGAGCAGAGGCTTTCTTCTTATCATTGGCCTTCTTGGATCGAATCTCTGATGAGGGAGGGGCCTGATCATCATCGTCATCATCATCAGTACTCGATGAACCAGAAGACCCATTCCCAGATCCGTCCTTGGCCTCATCATCATGATCATCATCATCATCAGACTCATCGTCTTTGTCTGAGTCTTCGTAATCCACCTGTTCCTCATCAGACTCTTCTTCATCTTCTTCTTTGTCTGAATCATCGGAACGATCCTCAGCTCCTTCCAGTCTGGGAGTACTCTCCTTCGAACCCTCGACAAGTCCAGCTAGACGAGCATTCTCAGACTCTAGCTGCAGGATCCGATCACTGAAACCAGAGGCTGTCAGAGCCAACTGGTTGTGCTCATCAATGTATTTCAGGAGCTGCTCCTCCTGTTGTGCAGACCTGGCCCTCAAATCGGCCCTCTGGTCTGCAGCTTGAAGCAGCAGAGTATCCTGCTCTTCAATCCTCTGCGTGAGCTGAGCAATAACCAACTCCTGCTCTTTATTCTTCTTCTCTTGCTCCATGCTCCTCTCCATCAGTCTCAAGACCATACTGTTCAGTGTACTAAGCTGATCTACAACTGAAACAGCAGGTATATGAACATCAGCACGAACTGTGGAGGGGCCAGAGGAAGCAGCAACATAAATAGGCTCTCGAATGAAAGGAGTGGACAGAGGGGCAGTAATGGCCTGAGTGTGAATGGCCCTTGTCCTTGTCAGTGAAGAAACTGACACAGCTGCTACTGATGTGACAGTAGTTGCAGCAGCTGTAGTCAGTTCTGACCTCCTTTGGAAAGAGAATCGGGTTCTCTTTCCCCTTCCAGCTCGGGATGAGGTGGAAGCACCAGCAGAAGATATCGTAGCTGTGGAGGTAGGAGCAGATGACCTTGGAGTGGGAGAAATGTCAAACTCTGGAGTAAATATCGTATCGGTAATATCCTCCAAATCATCATCTGTCCTCCTTCTCTTCCTCATCACCACTCTTCCACCCTCATCCACCTTCTCAAACTCATCATCATGAGTCTTCTCAGAATCAGAACTATCTTCATCACCTTCACCTGCTACACCTTCTTCCTCACTCGAGTCCTCTGACTCACCATCACCACCTGAGGAATGTGGAATAGAGACATCGAGAGGAGCAGTCACTGATGAAGTAGTAGTAGACAAGAAATCCAAGTCCATCAGTGACTCGATATCCACATCCTCCTCTTGAGCTGTAGACACAGCAACATCAGCTCCAACACCAGAAGCAGTAACATCAACCATGCTCACTGAAGCAGCAGTGGTTATGTGTACTGATGACATCTCACCCGCACCTGTGCTCTCAACAGCAACAGTGCTCACCTCCACACCAGCACCACTCGGGCCTGCACCACCATCTCCCTCATCACCATCACTATCATCACCACCAACTGGGACCACAATGTCCTCCACATCAGAATCGGAGTCATCGTGTCTCCATCTCCTTCCAGCTGGAGCTCTGTAGTCAGGTCGAGAGAGGTGACCAAACAATGATCGTGTAGTAGGCTTCCTCTCTTTCCCTCTGTATGACAAAACTCTGTTGAGAGTTATGTCATTCATGTGCTCCAATCTGATAATGTCAGCATTCAGCTTTGGGAGATCTGGAATCTGTGCATCAATGATCTGCTGTATGAATCGAGGGTACATCAAAAACTTCTTGTCACCCTTCAGCCCCACGTTCTCCTTCATATGCAGAAAAACCATCTCGGAGAAGTTGAATGGCTTGTTGAGCACTAGAGCAGCAAATGCGCACTGTATCGTTTCGCGCATATCATCGAAGCCTCCTCTCCTGGAGCCAAGGCAGTGTACAAGTACATGTGCCAAGTACTTGAACTGCGGGGACATGAACGCTTTGTTCAAAATCCCGGCTCCAATGTCTCCCTCGTACTTGCATCTGAGGAAGCATCCACGAACAAGAAATCTGTCAAGTAGAACTGGATGATCCGGAGAGTCCTGAAAGCCACACACCCTCCGTATGTGCTCAGCCGATACTACAATGTCATGACCTCTGACCTTGCCCCTGATGACTGTAGGCTCGGCCTCACAATCAATATCCGCTGAGGTCCAGAATTCCTGCTGATGTGATAAATAGGGCACATGAATGGTCGAAATGGCAGTGAAAATCCTGGAACGCCTCAGGAAAGTAATGATATCAGCATAATGCTTCGCGTTCGGAGTCGTCAGATCAAGATGGGCACAGATGTTATGCTTCGGTACTGATTTGTATCCTGCCATGCTGCACAACACAAGAAATACACATATCAGTACAAGATGATCAATTAAACAATGAGATTTAACAAAAAAATCAGATTAACTTTCTTCTGATATGCCGAATGAGTCCATTCGCCGAATGAGTTATCTGTCGAATGAGGCTCATTCGTCGAATGACTCTCATTCGTCGAATGAGACTTGAGTAAGACTGGTCATTCGCCGAATGATCCATTCGCCGAATGAGGCTCATTCGCCGAATGAGTCATTCGCCGAATGACGACATTCGGCAATATGACAGTTCAAAATCCCTTTTGTCCAAAATCTCAAATCAATCCCAAAAACTTGTTATACAGCACTCAGAAACGACCGATTAGCATATTTAATACATGACATTTCGAGTTTTAGGTCCATCTTAACAGATTATTCGTTGGGCGAAATCAAAAACCCTAAAACCCTAGATTTGAATCTGTTAGAGATGATTTCATGGATGGAATCGGTTGAAATCTTATCTCCATATACCTGAGAATGAATACAATAAGATTATCAGTGGCAAGATCTTTCACAGTCACAAGAAATCGAAAAGGATGAATAAGTGTGTGTTTCGCCGAATGGGTATTCTCTGATATCGCGAAAGAGCAAAAGGTCGAATGACCCTCATTCGGCCGAACCACAGTTATATACTGTGCTCTCATTCGCCGAATGAGCTAAGCGAAAGGTCACAAAGATTCTTTTCCATTCGCCGAATGAATACGGCGAAAGAGTCAATCGATGATCTTCATTCGCCGAATGAGACATTCGAATGAGACATTCGACATTCTTCATTCGTCGAATGAGGTTCATTCTGAGATGCTTATTCGGTCGAATGACTCATTCTCATTCGGCCGAATGAGTTCATTCTGCCTCTCATTCGTACGAATGAGACATGGGCATCTCCAAAATCCAAACTTTCAAGGATTTGACATTTTGTGCATCAAACTTTTAACCAATTATGAAGATATGTCTAGTTGGTTCAGGATTCAGAGATGACAGGCATCCGAATCTACAAATGATCATCTAAAACAAAATTGAAAATAGAAAATCTTTTTGTATTTTTCTGAAACAACTAAACAACTGTACAAACGCAATTTAAAAGCAAATAAACACAAGAAAACACATATTTTTGTGAAAAGCCCATTAATAATATAACACAAATCTCTGATCACATCATATAACCTTCAATGAATGCTTTACTTCAATCACAATTTCATTTTGACACGATTACTGATATATTTGTCCATATTTAAACTGAACAATACTCAACTCTTAAACAAACTACATGATCCCTCATATTTTCTGATTGAGTTCCCCAATTCATTTCATCAATTAAGATCAAAATTAGCTCAAAATTCATTTCAGCATATCTTAATACCAGTCATCATGAATTCAATAAGATTCAATCATTCATTATCTTTTTGTGTTTTTCTTGTTCTATCCACATGGATGGCTTCAGCTAGGTCCGTCCCAGCAATATGGCACATGTATGGAATCGAACTTTATTTTTATTTGTTTAAGTTTTTCTCAAGCTTAATACCAGCTTGCGTTAGGTCTTCTTCAAGCTTAATACCAGCTTGTTTTTACTTTTTCTTTATCAAGCTTAATACCAGCTTGTTTTTGATTTTTCTTCAAGCTTAATACCAGCTTGCCTTTATTTTTCTTTGAATGAAAACTCATTTGATTCCATGATGACAGGTGTATGCTTGATTTGAATCAAAAACCATTTCTCACTCAAAAGCCTTAATAAATTGGATCCCACAAATCAGACTTTCTAAGTTCTCATATATTGTTTATTTATTTTGTATAGTCAGCCTATCAGTACATCCCATCATTATTTCCTTGTGATTTTAGATCATGCATTCATTTCTGTTTTTATGACATAATGAAATCAATGTGTTATGTCATTAATCAGGACTATTTCATTTTTCATTTTTCTATTGTTTTTGGATTTTTCAAATTTTCTATTGTTTTTGGTTTTTCAAACTTCTATATCTCCCCCTAAAAACCTAAAAATAGAAAATCTTTTTGTGTTTTTGTTAATAAAAGACAACTATACTAGAGAAAATGAAAATACTAAAAATAAATAAAATAATCTAATTTAAAGTGATGATCATTTGTTAGATTCAGATGAGGATTGAACTTCATCCTTGTGAAAAACACCATTAGCCGATAACAGATATAAAAATCTTGGTTTATCAAAAGCTTTTGTAAACAGATCGGCTTTCTGGTGATCGGTGTGAATTTTAACAACATCGATTAATTTCTTCTCAAAACAATCACGTATGAAGTGATATTTTATGTCGATGTGTTTGGTTTTGGAGTGCTGAACTGGATTTTTAGTGACAGCTATGGCGGCAGTGTTATCAACATAGATAGGAGTGTTAGAAAAATGTAACCCATAGTCCCTGAGTTGCTGTTGAATCCAGATGATTTGAGAACAGCAACTAGCAGCAGCAATATATTCAGCTTCACAGGTTGAAGTAGACACCGACGTCTGCTTCTTGCACTGCCAGGTGACTAAGCGGTTTCCAAAGAACTGACATCCCGCAGATGTTGACTTGAAATCTCTTTTGCATCCGCCATAATCTGAATCACTGTATGCAGTAAGTTCAAAGTTATCATCATTAGGGTACCATAAGCCAAGTTCCGGTGTACCCTTCAGATAACGCATAATCCTTTTGACAGCAATCAGGTGAGATACTCTTGGTTTGGATTGATAACGTGCACACAAGCAAGTGGCAAACATGATATCTGGCCGAGAGGCAGTGAGATACATGAGAGATCCGATCATTCCCCGATACAGAGTGGCATCAATTAACTCCCCCTTTTCATCTGGAGTAATCCCGTGATTAATCGCCAGTGGGGTACCAGCAGGCTTCGCATCAGACATACTGAACCGGCTCAGAATATCACCAACGTATTTGGTTTGATGAATAAAAATCCCTGCCTCAGACTGATCCACCTGTAAACCCAAGAAGAACTTCATTTCTCCCATCGAACTCATTTCAAATTTTTCTTTCATCACAGTCTCAAATTCCTTGCACAGATTATCATTTGTGGATCCAAAGATAATATCATCCACATATACTTGTACCAAGAGTAAATCACTGTCCTTCTCACGGATGAATAAAGTGCAGTCAATGACACCTCTTCTGAACCCGTTGTTCAGAAGGTGAGTGGAAAGTGTCTCGTACCACGCTCTCGGGGCTTGATGTAATCCATACAAAGCTTTGTCTAGCTTGTAGACTTTATCACGATGCAGTGGATCTTCAAATCCGGGAGGTTGATTGACATACACTGTTTCACTGATAACCCCGTGAAGGAACGCGCTCTTTACATCCATCTGATAAACCTTGAACTTTTTGAAGGATGCATAAGCCAGAAAGATACGAATGGCTTCTAATCGAGCGACCGGAGCAAACACCTCGTTGTAATCCAATCCCTCAATCTGTCTGAATCCTTGAACCACTAGACGAGCCTTGTTTCTCACAATTATCCCATGATCATCCTTTTTGCAACGAAGTACCCATCTAGTTCCAATGACTTTTGCACCTTTGGGTTTATCAACTAGTTGCCACACCCCTAACTTCTTGAACTGCAAAAGCTCCTCCTGCATGGCGTCTACCCATGATTCTTCTTTGAGGGCTTCAGTGACGGTACGCGGTTCCACTTGAGATATGAAGCAGGAATGAGCACAAAAGCTTACATCTGCAAAATCAAGAATGTCTGCAAGACCACCTGAAGAAATTGACTTCGAGTCTTTACTCCATCTAAAGGACTCCCTATAATGTTGTCTTGAGGATGAATTCGATTAATTCTTCCAACAGGATGAGCAGGAACCTCAACCTCAGGATCTAAGTTATTCAAATTCAAGTCCTCAAGATCAGGTACAAGATTATCAACAACTGGTTCAGGAGCAGCTGGGGGATTGTCATCTGTGTCTGAGCTGTCATCATTTACCTGTGTAGAGGGACCAGATGTAGATGTAGGTTGAAAAGTAGCATCGGGTGCATTCTGCACATCATACAACATCTGAACAGCTACATCTTCATCTGAGTACATGGGGGGCATATTGAATGAGTCAAAAAGACTGGAATAGTCAAACATCCAATCTGGCCCTTTTCCAGGTGGGGGCATTGTATACTTCTGAACATCCACATGGTACCACTCCTCCACATTATGAGTTGCAATGTTGTAAACTCGCTTATTTGGAGTGCTGTACCCAAGAAAGTAGCCCTCTTCCACCTTTTCATTGAACTTGCCCTGCTCATGTTTCTTAAGCATGGTGCAAGGAGCACCAAATGGTTCTAGATACTTAAGATTTGGCTTTCGATTATGGAGCAGTTCAAAGCAAGTTTTCCCATGTCTCTTCACAATAAGGACCCGGTTCAAAGTGTAACATGCATTGGCAACAGCTTCATTCCAAAATTGAACTGGTAGTGAGGAATCAGCAAGCATAGTCCTAGCAGCCTCAATCAATGTCCTATTCTTTCTTTCAGCAACGCCATTCATTTGTGGAACGTATGGAGCACTAAATTGATGGACAATGCCTTTAGCATTACAGAAATTCTCCATATTATGATTTTTGAACTCCGTTCCATTATCAGTTCTAAATTGACGAATCTTGAGCTTATAAAGGGATTCAAGTTTGGTAACCAGAACTTGAATGCAATCAAAAGTTTCTGATTTTTCTTTCAAAAAGAAGACCCAAGAGTATCTGGAGTACTCATCAGTAATAACCAGGCAGTATTGATCTCCAGCTATACTCTTCCGATTCACTGGACCAAACAAGTCCATGTGAAGAAGCTCAAGAGGAACATTGATTGAGTGATATTTTTTCAGCTTATGAGACTGCTTTGACTGCTTTCCTTTCTTGCATGACACACAGATATCAGACAGCTTAAAATTCTTCAGACTAACTCCCTCAACCAAACTGTTGTGGACAAGATGATTCATCTTGCGTAAACTCAAATGGCCCATCCTCTTATGCCAAAGGATTGAATCTTTCTCAGTTGCCTTTGTCATAAAACATGAAGCTGTGGAGGATGTAGTTGAAGCTGTGGCCATGTTGAGAACATACAAGTCTTGTTTTCTTGGAGCAGACATCAAAATCCAATCTTCAGGTATCTGCACACCTTGCTTGAGAATATAACATTTTGAATCATCAAACAGAACCTTGTACTCTTTGTCACAGATCTGAGAGACTGACAAGAGGTTGTTTTCCAATTGCTTGACATATCTGACATTGTCGAACGAAACCTGTCCATTTGTCAAGATTCCCTCTCCTGTAATAAAACCACCCTTGTCTCCAGCAAAGGCTACATAGCCACCTCGAACTGCATTCACATTGGTGAGCAGCGAAATATCACCAGTCATGTGTCTGGAAGCCCCACTATCAACGATCCAATTGCTGTTCACTCCAGCTTTTGGGGCAACCTGCACAATAAAGAGACTATCAGTTTACATTGGGAACCCAAGCCTTTACGGTCTTGGGTTGACCCATTGAGTCTCGGATCCAAACATCGATCCATTTTCCCTTAGGAATAGGTTTATCTGAAATTTGTGGTACAGACACCTCAGATGACTTAACTTTCCAAATTGCCTTTTTGTCAAAAGAGGTTTTCAGATAAATGGATGATTGTTTTGATTGATTGACTTTAACCTCATTTGGAACAACCAATGTTTCCAACTTTCCCTTACCCTTGTCTGAACCCTTAGGCTGAGTGTGAAATGAAGATTTTGACTGAAAAGATTTAGACACAGATTTGCTAGGTTTTGGTAAAGCAGACTTTAAGGTTATGAAAGGGACAACCTTAGGTCTGATCAACTGAGGGCAAAACCTCACAATGTGCCCTGGTTCACCACACTCAAAACAGACTTTAACACCTTTTTTATGAAAGTGTTTTAAATCAGAAAAAGACTTTTTCGTTGATTTAAAAACATTTGATTTTTGACAATCTTGCTCGAAACCCAAACCCTTCCTTCCTTTGTTACCAAACTGAGCTGATTTGGTAGTACAATTAGCTTCAGACTCCTGAGAAGCTTTAACAAAGCAGAGTTCCTTGTAAATCTTTGATTTGGAGATTGGGTCACCTTTCATGACACTAGTAATTTGATTCCGAGGAGTACTCTGCTTTGATGAATACTCTGATTCATCCTCGGAATCAGAAACCCAATCTTCCACAATTCCATCCACCCTTGAATCCTTAGTCTGAGTTGAACTCTGATTTTCACTCAGACTAATTGGATCAACTACTAACGGAGTAGTAACTTGAAAATCCTTTACATCTTTGTCATTTGGAGTGTTGACAAAGGCATTTAGGATTGGTGGAGGACATTTTTGATAATTAACCTGCTCCTTCCCCTGATCAGTACCTCTACTGATCATATGCTCAATGATATAAGAGGAGCTCTCATAGCTCTTGAGCTTCTGTCCCAAAGTCTCATAATCACACTCAACTAATGCTAATTTCTTCTTAATCTCATTTATGGTATTGAGATAAGAAGTAATAGCATCTTGCTTGTTCAGAACAGCGATCTCGGCCTCATGCAGTTGTCTATTCAAAAGATCAATTTTATTTTGAAAATCTTTTTCATTAGATTTTAAAACTTTGTTTGCTTCAATGCACAGGTCGAGATCGGTCATAAGATCACTGTTGTGCTTCTGGTAAGCAAGGACCTTGCTTCTAAGATCAACACAATTGAAACAATCAGATTTAGAAGATGAACAATCAGTGTATACCTGCTCAGAAGAATCAGTAGAAGCAGAAGAGTTTGCCATCAAAGCAAATTGAGTTGAAGAGTCATCAGCTTCTCCATCAGATTCTTGAGTGTCAGAATCTGTCAGACTTTCTGAGTCTGAACTTGATGCTTTGTCATCAGTCACCAACACATCTCCCTGACAGCTTTCTTCAACAATGTCATCAGAAATCTGAATCTCTGCCACACATGCTTTTTCTTGATCATCCTTGTCAGCATTGAATCTGAAGTCCCAATTTACCCCTTCATCTTGTTGAACCATCAAGGCTTTACTACCAGAAGATGAAGATCCAGCTGTTGTAGGAGAATCAATAGGAACTAATCGCCTTTCAGAATTAGCAGGAGCAGACTTCTGATGCTGAAATGGGTTCTTGTTTCCAGCTTTCTTTGGCTGTTTGCATTGTCTAGCAAAGTGTCCTTTCTCACCACAGTTGTAGCATGTAACAGAAGCCATATCAAATCCAAACTTGGACTCCTTGTTTAGATTGATGTCTTTTCCTGTCCTCTTCACAAACTCCTTAGCTCTTCTGACTGCACTAGCCAATGCCCACATGATGTCAATTCTTTCCATATCATCAGGATCAATTTGAGAGTAGTCATCATTGGTCAGATATGGATTGCCGATCTGACCAGCAACCAATCCATCATATGAACTAACCAATGTTGACAGAAGACCCATGTGCTCTTTAGCAATCTCAACTGTGACTTTATCAAAGTTCTCTGTCTTCAAACTTGCAGTAGGCTGATGATGCTCTTGTTGTGAGCTCGATGAAGAAGATGGGCTAAAGTGCATCTGAGCTACAGATGGGGCTTCAGAAGCTTTAGACACAAAGGCAGTTTTCAGAGGAGCATGAGTTGTAGACTTATCAACTGTTGGAGTGGAGTAGTATAGAGAAGGATCTTGAACTTGTGCAACCCTCTTGGCCTTCCATTTGTTCTCTATCTCCTGCTCTTTTAGCTTCTGAATGAAATCATTGATGTCCATATGAGCCATCATCTGATTTTGCTTGAGTACCATCAAGAAGGACTCCCATTTTGGAGGTAGTGCATCTGCCAAACATTGAATCTTCTCTTGAGTTGTGGTTTTGACCTCGTGGTTGAACAGCTCACTCAACAGATGATAAAACCTTGCAATCAACTCATCAAGGGACTCATTTCCCACATACATAAAACTGTTGAATTCCTTTTTCAAGGCTTTAGACTTAATGCTCTTCAAAGCATCATTACCCTCATATCTTTGCTGCAATGCATCCCACAGAAGCTTAGCCGAAGGAAACTGTCTAAACTGATGGAAGATATCAGTGGCAATGGACTGTGACAAAATAGCATAGGCTTTCTTCTCATAGTCATATAGTTTCCTTTGAGGCTCTGTCATCCGTGTGACCAGCATAGGAGTTCCATCCTCATTTAAAGGCCTCAAGTATCCTCCTTCAATCATCATCCACAGATTTGTATCCACTCCATTGATGTGAATCTCAAATCTATACTTCCAATGAGGATAATCATCCAAAGTCAAAAGCTTAGGAGCTTTGTTTGAGTTTCCAGTTTCATTCTCTGTCAGTAAAAGAGTCTGAATACGATGATTTTGATTAGCCATGAGTGCTAAATCTTCCATTATATCAGAAGGAATGAAATTCAACACTTAGAAAATTTTTCAGAATCAACAGCCGAATGAGTCACAAACTGGCGAATGTCGGGGGCCGAATGAGGTGAAACTGACGAATGAGAGACTGAGTATGAGAACTGGCGAATGGGTGTGTCGAATGACCTATTCGGCGAATGGCAAGTCGAATGGAGTCTTTCGCCGAATGAGAGTTCAGAATGAGGCTGATTCGGCGAATGAAGGTAGCGAAGGAGCTATTCGCCGAATGAGAGCTATTCGGCGAATGGGAGGCTATTCGGCTGAACTTATTCGGCCGCCAGAGTCATTCGGCGATCTGGGGTTTTTGACAACAAAAATCGCGATATCTTTCGATTTTGACCAGATCTAACCACCAAATTTTGCACAGAACTTCAAGACATGATTAATAACCAATTGGGAAGGAACTAGATCAAATGAACCACAAAAACACTTGAAATCTCAATGAAATAGTGACTTTGGAAGCAAGAAACTCAGGGTTTTTGGAAGTTACGAAAATCAGGGTTTTGGGTAACTCAAATCTGATGGTTTTGGATGGAAATCGAGTAGAATCAAGAGCCAAAGCTCTGATACCACTTTGTTGGACCGATCGGGAGCTCGGAAACAATCCGAATCCAATGAAAAACTACTCGACAACCTCTGGGATAGTGCGGAATCCTATTCCAGGGTTTTCCAAACGAAACCAACAGAAACCGTGGTGATCCGAGGCTGTAAGAACAACTTGGAAGCAACGATCGAACACCACGGGTTGAGAATCGAACTTGGAAGCACAAGAACCGCTCAAATCTTCAAGGGTTTTGACACTGGAGTGCTAGGGAAGAAGGAGGGCTCTGAAAAGTTAGGTTTGAAATGATTTGAACTTCTATTTATAAGCTGTAGTCATTCGGCCGAATGAGTGGCCGAAGCAGCTCATTCGGCGAATGACTAAGCTCGAATGAGCAGTCATTCGAATGAGTCATTCGGCGAATGGCTCATTCTGAACTTAGACATTCGATACAACTCTCATTCGCCGAATGACTTCATTCTAGAGTCATTCGGCCGAATGAGCAGTTTTCATACTTAAACATTTAATAATCAAATCAAACACTTAGATAAACATTAATAATCAATAATCAATAAACATAAACATGATGAATTAGATACAAAGACAATTTCCATTAATACTTTGAATGATTACATGATAGCCATTTACATAACCGAACTAGGGACAAAACATGTATCTACAACAAGTTACTAGATAATAGCAAGCATAGTCACAAATTTACAAACCACATATACACATACCATTCAAATCAAGACTACAATATAGCTATAGTTTGTATCAATGTATTTGTTTTGACTCTATTAAAACAAGTTTGATATAACAAATGTAACATCCCTTCATGAGCTGTAAGTTCAGACCGATCACATTCCAGAACCTTTAGTTTTAAATATGACATAATACAGACAAGATGATGTTCCTGTACATTCGATCAGTTAAGAACTCTGTTTTGGTTGTGACACGATTTCATATTGTTAAGTGTTTTAAACCAGATTTAACTTTGATTAGTTGCATATTGTTATTTCCTTTGATTTTACCTGTTAATTTCATTTGTTATTCCTTTGCCATATTTCATTTCCTAAGTAGTATCATTTGTATTTAATTCCGTGCTCACTCGCTCAAAAAATTAATACCTTAACCTGACACACACATGAAACACGCTAGACCCAACAAAAATCCGTGTTTTAATCCATTTTATTCAAGAATGGAGAGTTTCATGCTAATTATGATTATGCCAAGTATTTAATTTCATGAAGTTTAGCACGTTGATTCTTTTATACCCTCATGCTTTCTACTTATTTTTTTAAAGCCCTCTCTCATTATTCTCAAGTATTTTTAGTATTCACAAGCTTATATGAGGTCACTGTTAATTCAGATTCGAGTTTCGATCACTCCGTTAAGTTTCGTTATTGTTTGTAAACAACATACAAATTTTTCGAGTCATAACAAGTTCGTTCGACCGTTAATTTACTTACAATTAATTTAATAAATTTTTAGCTAGTAATAGTGTTTAATTCGTCGCATTATAAGTTTAAAATTTGGTTTTTATCAGTATTGTTTCCGTTAATAATTTCGACACGTTCTAACCACAATATAGTTAGGTTTTATTCCGTGTCATTATTTGTCACGTTAAGTTTAGTTAACATCATGTTAAGCCAACTTTTGACATCCCAACAGATGTCACAATTATGTGCAATACTTTGTTTTCGTTTAGTTTCTATATAAATTAAATTATGCTAATTATGAATTTAAAATTTCTTTAACATATTGATTTATACATACATATATATATAATCAATATTATAAAAATTCTTATTAAAATGTTTATTTAAGATACGATTTGATATATTTTATTTATTTATTTGTTATTATTATTTTAAATCAATTTAAATATTTATCAAATTTTTATTGTATGATATAAACTTATATTGAAATCAAATTAAAGAATATCCACGAACTTTCTTTTATTTGAAAATTAAATCGATTACAAGCCATAATTATTATTTAATAACCTTAAGGGTTACATTATTTGTCGTAACATATTATACGACACATTAGACATGTTGAATACAACATGTCGCATATCCCATGTCTTGTTTATATTAAAAATTGTCTTTTATAAATTTTTATGTAGCTTTTAGTTGGTAAAAAGTTATATACATTACTAGTAACATTTTATTATTCTCAATTAATGTATATAATAATATTTTGTTTGTGTATCATCAATTTGTTAGTTAAAGAAAAATTTAGAATTACCATTGTAATTTCTGGGTTTTAACATTGTTTTCACTCCTATCGACTAAACACTATCAAATGTTGATTTGACATGTCTAACACATATTTAACCTCCCTTTTTATTTTATTCTCAGTTTTACAACTTAGAGGCAGCATGCTATGACCTAGGTAACAACCTATCCCTCTTGTTCTTTATTTTACGACCTAAAGGTTGTAAACTTTCACACTTCGTTGTGGGCGAAAACATGGGAATGTTACTGATTATATATTGTAACATATTAATAAAAAGATAATACTAAATATAATACCAATACATGTACAATGCCATAAGTTCATCAAATTGATTAAGTATGCATGCTACATGGTAAGATCCTAATGTCAAACAATCCAAAACAATGTATTCGAACCAAACAAGCATATGCAGGCGACATTACTACTTGAAGAGATAAATAGAAATAATTGTCTCAAAACAAGCAACAAAAATAAAGTATCTCAAATGAAAACAATAAAATATAAAACTTTTGATATCTGTCACTTCAATGATTGTTACCTAAAAAACACACATAAAACGTCAACTTACAAGTTGGTGAGTCCATAGGCTTTGACTCGATATAATGTATGTAATGTGCATTTCATATGCCAAATAAATATAACCAAATTCATATATTTGCGCACAAAGGAGGCAGTGGTTTGCACGACCAAATCATATATGAAGGTTGTCAACCTCGAATAAATCTATCTAATATCTGTTCATCGGCTCGCCTCACGAGTTTATTGATTGTGAAATGAAATGGTATTTACGTTATTTTGTTTGTGAATATATAATGAGGGACACCCATGCACATAACATATCAAACATAAAGAAATGTAATGTCCCATAGAATGCTTCTCACCCCAATAATAAAAATAAAAGAGTAATATGGGCTATGAAACTCGCCTTTGATGATGAGTAGCATGTCTACACTTGTAATGTTGTTGTAATGCCAAATACGAGCTCATGAATATGATACATGTAACACCACTGTACTTTAGGTTGTCCGTACATCCGTACATCCGTACGATTGTACTGTTACGACCTGAGATTTATTAATTATTAATGATTATGAAATTACTGATTTTCATTACTGATATTATCACTATATGGGTATGCATGTCCATGACTTAATATACGCGTAAACCACGGGAAGTTTAGTTGTAATTCAACTAAACAGACCTGTAGTGTTTATCGCAGTTACTTATTACTGATGATGATGAATTAATGAAATGAGAATGGATGTGGGATGGAACTGGGAATTTGTTTGAGTCTGGTTGCTAAACATAGTCAAGGACCCATGGTCATGGTTTATCGAAATAGCGTGGGACGGTGGCTAGGGCAGTTGCGACTGACCCTTACATATGCCCTATATATATGCATATTTCGGTCTATCATGGATGTGTCAGTGACTAGGGTTTAGTGGGTTTTGGTTTGGGAAATGATAATATTAAAGTTAATAAATGTTGGGAATTAATTACACGAAGTGAGGTTACGAACATTACTTAAACGTGAATATTAATTCAGAAATGTTAACTTAATAAATGTATTCGCGTGGGTGACGATTCACAAGAATATAATTATTAAGAATAATATACTGAAACGATATTCCATAAATAATAAATCAAATCGAAATACGATACGAGCGTTGGATTCGCAAAGGTGACGATCTTTACGAATACGTACGCGAGTAACGCGTTTCGACGAGATAATTAAATAATATCTCACGATATTAAATTAATAAATAAAATTTAAAACGTTTATTAGGAATCACAACCTAAATTGTGTTCGAATAAATTAAATTATTAAAATAATTGATTAACGAAAATAAACGAAGAACTATTATTTAAACGATTTTTATATTGAGAAAACTATTTTTATTAAAAACGAAATTTATTTAATTAACGCATTATGTTTAAAATATAAACACGGGAAAACTAAGCATGTTATCACATTTCACGTGTATTAACAAGATCACTTTACGAGACAAGGATTATTTAAATAAATCAATTAAATTAATGAAATCCTATTATTTAAACAATTTATGTTTAAATATGTTTAACGAGTAAAACCGAACCATTTCTTTGATTGTCGCGATAAAGACGAGACCGAACCGCGCGGGAACGGGATGGGATTAAATGGTGGAAGACTCCACCATTTCCTCTCATTTTCCCAACTCTCTTTCTCTCTCTATTTCACCTAAAAAACACACACACACTTCTCTCTACGTTATCTCGCTCGTTACCCGACGGATTCACGAGATTCCGGCGCCTACGCGTTCGTGAGATCGAGAGCTACAAGAGGATACGAAGAAATCACACGTTGAACCGACAGTTTGAGGTAGATCTATCCTTTTATTTTCGGTTTTGGGTGAAAAACCCTATTTCATTATGGATAGCCATTTAAATCGAGATTAGGGTTGTTTTAATTGTTAAACGAGTTAGTATGAGAGGTTAGGGTTACTTGGTTCGAAGTTGTTACAGAAAACGCAAGGGAGATGATGATGATGATACAGGTTCGCTGCAAATGGGACTGGCCGAACCTTTTGGGGGCTGATTAGGTCGGGCGAACCTTATGGGAGTTCTGGCCGAACCCTTAGCCACTGCCGAACCTTAGGTAACAAGCCTAGGTGCAGCCAGACGAACCCTATTGAAGCTGGTGGCCACGAACCTTAGACGAAGCCGAACCATTTTAAATTGACCGAACCCCTGATGCTAGTAGCCGAACCTTTTTGGTTCACGAACCCTTAGTGGCCAGCGAACCATCTGACCAGCTCAAGAACCGGCGAACCCTGCATCCCCACGAACCTTGGGGCTGAGCCTAGGTGCCGAACCTTGTGGCTTCACGAACCCTTATGGTGCTACGAACCTATTGTTACTCGGGTCGAACCTTTGGGCCAAATCAACCACGAACCTTGGGGTGGTGAGAGCCGAACCTTGGGTCTTAACCCAAAAGGTTCGCTGCTCTTAAACCCAAAACCGATCTCAAGTGTGAATTAGGGTTAAGGGAGGAATGTCTTATACATATAATATGTCATACATGCATGGGAAGTTGTTTTAAGTTGCCACTTGTTTTTCTAATAACTACAAATATTGAATTATGAGAAGGTAACATAATTAAACATTTTAAGTAAATAACCTAACTATCATTTACTTAAATTCAATTCAAGTTTGGATCATTGAAGTATAGTCGGCACTTAAATTAATCAAACATGCATGTTGGATGTATATTGATAAAGATAGTGTATGTGAGTTAACCTTCATAATCATGATGTGTATAAACAATAGTTTCTAATCAGATCTTTTCATTTGATTAGTGAAACTACTAAGTCAAAACATATTATTTATAGTGATTTACTACTAAAAACTTAGGGTTATATCCTAACTTGGATTAAACTCAATAAGTTAATGTAACAGCTAGAAATTAAAAGTGAACACCTATGAATATTCAATTTCAGTAAACACATATGCTTATGGACACAAACACACTCATAAATACAGGTTGTTGAGTGTTCTGATTTTGAGTACACGCACGCGAGCGCGCATTATACACAAACATAACTCTAAGGAATTCAGGTGAGTTCTCATAACCTCTTTCTTTAAACTGTTTTAGTTTTAAAACTCGGAGGTGAAACATGTATACCGGTTTAAATATTATTTTGATAACACAAGGATAATACCTGTTTATCATTATGATATTCACTATTATGAATTATCATTATTATGGATTATCACTGATTATTATAAATCCGTGTAAACATTGTTATTGACTTCGGTTAATAACAAAGATTACATGTATTGTCTCATACTCCGTGAAATCATTACTTTTAACTTCGGTTATTGTTTTTACTTCATTCAGTATGTCACGTGGAGGGTTCCACATCCGTGAAGTATTGCTCTTGACTCCGGTTAATTGCTTTGACTTCATGTATTGTCACGTGGTTAGCGACCACTCCATGAATCATGTATTTTAACTTATGTTAATTACATAATGATCATGTATAGTCACGAACATTATTTGAGAATAGGTGTGATAAGATTGGTTGATTAGTTTGTGGATTGATTATCTATATTTGATTATGATTATTTGTGATTGGCTATGATTGATTTGGTTATGTGGTTATGTGATTGTGTATGTGTTTGGCTGTTGAATTGATGGATGTGTGTTGGATTATCTCATACAGATATTCATATGGATTTTCTCAAGAAGATCATAAGTTTTACTCGTTTTAAACAAAGCATTTTAATAAAACCATTTTAAGCATAAACTTTCAAACTCATTTTACTAAAACATTTTTAAATATAAAAACTTATGATTACTCACCAACTACTTTTGTAGTTGACACTTGATTTCTTACATGTTTCAGGTGATGGAGACAAGTAGGAATGAAAAGAGGATCTCTTCTATTTTGGACATCATCATATAGGACCTTGGACTTAGTTAATTAACTAAATTTCTGGCGATTAGAGTTTAGTTAGTTTAACTAATTCTTTTGTGTAACTAATGTACTTGATTCATGATGAACATGATTTTGTGTAATTATTTTGGTTGATTAAATGATATGATGATTTGATTTAGATGCCCACGAGCTTTTGAACAATCTACACATCCCTCGTGGCATCCCGATGATTCCGCCGTCGGTCGGGGTGTTACAATACATATGCATCACTAATGTTGTCTATTTCAATGATAGGGTAAAGAGTTTTAATTTCCCGATCTTGTTGATGAAACAAATATAAAATTAACACATTTATTTGATGATAAATATGTGAATTTGTTATGAAATGTTACATGCTCATTTATATTTAAAAGTATGTTCTATAACTTGAAAATCCTAAAACTGATTTCATGAAGTCATAAATTTTATGTTATTTGTGCTAACCATTTGACATAATATATGTCCTTGCTACATTATAGTAATTTATATGTTGTATATACATGTCTTATTGTATTACATTTTTTATTATTTATTATAATGTCAAAATTTCATGTCTCACTTAAATTAAATTTTTCGGAGCATTTGATCTTATGGGTTGGAAAGCTAACTTCCTAAACTTGTTTTAGACTCAAAAAACGTATAAATTGATTCAGTTTTGACTGAGTTATGAATTGTCCAAGAGTGACCAAAATTTCAGTTGAAAATGTATACATAAAATCATAGGATTTTTCAACCCAAAATCAATATGATAATACAAACTAAATTTTTTATATTATAATTATGCGTTGTCAACACATTTTATGTCCGACCATTATTTGGTCTTGATAAAATAAATGAATATATAGAAGTCTTGAACAACAACAAAAAGATACCATCAATTTTTTATGACAAGCAAATCGATGATTACACATGCATTCAAGTTTGATGTTTGTAAACACATACAAATGGTTAAACCATCATATATGTTCATCTGTGTGTTTGAATGTATATGTAACGAAATGCATCAAGAATGAAAGAAAACAATACAAAACTATTGCAAAGACTTGCCAAAACCAAATTTTTTTGAAAGATCTTCGTTAAAACTTCGAAG